>OZ002742.1:133852544-134452544 GCA_963924295.1 Dioctria rufipes
AGGATGCTCACGAAACCTCGGAGCACTCGCTCTGCAACTGCTAAGCATTGGCTAGGCGGAAACTACTCCACCTCGAACATACTTTTCCTCCACCAACCTACGTGTGGAACCTCAATCCCAGAATGGTTTTAGACTTTATTAAGAGTCTGAAGTTATAAAGGGAGTAAATACAACGGGGACTCACAATAGGTCTTTCAGGTCGCAGTGATAGCGAAGCTAATGCCTACGCAACCCTTTACAAATCTAAATCTAATCTTCCTAAATATGTTATCAGCGACAGCTATCAATACAATCAGAAAATTGTAATCCATTCCGAAAAAGTTCAACATTAAAACTTACACAAAGTTTTAAAATTATTAAGACAAATTCAGTTTTATATTTGTGAGAGCTGGTCTCAAACAATAAGGGAGAGATGCCGGTTTTTGAAAAGATAACTCAGTCGTTTTCCAAATTCAAATATAAAATTTTATTTCATAATTCATTTCCTTAACCTAATATCACAAAATTCAAATAATACTTAAAACTAGAAATTCAAATAACAATTCAATGTAAAAATTCAATAAAAAAAAAAAATAATGATCCAAATGACGTGTCCGTCTCTTTATTTCTGAAAAGAAGAAGAAAACCGGAATTAGTTTCTGTCACCATATAAATTACTAGAATAAAACAATAATGGTGTTACTGCGTGTGGGCACTAGGGCAGTAGAGCGACGCACACAAGAATTTTGTATGAATCTGTTTGATGGTAGCAGGTTCAAAACAGAATGAGACGAAGATTTTCAGATTAGACTCTGAACAGAATTATACTTCTGTAATAAATATGAAAATTGATTTTCAGATTAAACTCTGACCAGAATTATACTTCTGTAATAAGTATGGGAATTTCAGATTAAACTCTGAACAGAATTATACTTCTGTAGTAAGGATGGGAATATGTTTTTCAGATTAAACTCTGAACAGAATTATACTTCTGTATGGAGGATAGGAATATATTTTCAGATTAAACTCTGAACAGAATTATACTTCTGTATGGAGGATAGGAATATATTTTCAGATTAAACTCTGAACAGAATTATACTTCTGTATGGAGGATAGGAACACGATTCTTATTTTTCAGATTAGACTCTGAATCAGATGAACTCTGATAAAAGAATGGTGCCATCTATTGCAACTCGTCGGCCTTTTATAGCCGCCGCATCCAGTTATTAGCTCTCGCCTCTCGGTGTTGCCCTAGCGACGTTTATTGCAATTGCTCTGACTGAGGCGAGGGCGAAATCGGCTTACTGGAGAAATGTCATTTGATGACATAAGGAATGTAAATATACAGAGAAATGTAAGTATGCTTTATGATATTTTGGTTGTTTAAAGAATTAATTTCTTTGGATAATTTTAGATAAAATAAGCTGTCACGGACTGCGGACTTGAGAGGTTATAACCAACCTAGTGTGGAAATTTCACTATTGTCCTGCTGAAATTGCATCTGGTGGAGACGTGCAGCATTTAATTAGATAAGTATTCTGAAACATTTTAAATTAGTCTTAATACTTTGTGTTCCTTTTTTTTCCTTTTCCTTTTAGGAGGAATTGTTTCGTCGATGGAATGATTTGGGGCGCATTTCGACGGTGGACTGAACATCCTCCCGCCTCAAAAAAAAGAAATCATGATAAAAATAAAAATAAAATTACTTACAGAATTTTGAATGAAGAAGTGTAGTTTATTTCCCTTTTTTTTCATTTTTAAGGTTATGCCGCCTGGAAGGGGACATCTACAGAACATTTTTGCCTCTCTGATCATATTCCACGGTATTAAAGTTGACTGTAGAATTTGCATGACGTCTGGGGTTGACCATATTGAATGTTTTAAGTCAGCAGGAATTCCAATGGTCGTGATCTCGTTCGATGTTTGTATAGCTGACGTGGTTGGCGTTGCTTCGAGAGTGTTGGACATAGCTAATTCATGTCTGATGCATTCAGTTTGTTTGTTTTTTCTAGCACGAGCTTTCTTAGTGCTTGGTACTACTTTGTGTAGATATCCTGGAACTCTAGGTGAAACTGTCGGCATTGAACGTGGCTGCGTTGGGACACATACATCTGGGCGACACTCTATTGGCTGCTTGGGAATTTCATTGGCCTTAGGTCCTTTTTGTGGTTTGACTGTAGTTGGGGATGTGCGAGGCCAAATTGACTGCCTTTTGTTCATGAGTGTTGTGTCTCGTGGTGATCTTGGTTGTGTCTCAGCAGGAGATTTTGTGAAACACTGTTGCTGAGTCGGTGTTGTCGGTAAATCTGGAAGACTTAGCAATGTATTCTTTGATGCTGTTTTATTTGGAACATGTTTGCGTTCAGGAACTGGTGGCTTCGTTGGGATACGAATTCCTGGACAGCATTTACTTGGTCTCGGTTTAGTCTCTTCGTGTAGGACTGGGAGACTTGGTAGCACTGCACTTTGTTTTGTAGGGGGCGGTCTTGGTTTTGTCGACTTTCGAATCACGGGGTGATTCGGGGTCGGCTCTGACCCGAACTTCAAAACCTTGTTTGGAATGGGTGTTCCACATAACGCTTTCACCGAAGGAGATATGCTTTGTGCCTCAAATGGTCTTGCCTTTCGCTTGATCGGCGAGGAGTGTACAGGTGTTGGTCGTATGACGACAGATTTCATCCTTTTTCCCTTCGTAGGTGTTGGAGGGAGTGGGCTGATAGGCTTGATAGATGTAGGGGCCGCCAAAAGTTCCGGAGGAGTAGGTGCCAGGCTTACATCCATAGAATCCAGTGATTCTGAATTAAAAATTTCTAACAATTCTTCCATTGCACTTAATACAGATAATATTGTATAACCAAAACTGAAAAAATTAACTAGTTTTAATAACCACTTTTCACTTGTCACTTTTGAAACTGAAGTGATTTTTGGCGGGTTCTGAGTCCGTTTATATTCAAATGTAACGGGTATTCTGAGTTTTGGTACTGCCAGAGAGCAGTGGATTTTGGTGGGGATAATTGATGATTGTCAGGAGATGTTGGTGAGAGGGAGAGGGCAAATTTTTGAGATAGGACGGGTGAGAATATTTTTTGCGGTTTTAATAGTGACTGCTCTGACTAAGTTATTATGGCCAGTATGAATTTCAATTATTCGACCTAATGGCCATTTTCCTATTGGGGTTTGGTCTTCTTTTATCAAGACGAGAGTTCCAATTTTTAAATTTTCCTTTTCAGTCTGCCATTTATGTCGTTGATGCAATGTATGCAAATAGTCTCTTGACCATTGCTTCCAAAAATTGTGGGAGAGGGATTGAATGTGCTGCCATCTTTTGAGAGGATGTTGTTGTGGACTAAGTGGGGAAGGTTCTACTATGGTGAGATTGTGTCGACCAGTAAGGAAGTGTCCGGGAGTGAGAATATTGTAGTCTGTTGGATCATTGGACAGAGGAGAGAGAGGTCTGGCGTTTAAACATGCCTCAATTTGAACTAAAATTGTATATAGTTCTTCGTAGGTGAGTTTTGCGTCCTTGATTGTTTTATAGAGATGGCGTTTGGTGGATTTTACACCAGATTCCCATAAGCCTCCAAAGTGAGGTGCTGCAGGAGGGTTGAAGTGCCAAGTTATGCCTTGGTTGGAGAATTCTTTGGCCAAATTGGCTTCAATTGCTCTCATTGATTTATTTAAATTGGATTGTAAAATTCGATTTGCTCCTACAAAATTTGTTCCTTGATCCGAGTAGATGTGTGAGCAAAGACCTCTCCGTGCAACAAAGCGCTTGAGGGCAGCTAGGAAGGCTGGTGTTGACAAGTCAGAGACAAGCTCTATGTGTATGGCCTTGGTGGCCAAGCAAACAAATAGACAGATATAAGCTTTCGTTAATTTTGCTCCTCTAAGTGTTGATGTTTTCATAACAAGCGGCCCTGCGTAGTCTACCCCAGTGTGTTGGAAGGGTAAAGATATATTGACTCTTGCTGAGGGCAGAGAACTCATTAACTGAGAGCTGGGCTTCGCATTGAATCGAAAACAGTCAACACATTTATGGATGCGATGTCTGATCGTATTGCGGGCGTTTATTAACCAATAGTGGTTTCTTATAGTACTCAATATGATTTGAGTGCCTCCGTGTAATGTATAATGATGTATATGATCAATGAGAATGTTGGTTAAGTGATGGTTATTGGGAAGAATTATGGGATGTCGTTGGTCGTAACTTAGCTGAGACTTGGTGAGACGACCTCCAACTCGTAGGATATTTTCAGAGTCGAGCATGGGATTGAGAGACAGAATTCGACTCTTTTTAGGAAGGGGTAATTTTTTCTGCAGTTGGTTGATTTCGGTAGGAAAAGAGATATTCTGGAGCAGTTTGATTAGGCATAGTTCTGCCTTTTTTAACTCGGATACTGATAAATATTGTGTAGTGGACTGTATTTTGCGCATGCTGTTTATAAACCTGAGACAGTATGCAGTTACTCTAATGGTTTTTTGAAATGAAGAATATTTATTTAGTACAATTATTTGTTCATCGACAGTAGTAGTGAGAACTTTTGGTTTTTTATACTCTAGTTGAGTATGTACCTCCAAAGATTGTTGAGGCCAATATTCCTCATCTTGATGCAGCCAGTCTGGGCCGTTCCACCACATAGACATTGTGACTAGAGTGTTTGGCAGAATGCCTCTTGACGCTACATCTGCAGGATTGGATTTGGAGAGGACGTGATTCCAAGTAGCTTGTGGTATGTTTTCATGTATTTCCGAGATGCGATTGGCCACGAACGTTTTCCAGGTGGATGGATGCTTTCGTAGCCAAGCTAAAACTATATTAGAGTCTGTCCACGCTCTAACCTTAACTTTCTCTAGTTCTAAATCGTTGACAACTTGTTTAATAAGCCGAGAAAGTAAGACAGCACCACATAGCTCTAGTCGAGGTAGTGAGACTGGTTTGATGGGAGCTACTTTAGTTTTTGCTGTCACGATTTGTACTCTGGAGTTCTCATTAGGATGTATTTTTAAATACAAAACGGCTGAATAGGCGTTATTTGAGGCATCGCAAAAACCATGTAGTTCCATCTCGCTTTTGTTAGGCTGGTAGCCTAGCCAACGTGGAATCTGAATGTCCTGAATAGTATGTAGCTGGTCTTTGAAATAATTCCACTCTTTTAAAATTTCTCTAGGTACCGGGTCGTCCCAGTCACATTTGGAGAGCCAGAGTTTCTGAATTATGATTTTGGCTGTAATTATGCATGGAGCTAACCAGCCTAGCGGATCGAACAGAGACGATACTTCAGATAATATTATTCGTTTGGTGTATGTGGTTTTTGGTTCGGGGACACTGACTTTAAAAGAGAAAAAGTCTGTTGTTGGATACCAACGTATTCCGAGAGTTTTTATGGATTCGTTATCAGAGAATTCCAAGTTGGTTTTTAATTCTCGATGATCCAATGGTATATTTTTTAGAAGATCATTGTGGTTGGCAGTCCATTTACGTAGGTTGAATGTTCCCTTTGCTAAGGCCTCGATAAGTTCACGTTGCAGTTGTATTGCTTCACTGAGAGTATGGGCTCCTGAGACTAAGTCATCGACATAGAACTCTCTCATGATGCTCTTAGCTGCAAGGGGATAATTAGTCGCTTCATCTTGTGCTAATTGCTGTAACGTTTTGATGGCAAGATATGGCGCTGGTGTTGTTCCAAATGTGACCGTAGTCAAGGCATAATCTTTCAACTCTTCTTTTGGAGTATTTCTCCAAACTATTCTCTGGAAATTTTGGTGTTGAGGTGCCATCTGGATCATTCTGTACATTTTCTCTATATCTGCTGTAAAAGAGAACTTGTACAGACGCCATCTTAGTAAGGTAGTCCAAAGTGTTGGTTGGATTGTAGGTCCAACTAGCAGTTGCTCATTTAATGATTTGCCATTTGACGTACGAGCTGAGGCATTGAAAACTATTCGAAGTTTTGTGGTAGAACTCTCTTTGAGCACAGCGTGGTGTGGTAGATAGTAGAAAGGAATGTTTTCGTATATTTTGTTTTCTACTAGTGTTGGTGGAATAGGCTTCATGTGGCCAAGCTGAGTGTATTCATCTATGCAATCTTTATATAATTTGCCAATTGCTGGGTTGTTGGACAATTTTTTCTCTAATTGTAGGAATTGTTTAACAGCCATATTCCTAGATTGTCCAAGCTGTGGTGCATTACGGTTCTTAAATGGCAAATGAACCTCGTATTTTCCAGAGGGTAGGCGTTTTGTTGTATTTTTGTACAACGTTTCACAAAGTTGATCTTCGTGTGACAATGTTGGTCGGATGGTGCATTCTTCGAGCTCCCAAAATTTTCTCAACTGGTTATCCCATTCGGTATTTATTGTAGTGTGGGTGGATAGCACAGTTGTAATGGTGCTTGTTGTTTCTGGTACTGCTCCAACCAGAATCCATCCTAATTCTGTGTTTTGGGCTGTTGGAGAATTGCCAGGTCCTCTTTTTATTCCATTTTTAATAATGGCGGCGTAGATGTCTGCTCCAAGCAGAACATCGATTTCTCCTGGGATTGAGAAGGTGGGGTCTGCTAAAGTCAGATTGGTGATGTGTTTCCAGTTTGACACTGCAATTGTCTGGGCTGGCAATAATTCGGTAATTTTTTTGATAATGAGCATGTTGCTCTCCATTTGGAATTTAGTATATAAGGAGTTAATTGTGACAGTTGCTTGTTTTACAGCGGTGTTAGTGAGTGTTGTGCCAAGTCCAATTAGTTGATGGGTGGTCGGAGATCCTTTAAGCTGTAATCGCTTAAGAGCTCTTTCGGTCATAATGGACACTTGTGACCCAGAATCTACTAATGCTCGGAATGTCATTGTGATTCCGGATGGTGCTATAATGTTAATCAGAGCTGTAGAAAGAAGTGCCCTTTTCAAGTTTGAGGTTAGAAAATTTTGGACTTGCAGTTCATTATTTCTATCGGTGGGTGAGCATTGCTTTGCTTCCATATTGGAATTTTGGGAGATCTGAATAGGTGATTTTGAAACCAAATGATTTTGCTCGTAATGAAGTAATGAGTTATGATTTTTCTTGCAATGGTAACACTTCTTACTGCTGGTGCAATTTAAGGTTGAATGGTTGGGTGATAAGCAGTTTTTACATAAATGCTTATTCGAGACAACTTCGTGTCGTTGTCGCGTGGTCAGAGTTCTAAAGGTTGGACAATGAAATATGATATGGTTACCTTTGCAATGACTGCAAGAGGTTTTAGTTGTGGGGGGGTGTGTTCGTGTTGAACTCTTAGTATTGTTCAAGAGTCCATATATTGGTTTAGGTGAGGAAGGTTTTCTTTGTATCGTGTTCGACAATGTATTTTTATTTCCTATCATTTCCAGAGTTCGAAAGCGAGACTCTAGGAATTTTTTTAGTGTGTTTAATTCTGGTAACTCAGTGCTACTATGTAAGCTCTGTTCCCATAATTGATGCGTATCTGGGTGTAATTTCTGTACAGTCAAGTATATAATAATTGGATCCCAATTGTTTGTTTCTACATCTAAATTCTTTAATGCTAATAATGCTTCTGTTATGTTGTCTAGTAGTCTTTTAATATTTTCGGCGGTATCATGATTAGTAGTTGGGAGAGACAATAATTTTTTTAGTTGTACGTTGACTAGAATTCGCTTATTTGAGTAGCGCTCCTTTAGGAGTTGCCAAGCTGGTTTATAATTTGCGTCGCATATTTCATAATGCCTGAGCAGCTTTTCAGCTTCTCCTATTAGATTAGTTTTCAGAAAATATAGTTTGTCAACGTCTCTTAAATTATTGTTGTTATGTATAACTGAATTAAATAAATCGTGGAATGAAATCCACGTAGAGTATTCTCCATTGAAGGTGGGAAGTTTAATTCGGGGGAGTCTTTCATTATTACATGAATTTGTGCTAGCATGTGATGTCTGAGTATGAGGAGGATTGTTAACAGGCTTTGGAGTTAGTCTATCTATATCCTCTTCCATGCTTGCTGCTTTTTCAATATAATACTCCTGTACATCACTAAATGTCTCTTTCGTGAAGTATTCTAATTTGCGATCTTCATTTGTCGCTCTCTTTTGAATTACCCTATGCCGCGTTTGGAATTCTTTCCAATATTCGGTGAACGTTTGTAAACGTTTCTCTGTCGATTTGACAGTCTTTTTCTTGCCTTCTCTTTGATGCCTTTTAAAGAGGTCTTCTATTAAATCTTTGACCTCTTTTTGAGACTCAACCAACTCTAATACTGAGCTAATGGTTTCGTCCCCGGCGTCAGATATACTGCGTTCGTCATCTGTAGGCATTTTGAATGGCGGAGCTTAAATTTTGTGGTATTAAGCAATATATTCCAATTTTATATTTGACTGACTGAGTTATCCGGCTTTGAAGGATCAATGTGAGAGCTGGTCTCAAACAATAAGGGAGAGATGCCGGTTTTTGAAAAGATAACTCAGTCGTTTTCCAAATTCAAATATAAAATTTTATTTCATAATTCATTTCCTTAACCTAATATCACAAAATTCAAATAATACTTAAAACTAGAAATTCAAATAACAATTCAATGTAAAAATTCAATAAAAAAAAAAAATAATGATCCAAATGACGTGTCCGTCTCTTTATTTCTGAAAAGAAGAAGAAAACCGGAATTAGTTTCTGTCACCATATAAATTACTAGAATAAAACAATAATGGTGTTACTGCGTGTGGGCACTAGGGCAGTAGAGCGACGCACACAAGAATTTTGTATGAATCTGTTTGATGGTAGCAGGTTCAAAACAGAATGAGACGAAGATTTTCAGATTAGACTCTGAACAGAATTATACTTCTGTAATAAATATGAAAATTGATTTTCAGATTAAACTCTGACCAGAATTATACTTCTGTATGGAGGATAGGAATATATTTTCAGATTAAACTCTGACCAGAATTATACTTCTGTAATAAGTATGGGAATTTCAGATTAAACTCTGAACAGAATTATACTTCTGTAGTAAGGATGGGAATATGTTTTTCAGATTAAACTCTGAACAGAATTATACTTCTGTATGGAGGATAGGAATATATTTTCAGATTAAACTCTGAACAGAATTATACTTCTGTATGGAGGATAGGAATATATTTTCAGATTAAACTCTGAACAGAATTATACTTCTGTATGGAGGATAGGAACACGATTCTTATTTTTCAGATTAGACTCTGAATCAGATGAACTCTGATAAAAGAATGGTGCCATCTATTGCAACTCGTCGGCCTTTTATAGCCGCCGCATCCAGTTATTAGCTCTCGCCTCTCGGTGTTGCCCTAGCGACGTTTATTGCAATTGCTCTGACTGAGGCGAGGGCGAAATCGGCTTACTGGAGAAATGTCATTTGATGACATAAGGAATGTAAATATACAGAGAAATGTAAGTATGCTTTATGATATTTTGGTTGTTTAAAGAATTAATTTCTTTGGATAATTTTAGATAAAATAAGCTGTCACGGACTGCGGACTTGAGAGGTTATAACCAACCTAGTGTGGAAATTTCACTATTGTCCTGCTGAAATTGCATCTGGTGGAGACGTGCAGCATTTAATTAGATAAGTATTCTGAAACATTTTAAATTAGTCTTAATACTTTGTGTTCCTTTTTTTTCCTTTTCCTTTTAGGAGGAATTGTTTCGTCGATGGAATGATTTGGGGCGCATTTCGACGGTGGACTGAACACAGTGGTAAGAGCAGTCGCCCGGCAAACGGAAGGTCCCTGTTTCAAACCCCGGACGTGGCGGTTGTTTTTTCTTCTTGCATTTATAAATTTGATTTATTTTCATTAAAAATAAAAGTTGTTAAAAGTTCTTCTTTCTCCATCATTGACCGATTCTAACAAGTGTATGTTCGATTCCCGTCCGCGGGAAAAATAACTAAAATTGAATTTACAATTTAATTGTGCGCTTTCATCGTTACTGGTTAATGCCAGCTGAAAGCAAAACGTGGCTTAGTAGGCTGGTGACAAATGTAACAAATTGATAAATAGAAGAGGGAAAATCATATGACTCGCTAAGTCAGTGGTAAGAGCAGTCGTCCGGCAAGCGGAAGGTCCCGGTTTGAAACCCCGAACGAGGCGGTTGTTTTTTTTTTCTTGCTTTTATAAATTTGATTTAGAATCATTAAAAATAAAAGTTCTTAAATGTTATTCTTTCTCCATCATTCACCGATTCTAACAAGTGTATATTCGATTCCAGTCCGCGGGAAAAAAAATAAAATTGAATTTACAATTTATTTGTGCGCTTTCATCGTTACTGGTTAATGCCAGCTGAAAGCAAAACGTGGCTTAGTAGGCTGGTGACAAAAGTTGCAAATTGATAAATACAAGAGGGAAAATCATCTGTCTCCTTAGCTCAGTGGTAAGAGCAGTCGCCCGGCAAGCGGAAGGTCCCGGTTTCAAACCCGGGACGAGGCGGTTGTTTTCTCTTCTTGCATTTATAAATTTGATTTAGAATTCTTAAAAAGAAAAGTTCTTAAAAGTTCTTCTTTCTCCATCGTTGACCGATTCTAACAAGTGTAGGTTCGATTCCAGTCTGCGGGAAAAATAAATAAAATCGAATTTATACTTTATTTTTGCGCTTTCATCGTTACTGGTTAATGCCAGCTGAAAGCAAAACGTGGCTTAGTAGGCTACTGACAAAAGTAACAAATTGATAAATACAAGAGGGAAAATCATCTGTCTCCTTAGCTCAGTGGTAAGAGCAGTCGCCCGGCAAGCGGAAGGTCCCGGTTTCAAACCCGGGACGAGGCGGTTGTTTTTTCTTCTTGCATTTATAAATTTGATTTAGAATCGTTAAAAATAAAAGTTCTTCTTTCTCCATCATTGACCGATTCTAATAAGTGTAGGTTAGATATCCGCCTGCGGGAAAAGTAAATAAAATTAAATTTACAATTTATTTGTGCGCTTTCATCGTTACTGATTAATGCCAGCTGAAAGCAAATCGTGGCTTAGTAGGCTAGTGACAAAGGTAACAAATTGATAAATGCAAGAGGAAAATCATCTGTCTCGTTAGTTCAGTTGTATGAGCAGTCGCCCGACAAAAGGAAGCTCCCGGTTTCAAACCCCGGACGAGGCGGTTGTTTTTTCTTGTTGCATTTATAATTGTGATTTAGAATCATTAAAAATAAAAGTTCTTAAAGGTTCTTCTTTCTCCATCATTGACCGATTCTAACAAGAGTATGTTCAATTCCCGTCAGCGGGAAAAATAATTAAAATCGAATTTACAATTTATTTGTGCGCTTTCATCGTTAATGGTTAATGCCAGCTGAAAGCAATCGTGGCTTAGTAGGCTAGTGACAAAAGTAACAATTTGATAAATGCAAGAGGGAAAATCATCTGTCTCGTTAACTCAGTGGTAAAGGCAGTCGCCCGGCAAGCGGAAGGTCCCAGTTTCAAACCCCGGACGAGGCGGTTGTTTTTTCTGCTTGCATTTATAAATTTGATTTAGAATCATTAAAAATAGAAGTTCTTAAAAGTTCTTCTTCCCCATCAATGACCTATTCTAACAATTGCAGGTTCGAATTCCGTCCGCGGGAAAATTAATAGAATTGAGTTACTGGTTAATGCCAGCTGAAAGCAAAACCTGGCTTAGTAGGCTAGTGACAAAAGTAACAAATTGATAAATGCAAGAGGGAAAATCATATGACTCGTTAACTCAGTGGTAAGAGCAGTCGCCTGGCAAGCGGAAGGTCCCGGTTTCAAACCCCGGACGAGGCGGTTGTTTTTTTCTTGCTTTTATAAATTTGATTTAGAATCATTAAAAATAAAAGTTCTTAAATGTTATTCTTTCTCCATCATTCACCGATTCTAACAAGTGTATATTCGATTCCCGTCCGCGGGAAAAATAAATAAAATTGAATTTACAATTTATTTGTGCGCTTTCATAGTTACTGGTTAATGCCAGCTGAAAGCAAAACGTGGCTTAGTAGGCTGGTGACAAAAGTTACAAATTGATAAATGGAAGAGGGAAAATCATCTGTCTCGCTAAGTCAGTGGTAAGAGAAGTCGTCCGGCAAGCGGAAGGTCCTGGTTTGAAACCCCGGATGAGGCGGTTGTTTTTTCTTCTTGCATTTATAAATTTGATTTAGAAGCGTTAATAATAAAAGTTCTTCTTTCTCCATCATTGAACGATTCTAACAAGTGTAGGTTCGATTCCAGTCTGCGGGAAAAATAAATAAAATCGAATTTATACTTTATTTATGCACTTTCATCGTTACTGGTTAATGCCAGCACGTGGCTTAGTAGGCTACTGAGAAAAGTAACAAATTGATAAATACAAGAGGGAAAATCATATGTCTCGTTAACTCAGTGGTAAGAGCAGTCGCCCGGCAAGCGGAAGGTCCCGGTTTCAAACCCCGAACGTGGCGGTTGTTTTTTCTTCTTGCATTTATAAATTTGATTTATTTTCATTAAAAATAAAAGTTGTTACAAGTTCTTCTTTCTCCATCATTAACCGATTCTAACAAATGTAGGTTCGATTCTCGTCCGCGGGAAAAATAAATAAAATTGAATTTACAATTTAATTGTGCGCTTTCATCGTTACTGGTTAATGCCAGCTGAAAGCAAAACGTGGCTTAGTAGGCTGGTGACAAAAGTAACAAATTGATAAATGGAAGAGGGAAAATCATATGTCTCGTTAACTCAGTGGTAAGAGCAGTCGCCTGGCAAGCGGAAGGTCCCGGTTTCAAACCCCGGACGAGGCTGTTGTTTTTTCTTCTTGCATTTATAAATTCGATTTATTTTCATTAAAAATAAAAGTTGTTAAAAGTTCTTCTTTCTCCATCATTGACCGATTCTAACAAATGTAGGTTCGATTCCCGTCCGCGGGAAAAATAAATAAAATTGAATTTACAATTTAATTGTGCGCTTTCATCGTTACTGGTTAATGCCAGCTGAAAGAAAAACGTGGCTTAGTAGGCTGGTGACAAAAGTAACAAATTGATAAATGGAAGAGGGAAAATCATATGTCTGGTTAACTCAGTGGTAAGAGCAGTCGCCTGGCAAGCGGAAGGTCCCGGTTTCAAACCCCGGACGAGGCTGTTGTTTTTTCTTCTTGCATTTATAAATTCGATTTATTTTCATTAAAAATAAAAGTTGTTAAAAGTTCTTCTTTCTCCATCATTGACCGATTCTAACAAATGTAGGTTCGATTCCCGTCCGCGGGAAAAATAAATAAAATTGAATTTACAATTTAATTGTGCGCTTTCATCGTTACTGGTTAATGCCAGCTGAAAGAAAAACGTGGCTTAGTAGGCTGGTGACAAAAGTAACAAATTGATAAATACAAGAGGGAAAATCATATGTCTCGTTAACTCAGTGGTAAGAGCAGTCGCCCGGCAAACGGAAGGTCCCGGTTTCAAACCCCGAACGTGGCGGTTGTTTTTTCTTCTTGCATTTATAAATTTGATTTATTTTCATTAAAAATAAAAGTTGTTACAAGTTCTTCTTTCTCCATCATTAACCGATTCTAACAAATGTAGGTTCGATTCTCGTCCGCGGGAAAAATAAATAAAATTGAATTTACAATTTAATTGTGCGCTTTCATCGTTACTGGTTAATGCCAGCTGAAAGCAAAACGTGGCTTAGTAGGCTGGTGACAAAAGTAACAAATTGATAAATGGAAGAGGGAAAATCATATGTCTCGTTAACTCAGTGGTAAGAGCAGTCGCCTGGCAAGCGGAAGGTCCCGGTTTCAAACCCCGGACGAGGCTGTTGTTTTTTCTTCTTGCATTTATAAATTCGATTTATTTTCATTAAAAATAAAAGTTGTTAAAAGTTCTTCTTTCTCCATCATTGACCGATTCTAACAAATGTAGGTTCGATTCCCGTCCGCGGGAAAAATAAATAAAATTGAATTTACAATTTAATTGTGCGCTTTCATCGTTACTGGTTAATGCCAGCTGAAAGAAAAACGTGGCTTAGTAGGCTGGTGACAAAAGTAACAAATTGATAAATGGAAGAGGGAAAATCATATGTCTGGTTAACTCAGTGGTAAGAGCAGTCGCCTGGCAAGCGGAAGGTCCCGGTTTCAAACCCCGGACGAGGCGGTTGTTTTTTCTTCTTGCATTTATAAATTCGATTTATTTTCATTAAAAATAAAAGTTGTTAAAAGTTCTTCTTTCTCCATCATTGACCGATTCTAACAAATGTAGGTTCGATTCCCGTCCGCGGGAAAAATAAATAAAATTGAATTTACAATTTAATTGTGCACTTTCATCGTTACTGGTTAATGCCAGCTGAAAGCAATACGTGGCTTAGTAGGCTACTGAGAAAAGTAACAAATTGATAAATACAAGAGGGAAAATCATATGTCTCGTTAACTCAGTGGTAAGAGCAGTCGCCCGGCAAACGGAAGGTCCCTGTTTCAAACCCCGGACGTGGCGGTTGTTTTTTCTTCTTGCATTTATAAATTTGATTTATTTTCATTAAAAATAAAAGTTGTTAAAAGTTCTTCTTTCTCCATCATTGACCGATTCTAACAAGTGTATGTTCGATTCCCGTCCGCGGGAAAAATAACTAAAATTGAATTTACAATTTAATTGTGCGCTTTCATCGTTACTGGTTAATGCCAGCTGAAAGCAAAACGTGGCTTAGTAGGCTGGTGACAAAAGTTACAAATTGATAAATGGAAGAGGGAAAATCATCTGTCTCGCTAAGTCAGTGGTAAGAGAAGTCGTCCGGCAAGCGGAAGGTCCCGGTTTGAAACCCCGAACGAGGCGGTTGTTTTTTTTTTCTTGCTTTTATAAATTTGATTTAGAATCATTAAAAATAAAAGTTCTTAAATGTTATTCTTTCTCCATCATTCACCGATTCTAACAAGTGTATATTCGATTCCAGTCCGCGGGAAAAAAAAATAAAATTGAACTTACAATTTATTTGTGCGCTTTCATCGTTACTGGTTAATGCCAGCTGAAAGCAAAACGTGGCTTAGTAGGCTGGTGACAAAGGTTACAAATTGATAAATACAAGAGGGAAAATCATCTGTCTCCTTAGCTCAGTGGTAAGAGCAGTCGCCCGGCAAGCGGAAGGTCCCGGTTTCAAACCCGGGACGAGGCGGTTGTTTTCTCTTCTTGCATTTATAAATTTGATTTAGAATTCTTAAAAAGAAAAGTTCTTAAAAGTTCTTCTTTCTCCATCATTGACCGATTCTAACAAGTGTAGGTTCGATTCCAGTCTACGGGAAAAATAAATAAAATCGAATTTATACTTTATTTGTGCGCTTTCATCGTTACTGGTTAATGCCAGCTGAAAGCAAAACGTGGCTTAGTAGGCTGGTGACAAAAGTTACAAATTGATAAATACAAGAGGGAAAATCATCTGTCTCCTTAGCTCAGTGGTAAGAGCAGTCGCCCGGCAAGCGGAAGGTCCCGGTTTCAAACCCGGGACGAGGCGGTTGTTTTTTCTTCTTGCATTTATAAATTTGATTTAGAATCGTTAAAAATAAAAGTTCTTCTTTCTCCATCATTGACCGATTCTAATAAGTGTAGGTTAGATATCCGCCTGCGGGAAAAGTAAATAAAATTAAATTTACAATTTATTTGTGCGCTTTCATCGTTACTGATTAATGCCAGCTGAAAGCAAATCGTGGCTTAGTAGGCTAGTGACAAAGGTAACAAATTGATAAATGCAAGAGGAAAATCATCTGTCTCGTTAGTTCAGTTGTATGAGCAGTCGCCCGACAAAAGGAAGCTCCCGGTTTCAAACCCCGGACGAGGCGGTTGTTTTTTCTTGTTGCATTTATAATTGTGATTTAGAATCATTAAAAATAAAAGTTCTTAAAGGTTCTTCTTTCTCCATCATTGACCGATTCTAACAAGAGTAGGTTCAATTCCCGTCAGCGGGAAAAATAATTAAAATCGAATTTACAATTTATTTGTGCGCTTTCATCGTTAATGGTTAATGCCAGCTGAAAGCAATCGTGGCTTAGTAGGCTAGTGACAAAAGTAACAATTTGATAAATGCAAGAGGGAAAATCATCTGTCTCGTTAACTCAGTGGTAAAGGCAGTCGCCCGGCAAGCGGAAGGTCCCAGTTTCAAACCCCGGACGAGGCGGTTGTTTTTTCTGCTTGCATTTATAAATTTGATTTAGAATCATTAAAAATAGAAGTTCTTAAAAGTTCTTCTTCCCCATCAATGACCTATTCTAGTGACAAAGTAACAAATTGATAAATGCAAGAGGGAAAATCATATGACTCGTTAACTCAGTGGTAAGAGCAGTCGCCTGGCAAGCGGAAGGTCCCGGTTTCAAACCCCGGACGAGGCGGTTGTTTTTTTCTTGCTTTTATAAATTTGATTTAGAATCATTAAAAATAAAAGTTCTTAAATGTTATTCTTTCTCCATCATTCACCGATTCTAACAAGTGTATATTCAATTCCCGTCCGCGGGAAAAATAAATAAAATTGAATTTACAATTTATTTGTGCGCTTTCATAGTTACTGGTTAATGCCAGCTGAAAGCAAAACGTGGCTTAGTAGGCTGGTGACAAAAGTTACAAATTGATAAATGGAAGAGGGAAAATCATCTGTCTCGCTAAGTCAGTGGTAAGAGAAGTCGTCCGGCAAGCGGAAGGTCCTGGTTTGAAACCCCGGATGAGGCGGTTGTTTTTTCTTCTTGCATTTATAAATTTGATTTAGAAGCGTTAATAATAAAAGTTCTTCTTTCTCCATCATTGAACGATTCTAACAAGTGTAGGTTCGATTCCAGTCTGCGGGAAAAATAAATAAAATCGAATTTATACTTTATTTATGCACTTTCATCGTTACTGGTTAATGCCAGCACGTGGCTTAGTAGGCTACTGAGAAAAGTAACAAATTGATAAATACAAGAGGGAAAATCATATGTCTCGTTAACTCAGTGGTAAGAGCAGTCGCCCGGCAAGCGGAAGGTCCCGGTTTCAAACCCCGAACGTGGCGGTTGTTTTTTCTTCTTGCATTTATAAATTTGATTTATTTTCATTAAAAATAAAAGTTGTTACAAGTTCTTCTTTCTCCATCATTAACCGATTCTAACAAATGTAGGTTCGATTCCCGTCCGCGGGAAAAATAAATAAAATTGAATTTACAATTTAATTGTGCACTTTCATCGTTACTGGTTAATGCCAGCTGAAAGCAATACGTGGCTTAGTAGGCTACTGAGAAAAGTAACAAATTGATAAATACAAGAGGGAAAATCATATGTCTCGTTAACTCAGTGGTAAGAGCAGTCGCCCGGCAAACGGAAGGTCCCTGTTTCAAACCCCGGACGTGGCGGTTGTTTTTTCTTCTTGCATTTATAAATTTGATTTATTTTCATTAAAAATAAAAGTTGTTAAAAGTTCTTCTTTCTCCATCATTGACCGATTCTAACAAGTGTATGTTCGATTCCCGTCCGCGGGAAAAATAACTAAAATTGAATTTACAATTTAATTGTGCGCTTTCATCGTTACTGGTTAATGCCAGCTGAAAGCAAAACGTGGCTTAGTAGGCTGGTGACAAATGTAACAAATTGATAAATAGAAGAGGGAAAATCATATGACTCGCTAAGTCAGTGGTAAGAGCAGTCGTCCGGCAAGCGGAAGGTCCCGGTTTGAAACCCCGAACGAGGCGCTTGTTTTTTTTTTCTTGCTTTTATAAATTTGATTTAGAATCATTAAAAATAAAAGTTCTTAAATGTTATTCTTTCTCCATCATTCACCGATTCTAACAAGTGTATATTCGATTCCAGTCCGCGGGAAAAAAAAAATAAAATTGAATTTACAATTTATTTGTGCGCTTTCATCGTTACTGGTTAATGCCAGCTGAAAGCAAAACGTGGCTTAGTAGGCTGGTGACAAAAGTTACAAATTGATAAATACAAGAGGGAAAATCATCTGTCTCCTTAGCTCAGTGGTAAGAGCAGTCGCCCGGCAAGCGGAAGGTCCCGGTTTCAAACCCGGGACGAGGCGGTTGTTTTCTCTTCTTGCATTTATAAATTTGATTTAGAATTCTTAAAAAGAAAAGTTCTTAAAAGTTCTTCTTTCTCCATCATTGACCGATTCTAACAAGTGTAGGTTCGATTCCAGTCTGCGGGAAAAATAAATAAAATCGAATTTATACTTTATTTGTGCGCTTTCATCGTTACTGGTTAATGCCAGCTGAAAGCAAAACGTGGCTTAGTAGGCTACTGACAAAAGTAACAAATTGATAAATACAAGAGGGAAAATCATCTGTCTCCTTAGCTCAGTGGTAAGAGCAGTCGCCCGGCAAGCGGAAGGTCCCGGTTTCAAACCCGGGACGAGGCGGTTGTTTTTTCTTCTTGCATTTATAAATTTGATTTAGAATCGTTAAAAATAAAAGTTCTTCTTTCTCCATCATTGACCGATTCTAATAAGTGTAGGTTAGATATCCGCCTGCGGGAAAAGTAAATAAAATTAAATTTACAATTTATTTGTGCGCTTTCATCGTTACTGATTAATGCCAGCTGAAAGCAAATCGCGGCTTAGTAGGCTAGTGACAAAGGTAACAAATTGATAAATGCAAGAGGAAAATCATCTGTCTCGTTAGTTCAGTTGTATGAGCAGTCGCCCGACAAAAGGAAGCTCCCGGTTTCAAACCCCGGACGAGGCGGTTGTTTTTTCTTGTTGCATTTATAATTGTGATTTAGAATCATTAAAAATAAAAGTTCTTAAAGGTTCTTCTTTCTCCATCATTGACCGATTCTAACAAGAGTAGGTTCAATTCCCGTCAGCGGGAAAAATAATTAAAATCGAATTTACAATTTATTTGTGCGCTTTCATCGTTAATGGTTAATGCCAGCTGAAAGCAATCGTGGCTTAGTAGGCTAGTGACAAAAGTAACAATTTGATAAATGCAAGAGGGAAAATCATCTGTCTCGTTAACTCAGTGGTAAAGGCAGTCGCACGGCAAGCGGAAGGTCCCAGTTTCAAACCCCGGACGAGGCGGTTGTTTTTTCTGCTTGCATTTATAAATTTGATTTAGAATCATTAAAAATAGAAGTTCTTAAAAGTTCTTCTTCCCCATCAATGACCTATTCTAACAATTGCAGGTTCGAATTCCGTCCGCGGGAAAATTAATAGAATTGAGTTACTGGTTAATGCCAGCTGAAAGCAAAACCTGGCTTAGTAGGCAAGTGACAAAAGTAACAAATTGATAAATGCAAGAGGGAAAATCATATGACTCGTTAACTCAGTGGTAAGAGCAGTCGCCTGGCAAGCGGAAGGTCCCGGTTTCAAACCCCGGACGAGGCGGTTGTTTTTTTCTTGCTTTTATAAATTTGATTTAGAATCATTAAAAATAAAAGTTCTTAAATGTTATTCTTTCTCCATCATTCACCGATTCTAACAAGTGTATATTCGATTCCCGTCCGCGGGAAAAATAAATAAAATTGAATTTACAATTTATTTGTGCGCTTTCATAGTTACTGGTTAATGCCAGCTGAAAGCAAAACGTGGCTTAGTAGGCTGGTGACAAAAGTTACAAATTGATAAATGGAAGAGGGAAAATCATCTGTCTCGCTAAGTCAGTGGTAAGAGAAGTCGTCCGGCAAGCGGAAGGTCCTGGTTTGAAACCCCGGATGAGGCGGTTGTTTTTTCTTCTTGCATTTATAAATTTGATTTAGAAGCGTTAATAATAAAAGTTCTTCTTTCTCCATCATTGAACGATTCTAACAAGTGTAGGTTCGATTCCAGTCTGCGGGAAAAATAAATAAAATCGAATTTATACTTTATTTATGCACTTTCATCGTTACTGGTTAATGCCAGCACGTGGCTTAGTAGGCTACTGAGAAAAGTAACAAATTGATAAATACAAGAGGGAAAATCATATGTCTCGTTAACTCAGTGGTAAGAGCAGTCGCCCGGCAAGCGGAAGGTCCCGGTTTCAAACCCCGAACGTGGCGGTTGTTTTTTCTTCTTGCATTTATAAATTTGATTTATTTTCATTAAAAATAAAAGTTGTTACAAGTTCTTCTTTCTCCATCATTAACCGATTCTAACAAATGTAGGTTCGATTCTCGTCCGCGGGAAAAATAAATAAAATTGAATTTACAATTTAATTGTGCGCTTTCATCGTTACTGGTTAATGCCAGCTGAAAGCAAAACGTGGCTTAGTAGGCTGGTGACAAAAGTAACAAATTGATAAATGGAAGAGGGAAAATCATATGTCTCGTTAACTCAGTGGTAAGAGCAGTCGCCTGGCAAGCGGAAGGTCCCGGTTTCAAACCCCGGACGAGGCGGTTGTTTTTTCTTCTTGCATTTATAAATTCGATTTATTTTCATTAAAAATAAAAGTTGTTAAAAGTTCTTCTTTCTCCATCATTGACCGATTCTAACAAATGTAGGTTCGATTCCCGTCCGCGGGAAAAATAAATAAAATTGAATTTACAATTTAATTGTGCGCTTTCATCGTTACTGGTTAATGCCAGCTGAAAGAAAAACGTGGCTTAGTAGGCTGGTGACAAAAGTAACAAATTGATAAATGGAAGAGGGAAAATCATATGTCTGGTTAACTCAGTGGTAAGAGCAGTCGCCTGACAAGCGGAAGGTCCCGGTTTCAAACCCCGGACGAGGCGGTTGTTTTTTCTTCTTGCATTTATAAATTCGATTTATTTTCATTAAAAATAAAAGTTGTTAAAAGTTCTTCTTTCTCCATCATTGACCGATTCTAACAAATGTAGGTTCGATTCCCGTCCGCGGGAAAAATAAATAAAATTGAATTTACAATTTAATTGTGCACTTTCATCGTTACTGGTTAATGCCAGCTGAAAGCAATACGTGGCTTAGTAGGCTACTGAGAAAAGTAACAAATTGATAAATACAAGAGGGAAAATCATATGTCTCGTTAACTCAGTGGTAAGAGCAGTCGCCCGGCAAACGGAAGGTCCCTGTTTCAAACCCCGGACGTGGCGGTTGTTTTTTCTTCTTGCATTTATAAATTTGATTTATTTTCATTAAAAATAAAAGTTGTTAAAAGTTCTTCTTTCTCCATCATTGACCGATTCTAACAAGTGTATGTTCGATTCCCGTCCGCGGGAAAAATAACTAAAATTAAATTTACAATTTAATTGTGCGCTTTCATCGTCACTGGTTAATGCCAGCTGAAAGCAAAACGTGGCTTAGTAGGCGGTGACAAAAGTAACAAATTGATAAATGGAAGAGGGAAAATCATATGTCTCGTTAACTCAGTGGTAAGAGCAGTCGCCCGGCAAGCGGAAGGTCCCGGTTTCAAACCCGGGACGAGGCGGTTGTTTTCTCTTCTTGCAGTTATAAATTTGATTTAGAATTCTTAAAAATAAAAGTTCTCAAAAGTTCTTCTTTCTCCATCATTGACCGATTCTAACAAGTGTAGGTTCGATTCCAGTCTGCGGGAAAAATAAATAAAATCGAATTTATACTTTATTTGTGCGCTTTCATCGTTACTGGTTAATGCCAGCTGAAAGCAAAACGTGGCTTAGTAGGCTGGTGACAAATGTAACAAATTGATAAATAGAAGAGGGAAAATCATATGACTCGCTAAGTCAGTGGTAAGAGCAGTCGTCCGGCAAGCGGAAGGTCCCGGTTTGAAACCCCGAACGAGGCGGTTGTTTTTTTTTTCTTGCTTTTATAAATTTGATTTAGAATCATTAAAAATAAAACTTCTTAAATGTTATTCTTTCTCCATCATTCACCGATTCTAACAAGTGTATATTCGATTCCCGTCAGCGGGAAAAATAATTAAAATTGAATTTACAATTTATTTGTGCGCTTTCATCGTTAATGGTTAATGCCAGCTGAAAGCAATCGTGGCTTAGTAGGCTAGTGACAAAAGTAACAATTTGATAAATGCAAGAGGGAAAATCATCTGTCTCGTTAACTCAGTGGTAAAGGCAGTCGCCCGGCAAGCGGAAGGTCCCAGTTTCAAACCCCGGACGAGGCGGTTGTTTTTTCTGCTTGCATTTATAAATTTGATGTAGAATCATTAAAAACAGAAGTTCTTAAAAGTTCTTCTTCCCCATCAATGACCTATTCTAACAATTGCAGGTTCGAATTCCGTCCGCGGGAAAATTAATAGAATTGAGTTACTGGTTAATGCCAGCTGAAAGCAAAACCTGGCTTAGTAGGCTAGTGACAAAAGTAACAAATTGATAAATGCAAGAGGGAAAATCATATGACTCGTTAACTCAGTGGTAAGAGCAGTCGCCTGGCAAGCGGAAGGTCCCGGTTTCAAACCCGGACGAGGCGGTTGTTTTTTTTCTTGCTTTTATAAATTTGATTTAGAAGCGTTAATAATAAAAGTTCTTCTTTCTCCATCATTGAACGATTCTAACAAGTGTAGGTTCGATTCCAGTCTGCGGGAAAAATAAATAAAATCGAATTTATACTTTATTTGTGCGCTTTCATCGTTACTGGTTAATGCCAGCTGAAAGCAAAACGTGGCTTAGTAGGCTACTGACAAAAGTAACAAATTGATAAATACAAGAGGGAAAATCATCTGTCTCCTTAGCTCAGTGGTAAGAGCAGTCGCCCGGGAAGCGGAAGGTCCCGGTTTCAAACCCGGGACGAGGCGGTTGTTTTCTGTTCTTGCATTTATAAATTTGATTTAGAATTCTTAAAAATAAAAGTTCTTATATGTTCTTCTTTCTCCATCATTGACCGATTCTAACAAGTGTAGGTTCGATTCCAGTCTGCGGGAAAAATAAATAAAATCGAATTTATACTTTATTTGTGCGCTTTCATCGTTACTGGTTAATGCCAGCTGAAAGCAAAACGTGGCTTAGTAGGCTACTGACAAAAGTAACAAATTGATAAATACAAGAGGGAAAATCATCTGTCTCCTTAGCTCAGTGGTAAGAGCAGTCGCTCGGCAAGCGGAAGGTCCCGGTTTCTAACCCGGGACGAGGCGGTTGTTTTCTCTTCTTGCATTTATAAATTTGATTTAGAATCGTTAAAAATAAAAGTTCTTGAAAGTTCTTCTTTCTCCTTCATTGACCGATTCTAACAAGTGTAGGTTCGATGCCCGTCTGCGGGAAAAATAAATAAAATTGAATTTACAGTTTATTTGTGCGCTTTCATCGCTACTGATTAATGCCAGCTGAAAGCAATACGTAGCTTAGTAGGCTGGTGACAAAAGTAACAAATTGATAAATACAAGAGGGAAAATCATCTGTCTCCTTAGCTCAGTGGTAAGAGCAGTCGCCCGGCAAGCGGAAGGTCCCGGTTTCAAACCCGGGACGAGGCGGTTGTTTTCTCTTCTTGCAGTTATAAATTTGATTTAGAATTCTTAAAAATAAAAGTTCTAAAAAGTTCTTCTTTCTCCATCATTGACCGATTCTAACAAGTGTAGGTTCGATTCCAGTCTGCGGGAAAAATAAATAAAATCGAATTTATACTTTATTTGTGCGCTTTCATCGTTACTGGTTAATGCCAGCTGAAAGCAAAACGTGGCTTAGTAGGCTACTGACAAAAGTAACAAATTGATAAATACAAGAGGGAAAATCATCTGTCTCCTTAGCTCAGTGGTAAGAGCAGTCGCCCGGCAAGCGGAAGGTCCCGGTTTCAAACCCGGGACGAGGCGGTTGTTTTCTCTTCTTGCATTTATAAATTTGATTTAGAATCGTTAAAAATAAAAGTTCTTAAAAGTTCTTCTTTCTCCTTCATTGACCGATTCTAACAAGTGTAGTTTCGATTCCAGTCTGCGGGAAAAATAAATAAAATCGAATATATACTTTATTTGTGCGCTTTCATCGCTACTGATTAATGCCAGCTGAAAGCAAAACGTAGCTTAGTAGGCTGGTGACAAAAGTAACAAATTGATAAATACAAGAGGGAAAATCATCTGTCTCCTTAGCTCAGTGGTAAGAGCAGTCGCCCGGCAAGCGGAAAGTCCCGGTTTCAAACCCGGGACGAGGCGGTTGTTTTTTCTTCTTGCATTTATAAATTTGATTTAGAATCGTTAAAAATAAAAGTTCTTCTTTCTCCATCATTGACCGATTCTAACAAGTGTAGGTTCTATTCCAGTCTGCGGGAAAAATAAATAAAATCGATTTTACAGTTTAGTTGTGCGCTTTCGTCGTTACTGGTTAATGCCTGCTGAAAGCAAAACGTGGCTTAGTCCCGGTTTCAAGCCCCGGACAAGGCGGTTGTTTTTTCTTCTTGCATTTATAATTATGATTTAGAATCATAAAAAAAAAAATTCTTAAATGTTCTTCTTTCTCCATCATTGACCGATTCTAATAAGTGTAGGTTAGATACCCGCCCGCGGGAAAAGTAAATAAAATTAAATTTACAATTTATTTGTGCGCTTTCATCGTTACTGATTAATGCCAGCTGAAGGCAAATCGTGGCTAAGTAGACTAGTGACAAAGGTAACAAATTAATAAATGCAAGAGGAAAATCATCTGTCTCGTTAGTTCAGTTGTATGAGCAGTCGCCCGACAAAAGGAAGCTCCCGGTTTCAAACCCCGGACGAGGCGGTTGTTTTTTCTTGTTGCATTTATAATTGTGATTTAGAATCATTAAAAATAAAAGTTCTTAAAGGTTCTTCTTTCTCCATCATTGACCGATTCTAACAAGTGTAGTGATGTCATAATGATCTCATGATTTTACGATAGCATGATATCATTACACCACACCACATAAATCACACATAGTGACCCAATAACAAAAACGACAACATAATTTCGTTTTTGTTATCATTACGAATGTCCACACTTTGACTCATCGTTTTATTATTATAAAACTCCATTCACTTGGTCAAGTATGCAAAAGAAATTGTGTAACATGATTCACCGTGTGTACATTCATGGTCACTCTCTATAGCAATCACATGTTCTAATTTTCAATGAATAAAAATAAAACGAAAGTATGGTAAGAAACAAAGAATTGCACATTCATGTAAACATTCATAGTAATAATCGATTCTTATGACCAATTTTCTTTGTTTAAATTTGTATAAATTAAGCGAGGCAAAAGAAGTAAATACAGTTTTGACTTTACAAGCTAACGCTGCCATACGGCGTGTCTTTTATTAAATCAAACTCACCCTTTAGCAATATCGGCGTATCCGCTGCTAGTACAGTGTTGACGCCATTAATCAGTGCGTATACTTTGGTGACGCGCTTTAATTAAGAGTGACAACAAACAGTGCAAGACGTACATTACACAAGAGTAGGTTCAATTCCCGTCAGCGGGAAAAATAATTAAAATCGAATGTATAATTTATTTGTGCGCTTTCATCGTTATGGTTAATGCCAGCTGAAAGCAATCGTGGCTTAGTAGGCTAGTGACAAAAGTAACAATTTGATAAATGCAAGAGGGAAAATCATCTGTCTCGTTAACTCAGTGGTAAAGGCAGTCGCCCGGCAAGCGGAAGGTCCCAGTTTCAAACCCCGGACGAGGCGGTTGTTTTTTCTGCTTGCATTTATAAATTTGATTTAGAATCATTAAAAATAGAAGTTCTTAAAAGTTCTTCTTCCCCATCAATGACCTATTCTAACAAGTGCAGGTTCGAATTCCGTCCGCGGGAAAATTAATAGAATTGAGTTACTGGTTAATGCCAGCTGAAAGCAAAACCTGGCTTAGTAGGCTAGTGACAAAAGTAACAAATTGATAAATGCAAGAGGGAAAATCATATGACTCGTTAACTCAGTGGTAAGAGCACTCGCCCGGCAAGCGGAAGGTCCCGGTTTCAAACCCCGGACGAGGCGGTTGTTTTTTTTCTTGCTTTTATAAATTTGATTTAGAATCATTAAAAATAAAAGTTCTTAAATGTTATTCTTTCTCCATCATTCACCGATTCTAACAAGTGCATATTCGAGTCCCGTCCGCGGGAAAAATAAATAAAATTGAATTTACAATTTATTTGTGCGCTTTCATCGTTACTGGTTAATGCCAGCTGAAAGCAAAACGTGGCTTATTAGGCTGGTGACAAAAGTTACAAATTGATAAATGGAAGAGGGAAAATCATCTGTCTCGCTAAGTCAGTGGTAAGAGCAGTCGTCCGGCAAGCGGAAGGTCCCGGTTTGAAACCCCGGATGAGGCGGTTGTTTTTTCTTCTTGCATTTATAAATTTGATTTAGAAGAGTTAATAATAAAAGTTCTTCTTTCTCCATCATTGAACGATTCTAACAAGTGTAGGTTCGATTCCAGTCTGCGGGAAAAATAAATAAAATCGAATTTATACTTTATTTGTGCGCTTTCATCGTTACTGGTTAATGCCAGCTGAAAGCAAAACGTAGCTTAGTAGGCTGGTGACAAAAGTAACAAATTGATAAATACAAGAGGGAAAATCATCTGTCTCCTTAGCTCAGTGGTAAGAGCAGTCGCCCGGCAAGCGGAAGGTCCCGGTTTCAAACCCGGGACGAGGCGGTTGTTTTCTCTTCTTGCAGTTATAAATTTGATTTAGAATTCTTAAAAATAAAAGTTCTAAAAAGTTCTTCTTTCTCCATCATTGACCGATTCTAACAAGTGTAGGTTCGATTCCAGTCTGCGGGAAAAATAAATAAAATCGAATTTATACTTTATTTGTGCGCTTTCATCGTTACTGGTTAATGCCAGCTGAAAGCAAAACGTGGCTTAGTAGGCTACTGACAAAAGTAACAAATTGATAAATACAAGAGGGAAAATCATCTGTCTCCTTAGCTCAGTGGTAAGAGCAGTCGCCCGGCAAGCGGAAGGTCCCGGTTTCAAACCCGGGACGAGGCGGTTGTTTTCTCTTCTTGCATTTATAAATTTGATTTAGAATCGTTAAAAATAAAAGTTCTTGAAAGTTCTTCTTTCTCCTTCATTGACCGATTCTAACAAGTGTAGGTTCGATTCCCGTCTGCGGGAAAAATAAATAAAATTGAATTTACAGTTTATTTGTGCGCTTTCATCGCTACTGATTAATGCCAGCTGAAAGCAAAACGTAGCTTAGTAGGCTGGTGACAAAAGTAACAAATTGATAAATACAAGAGGGAAAATCATCTGTCTCCTTAGCTCAGTGGTAAGAGCAGTCGCCCGGCAAGCGGAAGGTCCCGGTTTCAAACCCGGGACGAGGCGGTTGTTTTCTCTTCTTGCAGTTATAAATTTGATTTAGAATTCTTAAAAATAAAAGTTCTAAAAAGTTCTTCTTTCTCCATCATTGACCGATTCTAACAAGTGTAGGTTCGATTCCAGTCTGCGGGAAAAATAAATAAAATCGAATTTATACTTTATTTGTGCGCTTTCATCGTTACTGGTTAATGCCAGCTGAAAGCAAAACCTGGCTTAGTAGGCTAGTGACAAAAGTAACAAATTGATAAATGCAAGAGGGAAAATCATATGACTCGTTAACTCAGTGGTAAGAGCAGTCGCCTGGCAAGCGGAAGGTCCCGGTTTCAAACCCCGGACGAGGCGGTTGTTTTTTTTCTTGCTTTTATAAATTTGATTTAGAATCATTAAAAATAAAAGTTCTAAAAAGTTCTTCTTTCTCCATCATTCACCGATTCTAACAAGTGCATATTCGAGTCCTGTCGGCGGGAAAAATAAATAAAATTGAATTTACAATTTATTTGTGCGCTTTCATCGTTACTGGTTAATGCCAGCTGAAAGCAAAACGTGGCTTATTAGGCTGGTGACAAAAGTTACAAATTGATAAATGGAAGAGGGAAAATCATCTGTCTCGCTAAGTCAGTGGTAAGAGCAGTCGTCCGGCAAGCGGAAGGTCCCGGTTTGAAACCCCGGATGAGGCGGTTGTTTTTTCTTCTTGCATTTATAAATTTGATTTAGAAGAGTTAATAATAAAAGTTCTTCTTTCTCCATCATTGAACGATTCTAACAAGTGTAGGTTCGATTCCAGTCTGCGGGAAAAATAAATAAAATCGAATTTATACTTTATTTGTGCGCTTTCATCGTTACTGGTTAATGCCAGCTGAAAGCAAAACGTAGCTTAGTAGGCTGGTGACAAAAGTAACAAATTGATAAATACAAGAGGGAAAATCATCTGTCTCCTTAGCTCAGTGGTAAGAGCAGTCGCCCGGCAAGCGGAAGGTCCCGGTTTCAAACCCGGGACGAGGCGGTTGTTTTCTCTTCTTGCAGTTATAAATTTGATTTAGAATTCTTAAAAATAAAAGTTCTAAAAAGTTCTTCTTTCTCCATCATTGACCGATTCTAACAAGTGTAGGTTCGATTCCAGTCTGCGGGAAAAATAAATAAAATCGAATTTATACTTTATTTGTGCGCTTTCATCGTTACTGGTTAATGCCAGCTGAAAGCAAAACGTGGCTTAGTAGGCTACTGACAAAAGTAACAAATTGATAAATACAAGAGGGAAAATCATCTGTCTCCTTAGCTCAGTGGTAAGAGCAGTCGCCCGGCAAGCGGAAGGTCCCGGTTTCAAACCCGGGACGAGGCGGTTGTTTTCTCTTCTTGCATTTATAAATTTGATTTAGAATCGTTAAAAATAAAAGTTCTTGAAAGTTCTTCTTTCTCCTTCATTGACCGATTCTAACAAGTGTAGGTTCGATTCCCGTCTGCGGGAAAAATAAATAAAATTGAATTTACAGTTTATTTGTGCGCTTTCATCGCTACTGATTAATGCCAGCTGAAAGCAAAACGTAGCTTAGTAGGCTGGTGACAAAAGTAACAAATTGATAAATACAAGAGGGAAAATCATCTGTCTCCTTAGCTCAGTGGTAAGAGCAGTCGCCCGGCAAGCGGAAGGTCCCGGTTTCAAACCCGGGACGAGGCGGTTGTTTTCTCTTCTTGCAGTTATAAATTTGATTTAGAATTCTTAAAAATAAAAGTTCTAAAAAGTTCTTCTTTCTCCATCATTGACCGATTCTAACAAGTGTAGGTTCGATTCCAGTCTGCGGGAAAAATAAATAAAATCGAATTTATACTTTATTTGTGCGCTTTCATCGTTACTGGTTAATGCCAGCTGAAAGCAAAACCTGGCTTAGTAGGCTAGTGACAAAAGTAACAAATTGATAAATGCAAGAGGGAAAATCATATGACTCGTTAACTCAGTGGTAAGAGCAGTCGCCTGGCAAGCGGAAGGTCCCGGTTTCAAACCCCGGACGAGGCGGTTGTTTTTTTTCTTGCTTTTATAAATTTGATTTAGAATCATTAAAAATAAAAGTTCTAAAAAGTTCTTCTTTCTCCATCATTCACCGATTCTAACAAGTGCATATTCGAGTCCTGTCGGCGGGAAAAATAAATAAAATTGAATTTACAATTTATTTGTGCGCTTTCATCGTTACTGGTTAATGCCAGCTGAAAGCAAAACGTGGCTTATTAGGCTGGTGACAAAAGTTACAAATTGATAAATGGAAGAGGGAAAATCATCTGTCTCGCTAAGTCAGTGGTAAGAGCAGTCGTCCGGCAAGCGGAAGGTCCCGGTTTGAAACCCCGGATGAGGCGGTTGTTTTTTCTTCTTGCATTTATAAATTTGATTTAGAAGAGTTAATAATAAAAGTTCTTCTTTCTCCATCATTGAACGATTCTAACAAGTGTAGGTTCGATTCCAGTCTGCGGGAAAAATAAATAAAATCGAATTTATACTTTATTTGTGCGCTTTCATCGTTACTGGTTAATGCCAGCTGAAAGCAAAACGTAGCTTAGTAGGCTGGTGACAAAAGTAACAAATTGATAAATACAAGAGGGAAAATCATCTGTCTCCTTAGCTCAGTGGTAAGAGCAGTCGCCCGGCAAGCGGAAGGTCCCGGTTTCAAACCCGGGACGAGGCGGTTGTTTTCTCTTCTTGCAGTTATAAATTTGATTTAGAATTCTTAAAAATAAAAGTTCTAAAAAGTTCTTCTTTCTCCATCATTGACCGATTCTAACAAGTGTAGGTTCGATTCCAGTCTGCGGGAAAAATAAATAAAATCGAATTTATACTTTATTTGTGCGCTTTCATCGTTACTGGTTAATGCCAGCTGAAAGCAAAACGTGGCTTAGTAGGCTACTGACAAAAGTAACAAATTGATAAATACAAGAGGGAAAATCATCTGTCTCCTTAGCTCAGTGGTAAGAGCAGTCGCCCGGCAAGCGGAAGGTCCCGGTTTCAAACCCGGGACGAGGCGGTTGTTTTCTCTTCTTGCATTTATAAATTTGATTTAGAATCGTTAAAAATAAAAGTTCTTGAAAGTTCTTCTTTCTCCTTCATTGACCGATTCTAACAAGTGTAGGTTCGATTCCCGTCTGCGGGAAAAATAAATAAAATTGAATTTACAGTTTATTTGTGCGCTTTCATCGCTACTGATTAATGCCAGCTGAAAGCAAAACGTAGCTTAGTAGGCTGGTGACAAAAGTAACAAATTGATAAATACAAGAGGGAAAATCATCTGTCTCCTTAGCTCAGTGGTAAGAGCAGTCGCCCGGCAAGCGGAAGGTCCCGGTTTCAAACCCGGGACGAGGCGGTTGTTTTCTCTTCTTGCAGTTATAAATTTGATTTAGAATTCTTAAAAATAAAAGTTCTAAAAAGTTCTTCTTTCTCCATCATTGACCGATTCTAACAAGTGTAGGTTCGATTCCAGTCTGCGGGAAAAATAAATAAAATCGAATTTATACTTTATTTGTGCGCTTTCATCGTTACTGGTTAATGCCAGCTGAAAGCAAAACCTGGCTTAGTAGGCTAGTGACAAAAGTAACAAATTGATAAATGCAAGAGGGAAAATCATATGACTCGTTAACTCAGTGGTAAGAGCAGTCGCCTGGCAAGCGGAAGGTCCCGGTTTCAAACCCCGGACGAGGCGGTTGTTTTTTTTCTTGCTTTTATAAATTTGATTTAGAATCATTAAAAATAAAAGTTCTAAAAAGTTCTTCTTTCTCCATCATTCACCGATTCTAACAAGTGCATATTCGAGTCCTGTCGGCGGGAAAAATAAATAAAATTGAATTTACAATTTATTTGTGCGCTTTCATCGTTACTGGTTAATGCCAGCTGAAAGCAAAACGTGGCTTATTAGGCTGGTGACAAAAGTTACAAATTGATAAATGGAAGAGGGAAAATCATCTGTCTCGCTAAGTCAGTGGTAAGAGCAGTCGTCCGGCAAGCGGAAGGTCCCGGTTTGAAACCCCGGATGAGGCGGTTGTTTTTTCTTCTTGCATTTATAAATTTGATTTAGAAGAGTTAATAATAAAAGTTCTTCTTTCTCCATCATTGAACGATTCTAATAAGTGTAGGTTCGATTCCCGTCTGCGGGAAAAATAAATAAAATCGAATTTATACTTTATTTGTGCGCTTTCATCGTTACTGGTTAATGCCAGCTGAAAGCAAAACGTGGCTTAGTAGGCTACTGACAAAAGTAACAAATTGATAAATACAAGAGGGAAAATCATCTGTCTCCTTAGCTCAGTGGTAAGAGCAGTCGCCCGGCAAGCGGAAGGTCCCGGTTTCAAACCCGGGACGAGGCGGTTGTTTTCTCTTCTTGCATTTATAAATTTGATTTAGAATCGTTAAAAATAAAAGTTCTTGAAAGTTCTTCTTTCTCCTTCATTGACCGATTCTAACAAGTGTAGGTTCGATTCCCGTCTGCGGGAAAAATAAATAAAATTGAATTTACAGTTTATTTGTGCGCTTTCATCGCTACTGATTAATGCCAGCTGAAAGCAAAACGTAGCTTAGTAGGCTGGTGACAAAAGTAACAAATTGATAAATACAAGAGGGAAAATCATCTGTCTCCTTAGCTCAGTGGTAAGAGCAGTCGCCCGGCAAGCGGAAGGTCCCGGTTTCAAACCCGGGACGAGGCGGTTGTTTTCTCTTCTTGCAGTTATAAATTTGATTTAGAATTCTTAAAAATAAAAGTTCTAAAAAGTTCTTCTTTCTCCATCATTGACCGATTCTAACAAGTGTAGGTTCGATTCCAGTCTGCGGGAAAAATAAATAAAATCAAATTTATACTTTATTTGTGCGCTTTCATCGTTACTGGTTAATGCCAGCTGAAAGCAAAACGTAGCTTAGTAGGCTACTGAGAAAACTAACAAATTGATAAATACAAGAGGGAAAATCATCTGTCTCATTAGCTCAGTGGTAAGAGCAGTCGCCCGGCAAGCGGAAGGTCCCGGTTTCAAACCCGGGACGAGGCGGTTGTTTTCTCTTCTTGCAGTTATAAATTTGATTTAGAATCGTTAAAAATAAAAGTTCTTGAAAGTTCTTCTTTCTCCATCATTGACCGATTCTAACAAGTGTAGGTTCGATTCCCGTCCGCGGAAAAAATAAATAAAATTGAATTTACAATATCTTTGTGCGCTTTCATCGTTGCTGGTTAATGCGAGCTGAAAGCAACACGTGGCTTAGTAGGCTAGTGACAAAAGTAACAAATTGATAAATGCAAGAGGAAAAATCATTTGTCTCGTTAGCTCAGTGGTAAGAGCAGTCGCCCGGCAAGCGGAAGGTCCCTGTTTCAAACCCCGGACGTGGCGGTTGTTTTTTCTTCTTGCATTTATAAATTTGATTTATTTTCATTAAAAATAAAAGTTGTTAAAAGTTCTTCTTTCTCCATCATTGACCGATTCTAACAAGTGTAGGTTCGATTCCCGTCCGCGGAAAAAATAAATAAAATTGAATTTACAATTTAATTGTGCGCTTTCATCGTTACTGATTAATGCCAGCTGAAAGCAAATCGTGGATTAGTAGGCTAGTGACAAAGGTAACAAATTGATAAATGCAAGAGGAAAATCATCTGTCTCGTTAGCTCTGTTGTATGAGCAGTCGCCCGACAAAAGGAAGCTCCCGGTTTCAAACCCGGACGAGGCGGTTGTTTTTTCTTGTTGCATTTATAATTGTGATTTAGAATCATTAAAAATAAAAGTTCTTAAAGGTTCTTCTTTCTCCATCATTGACCGATTCTAACAAGAGTAGGTTCAATTCCTGTCAGCGGAAAAAATAATTAAAATCGAATTTACAATTTATTTGTGCGCTTTCATCGTTAACGGTTAATGCCAGCTGAAAGCAATCGTGGCTTAGTAGGCTAGTGACAAAAGTAACAATTTGATAAATGCAAGAGGGAAAATCACCTGTCTCGTTAACTCAGTGGTAAAGGCAGTCGCCCGGCAAGCGGAAGGTCCCAGTTTCAAACCCCGGACGAGGCGGTTGTTTTTTCTTCTTGCATTTATAAATTTGATTTAGAATCGTTAAAAATAAAAGTTCTTAAAAGTTCTTCTTTCTCCATCATTGACCGATTCTAACAAGTGTAGGTTCGATTCCCGTCCGCGGAAAAAATAAATAAAATTGAATTTACAATATCTTTGTGCGCTTTCATCGTTGCTGGTTAATGCGAGCTGAAAGCAAAACGTGGCTTAGTAGGCTAGTGACAAAAGTAACAAATTGATAAATGCAAGAGGAAAAATCATTTGTCTCGTTAGCTCAGTGGTAAGAGCAGTCGCCCGGCAAGCGGAAGGTCCCTGTTTCAAACCCCGGACGTGGCGGTTGTTTTTTCTTCTTGCATTTATAAATTTGATTTATTTTCATTAAAAATAAAAGTTGTTAAAAGTTCTTCTTTCTCCATCATTGACCGATTCTAACAAGTGTAGGTTCGATTCCCGTCCGCGGAAAAAATAAATAAAATTGAATTTACAATTTAATTGTGCGCTTTCATCGTTACTGATTAATGCCAGCTGAAAGCAAATCGTGGATTAGTAGGCTAGTGACAAAGGTAACAAATTGATAAATGCAAGAGGAAAATCATCTGTCTCGTTAGCTCTGTTGTATGAGCAGTCGCCCGACAAAAGGAAGCTCCCGGTTTCAAACCCGGACGAGGCGGTTGTTTTTTCTTGTTGCATTTATAATTGTGATTTAGAATCATTAAAAATAAAAGTTCTTAAAGGTTCTTCTTTCTCCATCATTGACCGATTCTAACAAGAGTAGGTTCAATTCCTGTCAGCGGAAAAAATAATTAAAATCGAATTTACAATTTATTTGTGCGCTTTCATCGTTAACGGTTAATGCCAGCTGAAAGCAATCGTGGCTTAGTAGGCTAGTGACAAAAGTAACAATTTGATAAATGCAAGAGGGAAAATCACCTGTCTCGTTAACTCAGTGGTAAAGGCAGTCGCCCGGCAAGCGGAAGGTCCCAGTTTCAAACCCCGGACGAGGCGGTTGTTTTTTCTTCTTGCATTTATAAATTTGATTTAGAATCATTAAAAATAAAAGTTCTTAAAGGTTCTTCTTTCTCCATCATTGACCGATTCTAACAAGAGTAGGTTCAATTCCCGTCCGCGGGAAAAATAAATAAAATTGAATTTACAGTTGCTTTGTGCGCTTTCATCGTTGCTGGTTAATGCGAGCTGAAAGCAAAACGTGGCTTAGTAGGCTAGTGACAAAAGTAACAAATTGATAAATGCAAGAGGAAAAATCATTTGTCTCGTTAGCTCAGTGGTAAGAGCAGTCGCCCGGCAAGCGGAAGGTCCCTGTTTCAAACCCCGGACGTGGCGGTTGTTTTTTCTTCTTGCATTTATAAATTTGATTTATTATCATTAAAAATAAAAGTTGTTAAAAGTTCTTCTTTCTCCATCATTGACCGATTCTAACAAGTGTAGGTTCGATTCCCGTCCGCGGAAAAAATAAATAAAATTGAATTTACAATTTAATTGTGCGCTTTCATCGTTACTGGTTAATGCCAGCTGAAAGCAAAACGTGGCTTAGTAGGCTGGTGAGAAAAGCAACAAATTGATAAATGGAAGAGGGAAAATCATATGTCTCGTTAACTCAGTGGTAAGAGCAGTCGCCTGGCAAGCGGAAGGTCCCGGTTTCAAACCCCGGACCAGGCGGTTGTTTTTTCTTCTTGCTTTTATAAATTTGATTTAGAATCATTAAAAATAAAAGTTCTTAAATGTTCTTCTTTCTCCATCATTCACCGATTCTAACAAGTGTATATTCGATGCCCGTCCGCGGGAAAAATAAATAAAATTGAATTTACAATTTATTTGTGCGCTTTCATCGTTACTGGTTAATGCCAGCTGAAAGCAAAACGTGGCTTATTAGGCTGGTGACAAAACTTACAAATTGATAAATGGAAGAGGGAAAATCATCTGTCTCGCTAAGTCAGTGGTAAGAGCAGTCGTCCGGCAAGCGGAAGGTCCCGGTTTGAAAACCCGTACGAGACGGTTGTTTTTTCTTCTTGCATTTATAAATTTGATTTAGAAGCGTTAATAATAAAAGTTCTTCTTTCTCCATCATTGAACGATTCTAACAAGTGTAGGTTCGATTCCCGTCTGCGGGAAAAGTAAATAAAATTGAATTTACAGTTTATTTGTGCGCTTTAATCGCTACTGATTAATGCCAGCTGAAAGCAAAACGTAGCTTAGTAGGCAGGTGACAAAAGTAACAAATTGATAAATGCAAGAGGGAAAATCATCTGTCTCCGTAGCTCAGTGGTAAGAGCAGTCGCCCGGCAAGCGGAAGGTCCCGGTTTCAAACCCGGGACGAGGTGGTTGTTTTTTCTTCTTGCATTTATAAATTTGATTTAGGATCGTTAGAAACAAAAGTTCTCAAAAGTTCTTCTTTCTCCATCATTGACCGATTCTAACAAGTGTAGGTTCGAATCCAGTCTGCGGGAAAAATAAATAAAATCGAATTTATACTTTATTTGTGCGCTTTCATCGTTACTGGTTAATGCCAGCTGAAAGCAAAACGTGGCTTAGTAGGCTACTGACAAAAGTAACAAATTGATAAATACAAGAGGAAAAATCATCTGTCTCCTTAGCTCAGTGGTAAGAGCAGTCGCCCGGCAAGCGGAAGGTCCCGGTTTCAAACCCGGGACGAGGCGGTTGTTTTTTCTTCTTGCATTTATAAATTTGATTTAGAATCGTTAAAAATAAAAGTTCTTCTTTCTCCATCATTGACCGATTCTAACAAGTGTAGGTTCTATTCCAGGAAAAATAAATATTCATATTCATATTCATTTATTAAGCAAATTAAGTACACAAGATGTAAATCTTAAATAGTACTACATATAAACTAATCAAGCTACTCGGAAATCAATAAAGAAAGAAAAAAAAATTAAAGTAAAAAACCTGATTTTTAGAAAGTGCCTACTATAACTAAGAAAAAGTAAAGACAAGCAACATATATATTGAGGAGGCAAAAGAAAATTAAAACTAAATAAAAACATATTAATAACAAAAATTATAAAAAGAGAAAAAAAAAAAGAAAAAAGAAATAAGAAATAAGTAAATAAGAGAATCTTGCACAGTTAATCCCAACATCCCATAGCACTCAAAGTATACAATCATCCAAATACCTTTTGAATTCGTTGACAGAAGCCACACACTGCGTATTGTGAGGGAGGGAATTCCATAGACGAACAATTTGGACAAAGTAAGATCCCTCATAAGTCAATGTACTAAAACGCGGTATACGTAAGCTCATTCCTCTCCTAGAATGCAGAAATTCTATTTTTTCATAAAGATACATGGGCTTCCTAGTCTGTATTAAATTGAATAGGAAGATTAATGCCCTGCATTTTAAATAAGTTTGAATTGAGCATCCCAGTAACGACTCCCTGACTGGAGTAATATGGGCAGATCTGCGCAGGTTAAAAATGAATCGTAAACAATCATTAAAAGTAACTTCCATTTTACGTTTGCACAGGGAATCAAGCTTAGGGTAAATTAGACTGCCGTAAGTAAAATGAGGCAACAAGAGCGTCTTAACCAATCTCAAACGTGAATTTGTTGGTAAAATACTAGCAAATAGCCAAAGTCTTCGCAAGCCACCATAAATTTTACCCAACATACCCTTAACATGATCACAACATTTCAGGCGACTGTTGAACTTCACTCCCAGATTAGCTACCGAGTCAACAAAAGGTAACATGACGTTATTGAGAATAACTGAGGGTATATCATCGAAATCAGGAGGTGAGCTGCACAACACCAAACACTGCGATTTATTAGGATTGAGAGAAAGCTTATTATCAATTGACCATCTGTGAATTGCAGCAAGATCATCATTGATTTTACAAATACAATCCTCAATCAACGCAAGAGGTTTGCACAAGTACAATTGAACATCATCGGCATATAAATGTAACTGTACATTATGTACGATATCACCGATATCATTAATGTACAGACTAAATAGGAGAGGTCCTAATACAGATCCTTGTGAGACACCCTGAAACAAAGGTAAGAAGGAGGAGAGAATTCCATTAACGTTTACTTGTTGAAAACGGTTTGTGAGGAAACTACTTATTAACTTGACCGCAGAAGAAGAAAAGCAATAGTTAACATACAATTTACGGAGTAGTGTAGAGTACACAACGCTATCAAAAGCTTGAGAAAAATCCAATAAGACAAGCACGTCAATTTCGCCGGCATCAAGAGCGAAACGGAGATCATTAGATACCTTTAGCAACGCAGTCTCACAACTGTGCATTGCACGGAAACCAGATTGATATCTCGTGAGCAGATTATTTTGATCTAAGAACTCCTGAATTTGGTAACAAATAAGTTTTTCCAAGACCTTCTCTAGGAAGCTAAGAATGCTAATAGGTCTGAAGTCAGACAAGCTGACAGGGGAAGTTTTCTTAGGTACAGGTATGACCCTAGCAACTTTCCAAATGTCAGGGAAACAGGAGGAAGACAAACAAGTATTCATAATATGCAATATATATGTGGATATGTACGGAAACAAAAGCTTTACAAAGCGGGGATTGAGTTCATCAAAACCAACAGCACAGGACTTTACACAAAAGATAGCTTTGTAAAGCTCATCATGCCCGACGCTCCGGAAAGACAAACAATTCATGTCTTGGTCGCGCAAGGGATAGCTCTCAATACACGCGGGCTTAACAGCGGTACCAGAACATGTTGTAAAGTGCTTGTTAAAGGCCTCAGGATCAAATGATCTTTCAGGACTCAAGCCAGGGCAAATACCAGCTTTCCTCAGGTTACTCCATAAAACTCTGGAAGGCAGGTTAGGGTCAAATTTATAGCTATAATATAGACGCTTTGCTAACCGAATCTCAGAAGTTACCTTGTTCCTAGCGCATTTGAATAGAGATCGAGCATATTCAGTTCTAAGCCGCCTCCATTGACGATATAAGAATTCTCTTTCGACTATTAGAGCACGAATTGTGTGACTAAACCAGGGAGAGCTACTAGCACTAACACGCTTGACTTTAAGGGGAACATATTTATTATACAAATAGGAGATTAGCTCATTCAATATGTCAACCTTACCTTGAACAGAAGGACAGACATAGATATCAGTCCATGTAAGGGACAGGCATTCATTAGTCAAGCTAAACAAGTCGATATGCTTGAAATCTCGATAATAAAATTGCTTCAGCTAATTAGAGTTATCAAACGAAGCATTATAAGTCATGAATAGCATATCATGATCAATTATGCTCGGAGGGCTAATCTGATTATGGAATAATACTTTTTCTTTTTCCGTAGTCATAAAGAGATCCAGTTGTGAAGGATTAGTACAACAAAAGTACGTGGGAAGAGAATTCACAACATTGAGGTGAAGACCTTGAATTACAGATCGAAAGCTTTCAGTGGGAATATTACTGTGAAGCAAATTTACATTGAAGTCACCTCCAATAATAACATTGCTATAGCGATGCGCAATACGGGAAATGGAAGTAGAAAGTTCATCTGCACATTCATCAACAAAATTACCAGGAGGACGATATACAGCACATAATACACACCTCTCTAGACCCACCTCAACCTCCACACATAAATACTCGATAGCACCACTCGAGGAAAATTCGATAATTTTAGATTTAAAAGAATAATTCAAATAAATGGCAACACCACCACCCCTCTGGCCCTTGCGGTCATTACGTAGAATATTGAAACCAGGTATGGAAACAAACGATGAAGGAATATGCTGCTGCAGCCAAGTCTCACTAACAATAATAGCATGCAAATCAGAGCCTCCAAAGATTTGCCGGATCTCATCCATCTTATTACAAAGACTTCTAGCATTAATCGTGGTTATATGCATTCCCGGAAGGCGCTTACATTAAATATTAATTAGTGATCTCACTCTGTCCAGTTCACAAAAAGTATTAGCCGAACTCATTGATCAGCATACCCCTGCCAACGATCAAAAGCAAACACAAGAAATTACAACCTAACATAAGAAATTGAGAGACTGTGCAAGACTTTACAAGAGAACGTAAAAAACTGCAAGATTCAAAATTCAATAGTATCATCTTAATCTTAATGAAAGATAAATTATTATATAAAAAAAGGAATGAAAAGAAAAACAAAGAACATAAAGCTAAAAAGACTAGAAAACAAGAAAACTAAAGCTAATATTTAATATAATGCAAAGCAAAGCAAATAAATAAAATCGATTTTACAGTTTAGTTGTGCGCTTTCGTCGTTACTGGTTAATGCCAGCTGAAAGCAAACCGTGGCTTAGTAGGCTGATGACAAAAGTCAGAAATTGATAAATGGAAGAGGGAAAATCATCTGTCTCGCTAAGTCAGTGGTAAGAGCAGTCGTCCGGCAAGCGGAAGGTCCCGGTTTGAAACCCCGGACGAGGCGGTTGTTTTTTCTTCTTGCATTTATAAATTTGATTTAGAAGCGTTAATAATAAAAGTTCTTCTTTCTCCATCATTGACCGAATCTAACAAGTGTAGGTTCGATTCCCGTCCGCGGGAAAAATAAATAAAATTGACTTTACAATTTAATTGTGCGCTTTCATCGTTACTGGTTAATGCCAGCTGAAAGCAAAACGTGGCTTAGTAGGCTGGTGACAAAAGTAACAAATTGATAAATGCAAGAGGGATAATCATCTGTCTCGTTAGCTCAGTGGTAAGAGCAGTCGCCCTGCAAGCGGAAAGTCCCGGTTTCAAACCCGGGACGAGGCGGTTGTTTTTTATTCTTGCATTTATAAATTTGATTTATTTTCATTAAAAATAAAAGTTGTTAAAAGTTCTTCTTTCTCCATCATTGACCTATTCTAACAAGTGTAGGTTCGATTCCCGTCCACGGGAAAAATAAATAAAATTGAATTTACAGTTTCTTTGTGCGCTTTCATCGTTACTGGTTAATGCGAGCTGAAAGCAAAACGTGGCTTAGTAGGCTAGTGACAAAAGTAACAAATTGATAAATGCAAGAGGGAAAATTATCTGTCTCGTTAGCTCAGTTGTATTAGCAGTCGCCCGACAAGCGGAAGGTCCCAGTTTCAAACCCCGGACGAGGCGGTTGTTTTTCTTCTTGCATTTATAAATTTGATTTATTTTCATTAAAAATAAAAGTTGCTAAAAGTTCTTCTTTCTCCATCATTGACCGATTCTAACAAGTGTAGGTTCGATTCCCGTCAGCGAGAAAAATAAATAAAAATGAATTTACAATTTAATTGTGCGTTTTCATCGTTACTGATTAATGCCAGCTGAAAGCAAAACGTGGCTTAGTAGGCTGGTGACAAAAGTAACAAATTGATAAATGGAAGAGGGAAAATCATATGTCTCGTTAACTCAGTGGTAAGAGCAGTCGCCCGGCAAGCGGAAGGTCCCGGTTTCAAACGCCAGACGAGGCGGTTGTTTTTTCTTCTTGCTTTTATAAATTTGATTTAGAATCATTAAAAATAAGAGTTCTTAAAAGTTCTTCTTTCTCCATCATTGATCGATTCTAACAAATGTAGGTAGAGCCCGTCCACGGGAAAAATAAATGAAATTGAATTTATAATTTATTTAGCGATTTCATCGTTACTGGTTAATGCGAGCTGAAAGCAAAACGTGGCTTCGTAGGCTAGTGACAAAAGTAACAGATTGATAAATGCAAGAGCGAAAGTATCATTTGTCTCGTTAGCTCAGTGGTAAGAGCAGTCGCCCGGCAAGCGGAAGGTCCCTGTTTCAAACCCCGCACGTGGCGGTTGTTTTTTCTTCTTGCATTTTCAAATTTAAATTAAAACCGTCAAAAATAAAAGTTCTTAAAAGTTCTTCTTTCTCCATCGTTGATCGATTCTAACAAATGTAGGTAGAGTCCCGTCCACGGGAAAAATAAATGAAATTGAATTTATAATTTATTTAGCGATTTCAGCGTTACTGGTTAATGCCAGCTGAAAGCAAAACGTGTCTTAGTAGGCTGGTGACAAAAGTAACAAATTGATAAATGGTAGAGGGAAAATCATATGTCTCGTTAACTCAGTGGTAAGAGCAGTCGCCCGGCAAGCGGAAGGTCCCTGTTTCAAACCCCGGACGTGGCGGTTGTTTTTTCTTCTTGCATTTATAAATTTGATTTATTTTCATTAAAAAGAAAAGTTGCTAAAAGTTCTTCTTTCTCCATCATTGACCGATTCTAACAAGTGTAGGTTCGATTCCCGTCAGCGAGAAAAATAAATAAAATTGAATTTTCAATTTAATTGTGCGTTTTCATCGTTACTGATTAATGCCAGCTGAAAGCAAAACGTGGCTTAGTAGGCTGGTGACAAAAGTAACAAATTGATAAATGGAAGAGGGAAAATCATATGTCTCGTTAACTCAGTGGTAAGAGCAGTCGCCCGGCAAGCGGAAGGTCCCGGTTTCAAACGCCAGACGAGGCGGTTGTTTTTTCTTCTTGCTTTTATAAATTTGATTTAGAATCATTAAAAATAAGAGTTCTTAAAAGTTCTTCTTTCTCCATCATTGATCGATTCTAACAAATGTAGGTAGAGCCCGTCCACGGGAAAAATAAATGAAATTGAATTTATAATTTATTTAGCGATTTCAGCGTTACTGGTTAATGCCAGCTGAAAGCAAAACGTGTCTTAGTAGGCTGGTGACAAAAGTAACAAATTGATAAATGGTAGAGGGAAAATCATATGTCTCGTTAACTCAGTGGTAAGAGCAGTCGCCCGGCAAGCGGAAGGTCCCTGTTTCAAACCCCGGACGTGGCGGTTGTTTTTTCTTCTTGCATTTATAAATTTGATTTATTTTCATTAAAAAGAAAAGTTGCTAAAAGTTCTTCTTTCTCCATCATTGACCGATTCTAACAAGTGTAGGTTCGATTCCCGTCAGCGAGAAAAATAAATAAAATTGAATTTACAATTTAATTGTGCGTTTTCATCGTTACTGATTAATGCCAGCTGAAAGCAAAACGTGGCTTAGTAGGCTGGTGACAAAAGTAACAAATTGATAAATGGAAGAGGGAAAATCATATGTCTCGTTAACTCAGTGGTAAGAGCAGTCGCCCGGCAAGCGGAAGGTCCCGGTTTCAAACGCCAGACGAGGCGGTTGTTTTTTCTTCTTGCTTTTATAAATTTGATTTAGAATCATTAAAAATAAGAGTTCATAAAAGTTCTTCTTTCTCCATCATTGATCGATTCTAACAAATGTAGGTAGAGCCCGTCCACGGGAAAAATAAATGAAATTGAATTTATAATTTATTTAGCGATTTCATCGTTACTGGTTAATGCGAGCTGAAAGCAAAACGTGGCTTCGTAGGCTAGTGACAAAAGTAACAGATTGATAAATGCAAGAGCGAAAGTATCATTTGTCTCGTTAGCTCAGTGGTAAGAGCAGTCGCCCGGCAAGCGGCAGGTCCCTGTTTCAAACCCCGTACGTGGCGGTTGTTTTTTCTTCTTGCATTTACAAATTTAAATTAGAATCGTCAAAAATAAAAGTTCTTAAAAGTTCTTCTTTCTCCATCGTTGATCGATTCTAACAAATGTAGGTAGATTCCCGTCCACTGGAAAAATAAATAAAATTGAATTTATAATTTATTTATGCGCTTTCATCGTTACTGGTTAATGCCAGCTGAACGCAAAACGTGGCTTAGTAGGCTAGTGACAAAAGTAACAAATTGATAAATGCAAGAGGGAAAATCATCTGTCTCGCTAACTCAGTGGTAAGACCAGTCGCCTGGAAAGCGGAAGGTCCCGGTTCCAAACCCCGGACGAGACGGTTGTTTTTTCTGCTTGCATTTATAAACTTGATTTAGAATCATTAAAAATAAAAGTTCTTAAAAGTTCTTATTTCTCCATCATTGACCGATTCTAATAAGCGCAGGTTCGATTCCCGTCCGTGGGAAAAATAAATAGAATTGAATTTACAATTTTTTTGTGCGCTTTCATCGTTACTGGCTAATGCCAGCTGAAAGCAAAACGTGGCTTAGTATGCTAGTGACAAAAGTAACAAATTTGTAAATGCAAGGGGGAAGATCATCTCTCTCGTTAACTCAGTGGTAAAAGCAGTCGCCCGGCAAGAGGAAGGTCCCGGTTTCAAATCCCGGACGAGGCGGTTTTTTTTCTTCTTGCATTTATAAATTTGATTTAGAATCATTAAAAATGAAAGCTCTTAAAAGTTCTTCTTTCTCCACCATTGACCGATTCCAACAAGGGTAGGTTCGATTCCCGTCTGCGGGAAAAATAAATAAACTTGAATTTATAATTTATTTGTACTCTTTCATCGTTACTGGTTAATGCCAGCAAAAACCAAAACGTGGTTTAGTAGGATAGTGACAAAAGTAACAATTTGATAAATGCAAGAGAGAAAATCATCTGTCTCGTTAGCTCAGTGGTAAGAGCAGTCGCCCGGCAAGCGGAAGGTCCCGGTATCAAACCCGGGACGAGGCGTTTGCTTTTTCTTCTTGCATTTATAAATTTGCTTTAGAATCATTAAAAATAAAAGTTCTTAAAAGTTCTTCTTTCTCCATCATTGACCGATTCTATCAAGTGTAGGTTCGATTCCAGTCTGCGGGAAAAATAAGTAAAATCGATTTTACAGTTTAGTTGTGCGCTTTCGTCGTTCGTTACTGGTTAATGCCATCTGAAAGCAAAACGTGGCTTAGTAGGCTAGTGACAAATGTAACAAATTGATAAATGCAAGAGGGAAAATCATTTTTCTCGTTAGCTCGGTGGAAAGAGCAGTCGCCCGGCAAGCGGAAGATCCCGGTTTCAAACCCCGGACGAGGCGGTTGTTTTTTCTTCTTGCGTTTATAAATTTGATTTAGAATCATTAAAAAAAAATTTCTTAAATGTTCTTCTTTCTCCATCATTGACCGATTCTAATAAGTGTAGGTTAGATACCAGCCCGCGGGAAAAATAAATAAAATTAAATTTACAATTTATTTGTGCGCTTTCATCGTTACTGTTTAATTCCAGCTGAAAGCAAAACGTTGCTTAGTAGGCTAGTGACAAAAGTAACAAATTGATAAATGGAAGAGGGAAAATCATCTGTCTCGTTAGCTCAGTGGTAAGAGCAGTCGCCCGGCAAGCGGAAGGTCGCGGTTTCAAACCCGGGACGAAGCGGTTGTTTTTTTTTCTTGCATTTACAAATTTGATTTAGAATCACTAAAAATAAAGGTTGTTCTTTCTCCATCATTGACCCATTCTAACAAGTGTAGGTTCGATTCCCGTCCGCGGGAAACATAAATAAAAGTGAATTTATAATTGATTTGTGCGCTTTCATCGTTACTGGTTAATGCCAGCTGAAAGCAAAACGTGGCATAGTTGGCTAGTGACAAAGTAACAAATTGATAAATGGAAGAGGGAAAATCATCTGTCTCGTTAGCTCAGTGGTAAGAGCAGTCGCCCGGCAAACGGAAGGTTCCGGTTTTAAACCCCGGACGAGGCGGTTGTTTTCTCTTCTTGCATTTATAAATTTAATTTAGAATCATTAAAAATAAAAGTTCTTAAAAGTTCTTCTTACTCAATCATTGACCGATTCTAATAAGTGTAGGTTAGTTTCCCGACCGCGTGAAAAATAAAAAAAAAATTGAATTTAAAATGTATTTGTGCGCCTTCATCGTTTCTGGTTAATGCCAGCTGAAAGCACAATGTTGTAACCGGCTAGCCAGCCATGTTCCCCTCTGAGCGTGGCCGCTTCCCGACCTTTGAACTCAGCGAGACAGATGACTTGCTATGGCTACATTTTGCCCCTTGGTTGGTATTTACGGACAATGAGGGTTGACCTTTCGATGAGCAGGTACAGACTTTTGCCGGCTAAAGCTCAGGGTTTGGGTAGGTTCTTTGCTCGCCGATCAACTACCTATTGCTGTACCTTTGTAAGGTAGAAAGAAATAGGTATAGATATGTTAAGAAAAAAAAAACATTAAGTTACTATACTAGCCTATATATCAATAATCATGACGCGTATACATAGATACATAGAAAAAAAACTACGTCACTGTACTAGCGCATATATTACTAATCAAGCTAATACGTGAGTATGTATACATGTATATGTTATATCAAAGAAACATTAAAAAAAAAAATAATAAAAAAAATAAAGAGAAAAAAAATCGCTATGAAAGAATTCACTAATCCAAATTAACCCTTACATTAATACAATATTCTAGGAATCTATATTAAAAAAAAAAAATCGCTAAGTGGAAGTATGATGGTAGCTTACATGCATACAAATATATATATACATACTATCTATCCGGAAATACTTCGCAAAAAAAAACTTCTTCAATATAATATTCCGCAAAAGAAAAAGAACTACGTTAATATACTAATTTACATTTCTATAGAGAAAAGAAAAAAAAAAGAGATCGCCAAATTCCGACTTCATTGCTAATATATATATATAAAAAAAAAAGTTGAAATTAACGAACAGAGGAAGAAATACAGAATTAGCCTATAACCCCGAGAAGACAAGGCGAAGAAAAAAACAACACAATCTACTCACATTACAATTAATTTGTCGTAAATGTACTTACTTGTCAATCTCCCGGCGATGAAGCGCTTCAGCGGCCTGGTGATTAACGCTGTGAAAACAAAACAACAACATAAAAGACGGACAAAATAAGATAAGAAATTTCTCCTGCTTGCTCTTGGGTTTTCTTTTTTATTCGTTTTCTCCTATCAATGGATTTTTCTGGTTTCTCCTCCGTTCCGCTATCAAGTTCCGACGATGATTTTGGATGGTGTTTAAACCCAAGCAAATCTTTTGGCGCTCTAGAAGGCGCCAGGTTCGGCCCTATCGATGCTGCGCAAACTTTACTGGCCGATTTCTGTACTTTTTGTTTGTCTGTTTCTTTGTCCTTTCCCTCCGGCACTGATCCACACCGTGAAGGCCAAAGACTGTCACCTGATATCTGTACTCGAAACCAACAGAAAGAAGAAACCTTACTAAATAAACTTTTCCCGCCAATGAGCAAGTAATCACACCTCACCGTAGATTTATCCAAAATTGCCTTCTTTGAGGGCAGAAAAAGAGCTTATGCTGTCACTCAGTAACTATCGAGTCACATCCACAATTAAATTTATATAAAAAAATGTAAACTTCTCGTATAAACGTTTCAATATTTCCGGCATGCACGCACAATTGCTCGATGGCCAGTCTTTATTTAAAGAAATATTATTATAGTCACCACTACTTCTGATTTGATTTTTTTTTTTGAAATTCTGTGAGGGCGCACAAGACGAACGAAAAACAAAACACAAAACTGGACGAGCTCCCGCGGAAGATCTTTCTTCCATAGATTTGCTTTACTATGTGGGGTTTCGATCGCCACATACCGAAAAAAAGATACGAGGGAAAGTTACTCAAGTGCATTGCACCTGATTGATCAGCACCTTTGTTAGGTGATCGGAAATGCTCAAATTGCATTTTCTTTGTTTTTACCTTCTTTCTTTTCCAAAAAGAAACGTTTAGTTGGCGATTTATTTTATTAATTGTCTCGAGCTTAATTTCCGCTTGGACTCAATTTATTGTCTTTCCCTTGCGAGGAAAGAAAAACAATTTTTCCCATGTGCATTTGAAAAAAAAAAAAAAAATTAATTGAACTTTTAACCAGTCTGGATTTAAAAATGAGCTGCCCAAAGATGAGTAAATAAGCCCACGCACTCCAAGAAGAAAATTAGATATTCTTTACTTGCAAGGAAAAAGATTATAGCCGTTACAGGTCAGGTTCGGTTGTTCCCATACCAAAGAGGGATTCTCCGAAGCTGAGCGAAGACTAGGGCTGTGATTCCACGCTATATATAAGGCCCAACGCGGGGACGCCCCACACCCTGAGATCAAAGAGTCTCAGGCTTTACCGACTGAGCTAGCCGGGCATAACTCTTACGAAAGATGATATGGTACCCTGTATGATCAAAAGGCAACGATTATATGTGGTTATATAAAAAAGATGGAATAAGAAAATGGGCTAGACAATCTTAGTAAGCTATTACTGAATCTTTACTCAAGAAACAAAGTGAACACAAATGTATCAAGGGTATGATAAGGAAGTATTTAACTTTTTACATATCGAGAAATTTCAGTCGATCTGGTTGCTGATTGGTATGACCTTGACCATGGTGGAAGTATATTACTGAAAGATTGATATTCTTCTAAGGCTGGACGTTGGAGTACAGATGAGCTACTCGTTCCTGGAGCGTGATTATTTCGTCTATGGCGTCTTTTGAAGCTCCAGGTGGTGATGTCGTCTGTGATTCTTTTTCCGTTAAGGCACTGGCGAGACGATCATGGGATAGATGGGTAGTGACGGAGTCCGAATATGCAGTAGCTTGCTGTTGATGTTGTTGATGTAGAATATGGTTTGTCATGGTGTTCCACATAGCTGCTGATAATTTCCAACTCCTCCCGTAAATCGCTCCGAGGACCTTGGCATTGATGAAGGTATCGATGATAAACTTGACTGCCTTCAGACACACGTAAATTCCCAGCAAGGAGGAGCAGACACTTCCCAACAAATTGAAAGCGCCCCATATCTTTGTCCGTACCGTTGTCTTTGGAGATAAAAGGTTGACGGTGTTAATATCTTGGTGGTGAACATCTTGCCCCATTAGACGTTGTGTGAGTATGTTAGTAATGGCTACCCTCTCGGACGGATACATGATCTGGTGGCGAAGGTTTTCCAGAGACTCGCTGTGGTAAATTCCTGCCCGAATTAGTTCTCCTGGGTCTTCGTATGTCCAGTCAGCGGTGTTTGATGGCTGAAGCTGAGATGGTTCTTTAATTTGGTGAATTGTCGGATTGGTCCCGTACCAGGTTCCTCTAATATAGTACGCTGGGCTCAGTAAATCTGATTAGATAATCTCAGATCCGCGCTGCTGCAGCAGGTGAGTTAATGGAGCTAGGAAGTAGTCACTTTCTCCATAAGTTACTGGCAGTTCCATATAACTCTCTTCCGAACAGTGACTAATAAGAGCGAGCTCTGCCGGGTGGTGGAGGGCCATGATTAGCTGGGTTTGAAGTAGTTCTGTTTCTAATTCGCATTTCTTCCTCAGGAGATTGGTGTATAGTTTCTCGACTTGACCCTTAAAGTGACGCTCAACATAGACGAACTTTGAATTAACGTAAGTGAAAAGACCGAGATTACGTGTATCCAGGTTTTTTTTTCCTAAACCATTACTCGGATACTGCTTTAGGTACAATGACCAGCCTGGGATGCTCAGTTTGAAAACCGGGGAAACGACAAACGGATACTTGCTTTTTTACTTCGAGTGCAAAGATTATTTCTCCGGACGTCACGGTGTATATGGTATTGCTAATGGATTTGTTCGGGGTCCTAATCTTCGGAGCCATTCCTTGCCATAATACGTCGTACTTTTGACTTTCGCAAGAATTGTCAGAGATGAGATCCCAAAAACTCATTCCGTATTCTGGATCCGTACATTTAATAGCCAGGTAGGGACACAGCACGTTGTTTCGTAGAATAACCATGTTGTCATCAATGCGGACCGAGCTTTGGTAGTCCATAATGGTTACTTCCATCGCATGCATAACCACAACATTATCCCAGGAATTGACTCCTGACGTATACGGAACTCCGTTGCAATTTCTGTTTTGGTCGATTGACCCGCCAACGACTTCGGTCAGTGAGGTTGAAGCATTCGTCTTAATATCAGCAATTTTTCTGCCGTTTTGTAATTTAAGAGTGTTATAACTATGAATGTTCATGAAGTTATCTTTACTTATATCCATAATATATGTACTCAATCCTCCAGGTACTAGAGAGAGATGGCTGAACATACCGCATTTGTACACTGACTGTGTGATGTTAATTTTGCATTTAAAGATGTGTAGCGTGGTAGGTTCGCTCGATTGCAAAAGCTGTATATCCTCTTCCTCCTTGATCACTTCCTTATTGTTAAATATGCATGGACCAACGGATACCAGTGAAATGGCGGTGAGATTCACTCTCTCATGACCACAGTCGTAGGCGATGATTCCGCAGGCAATAGGAGCAGTTGTCATCAGGGCAATCACCAATAATAGGCCGGCGGTTGGTGAGAGCTCCATTGGCTTACCATGGTCGTAATTTCTCGTCCGTGATCGTTCTGTATAGAGAAATGCTTGGTTATTAAGGTTGAGTATATTTGCTACCCGTGCTTAGAAGTAAGCCGAGCAGCCAGCCGAATTCATATAGGGCTACGGACCAAATACAGGGTATGGATTCGAAAAGGTTAAGGGCGAGGTTATGGTCTAGCTACTCTATATATATTACTCCTCTCTTTTGCGAGTTGAAGACCGATATGTATTTTGTAGAATGATTTAGGATTTAGAATTTTACTGGCGAATGTTGCTTGCGTGGTAGACGCCAATAAACTTACCATCCATATTTTCAACTTCATAGTTCACGTTACCATTCTTTCCGTATGCAAGCCATGATGAACTTGTTGGCAAGTTTGGCCGCGAACTTGTCTGCGGCTTTGCTCTGTACGAAGTTCCGGACATATACAGTTTGTCCTGGTTTGAACGTGATCTGCCGCGCTCGAAGGTTATAGGTGTGAGCGTTTCTCTGGTATGCTTCCTGGAGATGGTCTTTCACTCGCTCGTGTACTAATGGAAGTCTGTAGTTACTAGGTAATACTTCGAAGTTACCTTCTGCCAAGCCATCAATTTGGCGGAGAAGATTGTATGTACCTCTATGTAAGATCATGAGATATCCGTAAAGTAAGAAATAAGGGGAAAATTTGGTTGACTGATGCGTTGCATTACGCAAAGCGCATAATTGCTGCCACGATGGACCGATGAACTCTCTCTGCAGCACTCGACTGTGGCGAATATCCTGCAGTCCTTGTGTGGCGAATGCTGAAACGTTCTATCATGCGAGCAAAATCTGTTGAGATAAATTGTGGCCCATTATCAGTATGTATAATCTCGGGAACCCAATAACAGTGAAATATAATTTCCTCCAGATATTCTATGAGTTGTTTAGTTTTAGCTTGGGGAAAAGCCTTTAGTAGTACGAATTTGGTAAAGTGGTCTACAAAGACTAGGATGGTGGTATTCCCGCGTTTACTTATTGGAATGGGTCCAATATAGTCAATATGCAATCTCTGCCATGGCCTTTCTACCTCAATCTGGTTTCCCATTTTAGGCCTTAGCCTGCAATTTGGAGCTTTGGTTTGTTTGCAGACATCGCATTGTAAGATATAGGCACGGACTTGTTGGCGCATGCCTGGCCAGAAATAATATCTTCGCAGTCTGTCGAGGGTTTTATGGATTCCGCCATGAGCTGCAGTAGAACTCACGTGTTCCCTACTAATTAAATCTTTGGTCAGTCCTTGAGGAATGCAGAGTTTCCAACTGGGGATATCGGATAGATCGTTATCACCCCCGCCCTCAATACGAATGAAAATGTGCAGTTCAGTGACTTGCAGGTTAGGATACTGTGCTGGTGTAGCAGAGATTTTGTCTTTCCAACCTACGTAAGCCGGGTCAGAGAAATGTGCTGATTTAAGGTCTACCAGGTACTCTAGCTTGCTCAGGTCGCCTCTGCCGAATCAAGATACATTCGAGATAATGCATCCGGCACTACATTTTGACTTCTTTTTACGTGCTCCATCTCGAAGTCGACCGACTGTAGTTTTAAGCTCCATCGTGCGAGTCGCCCCGTAGGTTTTTTGAGACATTAGCCACTTCAAACTCTGGTGGTCGGTGATGATTGTAAAGTGGTATGCTCTAAACATCTTTACGCTCAGTACCGGAGCGAAGCATTCTAGTTCAGTGATACTATAATTTCGCTGCGCAGAATTTAACTTTTGGGACAAAAATGCAATTGACCTTTCGGCGTCATCCTCCGACTTTTGAAATAAGACACTGCCGACTCCCATAGTGCTGGCATCACAACTTATATAGAAGGGCTTCGTATAATCCGGATTAGCTAGTAGTGGGGCCGAAAATAAGTATTCCTTTAGTTGTTTAAAGGCTTCTTGAGCCTCCGGAGTCCACTGCAACTTCGCACCCTTCTTCAGAAGCTCTGTGATCGGAGCAGCAATGCTCGAAAAATTTGGGATAAATCTCCTGTACCATCCAGCCATGCCAAGTAGTCTGCGTGTTTGCCGGACTGTTGAAGGGCTAGGAAAATTTACAATCGCAGACACCTTTTCAGGATCGACCCTCAGACCTGCTTCGCCTACCACTTAGCCAAGGTATTTAATTTCACGAAGAACGGACTTACTCTTCTCAACGTTTATGGTCAGTCCTGCCTGACGAAGCCGGGAAGCGACTTCCCTCAGTAAGTCCAAATGTTCATCGAACCTAGTGGAAGTAATGAGTAAGTCATCTAGGTAGACGAATACTCGATCGTGGTATTGATGAGGCACTACCCGGTCCATAAGGCGACACATAGTTTGAGGGACATTGCACAGACCAAACGGCATGACTTTAAATTGATATGAAGACCTTCCAGGAACTGTGAATGCAGTCTTATCACGAGCGGACTCTGCGAGTGGTATCTGCCAGAATGCGTCTTTCAGATCTAAGCATGAGATATATTTGGTTTCCCGAAGGCGACCTAAGAGTCTATCTATCAATGGTAGTGGATAAGCATCTTTCTTGGAAACAGAATTTACCTTGTGTGAGAGCTAGTCTCGGACGTGGGAGGGAGTGCCGGTTTGTAAAGGACAACTCAGTTTTTCAAATTCAAATATAAAATTTTTATTCAAAATGAATGCTTAAAACTATATCACAAATTCATTCAAAATTCAGAACTAAAAACTAACCTACAAACTACTAAAAATTCAAAATAAAATTCAATAAAAATAAAAAAAATTAACAAATTAAAATTCAAAATAAAAATCAATGATCTCCCGCTCAGGCGCTGCCGATTTTCTCCTCGTTCTGAAAAAGGGAGAGAAGACTAGAATTATTATCTGTCATAAAAACACAGAAAAAGGGAAAATTTTAATGCTGCTAGTGCGTGAGGGCACAAGGAAGTAAATTGCTATAATTGTTAACTTAGTCAGATTAGTCTCTGACAGTATTTTGAGCGTGCGCAGGAGTGTAGCAATATGCTACTACAAAGAAGAAGACGAGCAGATTAATGTGGGCAGGAGTATTGCAGATTAATCTCTGCGCAGAATTAATCTTCTGCTTAGGTGTAGGAAGGAGTGTCGCAGAAAAATCTCTGCGCAGAATTAAACTTCTGCTTAGGTGTGGGATGGAATTTAGCAGATTAATCTCTGCGCAGAATTAAACTTCTGCTTAGGTGTGGGATGGATTTTTGGAAATGATAGGAGTGTCAGATTATTCTCTGAAATATAGAATTAATCTTCTATAATGACGTTGGGAATATTCTTGTATTTAGATTAGTCTCTAAACCATATGAGCTCTGGACCAAGAATGGTTTTCTGCTGCGGCTCGTCGGCTTTATATAGCCGCCGCATCCGATTATGAGCTCTCGCCTCTCGGTGTTGCCCTAGCAACGATAGATGCGATGTCTGAACGTACCTCATACAGCTGATTGACGTAATGTCAATTGCTGTCATCAACAAATGTAGGAGGAATGTATGTTTAAGGTAAGTTTATAATGTTTTTACATGTTAATGTTAAAATTAATAAACCATTTGTATTTTTTTTTAGATAATATTATTGATTGGGGAAATACTGGAACGCTGCTGGACTAAAGAGAGGAATTGCCTGGATTTTAGATAAGTATTCTTGTTTATAATATTTTTAAGATTTAAATACTTTGTGTATTCCTTTTCTTTCTTTTCTAGGAATTAATAGTTTTTCGAGGGATTTGAACTACGTCTGTGGATGTTGTGACTCAGGTACCTATGCCCTAAATCACAACCATAAGGTGAATACATCAATATATTGCCCTATGCAATATATTGATGTATCGCAGAAATGACCCTGAAAAACAAAATTAATTTCATATAAAATCTCATTCAAATTTTAAAATGCATTTAGAAATGCATTCCCATATTATAACAAAATGTAATTTACATACGTACATTACAAACTTCCTCCAATCTAATTGTATGTACATACATACATACAATTATCAGAATTATTCGCGCCCTCTCAAAATTATTATTTCAAGCCGGGCGCACAAGTGCATATCGGGTTGCATTTTCTACATGATGCATATGCATCTCAACATAAATAATTTGCATTCTCTCACGTACGAATTTAAAATCGCCGTGAGAAAGCAAAAAGAAAAAAGCTTTTTCAAAAAGTTTTTCGTGGGTACCTGGGGGCAGCTAGCCCAAACCTCGAGGAGTCTGTTTTTCAATCGCCGGACATGAAGGTAACGTTTTAAAAATCGGCAGTTCCAATAGGAAACGTTCTCCAAAAATAAAGAAAAAGTTGATTTCAAAAAATTTTAGATAAAGAAAGTGATTTATAATTAAAGTTTAATGAAACGTTTCAAAAATCGGCAAGTCCAATAGGAAACGTTCTTCAAAAATAAAGAAAAAGTTGAGTTCATAAAATTTTAAATAAAGAAAGTGATTTATAATTAAAGTTTAATGAAACGTTTTAAAAATCGGCAGTTCAAATAGGAAACGTTCTCCAAAAATAAAGAAAAAGTTGAGTTCAAAAAATTTTAAATAAAGAAAGTGATTTATAATTAAAGTTTAATGAAATAATTTAGAAGCGAGAGTTTCATAAGAAAGGATCTCTTAATTAAAGAAGGATGTACAACAAGAAATAAAGGTGTCCAATAAACTCATATTAAACATGAAAGCATATGTGTGTTTTTCTTTTTTCATCTAAATTCTTACGCGCGCTCTCTTCCTTGGAGCACGGAGCACGCGTCAGACAACAAACTGGTGGCAGCGGTAACCGAACCTCAAATTAAATCAGTGCCCAAAATTTTATAATAAAATCTGCCACATATCTAACAATTTTGGTCACAGCGGACTCTAAATAAAAACCAGTGCCAATAAATAATTCTAATTAAATTAAAATTTAAAAATAATATATATATCACAAAAAAAATAACAACTGGTGTTACTGTGTTTTTTCATCCTTCTTCCAAAGTCATTGCCAAATTAATTAAATTAAAATTAAAAAGAAAAAAAAAAACAAGTTCAAAAATAAAAATAATAATAAAAAAAAGAAGCCCGGGTACTCCAAAAAAGGAGTGCTTAGAGGAAAAATAAATATATATATAAAAGAAAAAGTTTAGAGCCAATCTGCTCCAACGAGGGAACATAGCGAGGCTTCATCCCTGCCTCAAATAAGACGGAACAAGAAGGAAGACTACAAGAAATCGTCACCCAGGACGTGTGACGTACCATTCTACACCAACTTTACCAATCATCAAAAACGACACTTCGGACTAAAACTTCACCAATTTCAACAATCAATACAACATACTTGGGATTACAGCCAATAACATCCGAGATCTAAATATATTGGATAAAGTAAAAGGTACCGTGAAAATTTGTTGTTTTTTTTTCTTTTCTCTCCAAAATTTATAATTAATATATATATATACACATCATTTTCATTATAAATTTATTCGCCCATATAAAACTGTGGTGCAGTCCTTTTTTTTATTATTTACGCAACTGGTTTTTTTTTTAAGAAGAAGTAGAAAGAAGAAAGAAGTGTAAAATTTTTGTTGTTTACGTTTTTGCAAATTTTTGTTTTTTTTTTTACCTTTTCTTAAATTCAATTTATTAATTTTAAATCCGATTACGGTCTTCCTAGAAGCGACCTCTGCGGTAAGACTTCGTGAGCTTGCTGGTCAGAGGACTTCGAAGAATCAACAATCCCTCCCCTTTGATAGAACTTGGAAAGGCTATCATTCAGCGGAGAGATTTTGATTGGAGGGAGGAATTGTAAAAAAAACAAAATTTTTTTTTTAACCTTTTTCTCAGCATTCCTGTTCCAGAATTTCCTATTTTAATATAAACTTCCTTTTTTTTGTGTGTTACAAAATCAATCCCAAATTTTTAATTTTTCATCTTCGATTTAATTAACAGAAATATTTACTTGCAACCAACATAATAACTCTTTATATTGACGTTCGGAGTCCTATTAATTTTTTTTTTTAAATCAAAACTTTAAATCAACCTATCAACAATAATTAATAATCAAGTGATTTTGTTTTTAATTCCACGCAAGTTTTCTTTTATGCGTCAAACTTTAGTTTATTGTCGTTTTTTTTTCACCTCAATTTTTAAACTCTACAAAACTTTTAACATTTAATTCAAAAAACATTTGTTGTTATTAACTTAATTCTTATTTCTCTATTGATTTATCATTTTATTGCTGCTATTGTCGTTTTATGCACTTACCCCTCTTACAAAAAAAAATAACGCACTTAACATATACATACATATACATACTTCTCTCAATCTTAATAAATATTTTTTGCTCTTCATCCTCCATATAAATTTACCACGTCTTCTATATTTTTCTAAACTTAAACAAATCCACCCCGATCAGAATACTACTCGAATCAAACATGACTGAAGAAAACAAATCTTTCGATGAGCTCTGCTTGTCACAAGTCCCAAAAATGTCAGAAATTAGACAAATTTTGGCCGACTATCATAGAGCCAATAAAAGCAAAAGGACTTCAGACTTTACGTCTGAAAAACTCAAAAATTTGGAAGACGTATGGGCTTCATTTGAAAAAACGGAAACCCTGATTCAAGATCATGAAGATTTTACTGAAACTCATGATTATTTTAAGCAGTCCTGCTATGACAAAACGGAGGACTGGTACAATCTTACAAAGGCAACTCTGTCTGATAGGTTGAAATCCATATCGGTCCACACAGAGCGCAAAAATAACCCATTTTACGTCCCACTTCCAAAAACTTCTCAAAAAACAACTGCAGCTGATAATCAGGACAACTCAGACCAAGACCGAGAAAATACAGTACGATTTCGGCTGCAAGAAGATAGGCGGAAAACAATTTCACATATTATTCGGTCTATTGGAACTAATTCACTAGCAGATGCAAGCCAGGCATATCTAAACCAAAAGATAAATTCGTTACATAAATACTGGGATGATTTTGAGGCTACACATAATGAAATAATTTTAAATGCGAGCCCTAATGACAAAGACAGCGAGTATTTCGCAAATGATGTATATATAAACATGGAAACATCATTCTCAGACACTATAATTGCCCTACAAGAACAATTAGACTCTCGATTGCAAAGCATATCAAATAATACACATAACTACACAGACCATCACCATAACGTCTCCTTTAGAGACCAATCTACCTTCTTCTTATCAGAAGCAAGATCATTAGTTCCTAATTTCAGCGGAAATCCAAAAGATCTTCACAAATTTGTTTCAAGTTGTGATGATATATACGCAACGGCAACGACGGCGAATGAAAGGAACTCCCTCCTTAGCCTAATAAGGAGTAAACTATCCGCCGAAGCGTATGATGTATATTAGGGTGGAGCGAAAATTACCAAAAAAAGTTTATTTCCATTAATTACTTGGCCTATATATGGAATAGTTGCCTCTTTTAGAAATGAATTACTGTACAAAATATTGGTTTGCTGAGACTTCATCTTCGGCTGCCAATTTGACATCTAAATCTTTAAAAAATATGCCAAATACTTTTATTCAGCTCTTCGCTTATTTACATAATAAATAACCAGAAAAATTGCTTCCTGAATGAAAATAACACAGAACTCACCCCGTGGGGGTGGCTGCAGGTGGAATTTTCACCACCCACCCACCCACCCTCCCACCCTTTTAATCAGTTTCTTTATATTCAGGTGTCTTCAAAAACTTGGTGACCTTTTGTCTCGAATTTTGGTAGGGATATTCTGGAGGCATTTCTTGACCTAATAAATCCGTATCTTCCTTCATAGCCACATACTACGCTAATGCTTATGTAACAGCTTCGGAATGACAAGGAAATTTTAAAATATCAATTTCAGCAGGAACGTCAGAGATCATTTCCTGGAGATCATTGTTCAAAATTTTTACTGTCAGAGGCGGCTCTATAACTGTTATTGACTGCCAGTTAACTAATTCAAAGTAGTCATCTGCATTAAAATTAAAGTTGGGAATATCAAATTGACGAACTTTGTTTTCATCATGTTTTTCTTGTCTGCATTTTAATATCCTCCGAAGACCTAATTCTCTAATATGACAAAAATAACAAAATTTCAGGATGACCGTAGTAACCATTTCTTTGCAGTACTGGATCTACTACCTTCTTAAGCTCTTCAGGCAAAAATCTACTTTTTTTTTTTTATAATGCAAAACAAAAACTTATAACTGCTGTGTCGGCATGACGACCGGACCTTAAGTTCAAACCAGGTTTATGCGTAGACTTTCGTAATGTATTCTGTAATTATAATTAAATTGTATGAAGGATTTTCGGTAGAAACATACAATCTCAAGACTCTTTTGGCAGTTATTAACCATCTTGAGTGTGCTATTTTGCCTGGTTCTCGTTATGTTAGACTTGGTGAAATTGTTCCCTTGGAAAATGCAATGCAGATCTCATAGAGATATTTTTGATCTGTACTTAGCTCGGTACGATCAATATCAGGCAAGTTAACATATATTTTTTAAACTTCACAACCGGATGTTTTTCGCAGTTTTCTAATTTTTTTCCAATTTCTCCGCAATAACCTTTTCGTCCAGTAGCTTTGCCATCTAAATGCTGCAATAGATGTCGCAATGGCAGTTCATTGTGTGCATTAAATACACAAACCACTATAGAGGGCGCGCCAAAGAATTTTCAAGTTGCCGTATTATTCAATTTTTTATAACCTGTATTTACCGCTGTGCTATCGCACCCAATTGATTGCACATCGGAAATATCATGTTTTTTTTCCAGAAATTACAATAAGATTCTTTTAATATTTTGAGCATTTCCAGATGACGGAGTTATGTGACCGAGATAAACCGAGCGAGCCTTAACTCTTTCTCTCCTAATTTTACTGCAGTCTATTATTTTAGATGATTCTTCCGCTGTTATTATTCCCATGTCTTTTAGGGCAGCATTAACAAGAATTGCAGCGAATCTGTCGATCTGTCGATCTGTTCGATCACAAGCCTCTGCTAAAGAAGAGAGTTTTGTTCTCATCTGAGAAGTACTATAGAAGACGCGTTTAAGTTTTCAACATTTTTTGGAACTTGAAGGTCGATACTGTCGTTGGACGAAACACTAGGGCTCCTAGCGCAATCTTTCCAGGCACTCGATGTTACTTAACAAATGTCATGGTCCTCTTTGGAATTTTGCTTCGTTTTCTGGTCAGCATTCTTTTTACGCTCTAATCTTTTTTAAAGGATTTTAGTTGTCTTTATATCTTGCCAATAACATTGGATATTTCTCACAACATTCCACAAAAGCGCTGGAACATTTTATTTATGTATATATTTATTCAAAAATTTACAGCGATAGCTTACAGACTGGTCACATTTAAAACCTACCGGGATCTTAATAACTAGAAAATACAAAACTAATATGCATAAGAGCTGCAGAAGAAGATTTAAAACAATAACAAATTTTAATTAAAAAAGCTAGATGATATATAGATAAGTATGGAATTCAATATAAAGTTATTATTAACAGCTATTGAAGATTAGATGAATTACTATCAAAAATTCAAGATAACACGGAATAATTAAAGGTAAAAAGATTAAAATTAAATAATGAAAGCTTAAGGAAATTTGATGAATCAACAAAAGGGGAAATATACAATGATTCTTAGTATTGAATTATTATTATATAATGGTTACTCTGACTGCGGAGTCTGAATTTCATTTCTGATAACAGTTTTAAATGAGTAGAGGGTAAGACTGAGGATGTTAACATCGTTTAGTAGGTCATTATGATTTTTCTGAATCCTATAAGTAGGAGATTTATAACGCAGATTGGTTCTGACAGTAGGGATATGGAAAGTTAAAGGTGAACGGGTAACTCTAGTTGGATTAACAAAATTAATGCTGCTTAATAATTCAGGGCAACGAATATGGTTATGTATTATCTTAAATAAGAAGATTTCATCTAGGAAAAGACGCCGCTTTTCGAGGGTAGAGATACGAAATTTGTCAAGTCGAGAAAAATAATTTAGATAAGATCCATCCATTTTGTATTGTAGAATTTTCGTAAATTTCCTCTGCACAGATTCAATCTGTTGTATATACATACACACCAAAAAAGGATTCCAGATAGTGCACGCGTATTCGAGGTGACTTCTTATTAAGGAATTGCAAAGGGTAATAAAAGAGGATGAAGATTTAAAAGATTTGCAAATTCGGAATAAGAACCCAAGTAATCTAAAAGCTTTGGAAGTAACCCAGTAGATGTGTGACTGAAATAATAGTTTCTGGTCAAAATAACACCCAGGTCTTTCAATTCAGTAACACGGTTAAGACAGATATCAACAATTTTGTAATGGTAATGTATGGTATTTGTTTTTCTAGAAAAAGTTAGGGTTTTACACTTGAATATATTCAACGGTAAAAAATTATTTTTGCTCCAGTTCTCTAAAACAAGAATATCTCTCTGTAAAGACATGCAGTCCTCTTCTGTCTCAATAACTTTAAAAATTTTTGCATCATCTGCATATAAAAGACATTCATTCATTCATTAATTGGAGGTGTAGGTCATTAATGTAGATGAGGAATATATGAGGACCAAGAATGGTACCTTGCGGGACACCAGAAGTTTGTACAAACGGGGTGAACTGATAACCATTTAAAACTACTATCTGAAGTCGTTCACGGAGATATGACGCAAACCATCCTATTAGATTTGTATGAAAACCTAAACAAGACATTTTTAATAATATACGAGAGTGCATTATCTTATCAAAAGCTTTAGAAAAATCAGTTTGAATAGAATCAACTTGTTTCCCCTCATCAAGTGCAACGGCAACAAATATCTTGACTTGTATTGAAAAGTGTATTATTATAATACATTTCACTAGGAAAGATGTTTGATGATTTCAGTGTTTTTGTATAAGCCCAGAATCCTTTAACGTTGCTTTTTAAAGCTCTCTCGGTTTCTTTTAAATATTTCTTATAACGCTCTTTGATTAATCTTTTGGGCAATCAACGATATAGGGAAAGACTTGCATAAATTTCGGTTTGTTTTAAGCGTTTGTATTTACTTTTCTTTTTAAGCATGGTTTAATTCGCGATTGTAGCAATTTGGATATTTTTGGTTTTTTTGTTGAAATGATGGGACTAAGGACGCAATACAATTATCTAGAATAAAAAAAAAATATTAAATGATTGATTTATATTTGTGGAAAACTTAGAAGAGAAGTCAACTTGAGTCAGATATTCATTGATAATAGTGTAATCGGCCTTGTGAAAGAAAAGTTTATTTGGAGCGCTCACTGGTAATGAGTCATGTCGTTTGAATGAGATATCAACACCGAGAGGTGGATGATGTTGATCGATACGGGAAAGTACTTCTAGAGAAGCCGATACCATAATATCATTTTCGGACAAATTGGACCAGATTAAATCTAGTATTACATTATTATGATTAGGTATCGCGTTAAATTGTCTTAAATTACATATGCTAGTGTTATTTTGAAGAGAAAATGAAGCAGAATTAATAAAACCAGACATACTCATGCACATCTCCTCATTATTATAAGTCCAAATCATATTAGGTAGATTAAAATCACCAGTGACAATAACTTAAACATTTCAGGAAGTTGCAAACATTTGTCACTGATATTAGAAAAGATTGAATCATATACATCATATGAAGTAGAAGGAGAAATATAAATACAAGATACGTATAACCGAAAATAATTGACGACAATGATTTATTAACGGCTATGAGACATCCTCCTCCATCTTTATTGGAAGTAAGACTTAGGTTTCTGTCCTTTCTATACACTAGGTAGCGATGATCGAAGAGTTCATTACTTAATACGAAGTCTTGCAAAAAGGTTTCAGTTAAACATATAATGTCGTAATTGCTCGCCAAGATGGATAGTTTTACATACTCGGTCTTAGTTCTTAGACCTCTAACATTCTGATAATAGAGTTTAAGTGACATATGTATTGGAAAATAAAGACTTTAGAGTGCGGAAAAAAGAAAAAAAGGAAAATATTAGAATTATGTAGAACTTTTCTTCAAAATGAAGTCAAGACTTTCTTCATTTTTAACCAGAAATCGCTTACTAGCATCATTTTGTTTTAAGTAGATTTTGACCATAAGTATTTAGAGTTCCTTTCAACTTTGAACAATTTGGCTTTATAAAAAAGCTGTCTTTTAGATTTTGATAGAAATTCATTAATAAATATTTTAGAGTCTATATCGAAACCTCGATTAATGGCATTGATATCTTTTTTTATCTTATAGGCACTAATTACACGATCTCTGACAAATTCCGAAGTATATTTGACAATTATAGGTCTATTAGCGATATTAGTTCTATTTGTCCTGGATCTATAAGCTTTGATGATGTCTCTTTCAGTCAGAGGTATATCAATTGCATGATGAATTTTTTGTATTATGTTGAATACATTTTCTGATTCATCACAAGGAATATTGCGGAATTCAAGAAAATGACTAAGTGCATTGTCTTCCAAGATTTCAAGGCGGCTTGTGATGACTGATAGGATATGTTGAAGATCGGCCTTCTCTTTTTCAAGTAGTTTAATACGATTCTCATGATTATCAACTTTTTCAGCTATTACTTTAATATCGTTGAAGCCGTTAATCAGGGAGTCCATTGATTTGTTGAATTCAGCTTGTCTGTGTTTGATTGATTCAGTTTCAAGTGACATTTTCGAAATGATACTTTTTAAAGACGTAGAGCTGTTATCATTATCAGAATCGGAGATATCAAAAGATGGTTTGGACTTGGATGTTGACTTCTCTAGACAACATTTTTCACATCGATAGGCCACAGTACATTTAGAGTAAAACCTGAAAACTCTGGCCCTTCTTATTTACTTATTAAAATGAATCATTTGTCATTCTGTTTCGTTGTATGCAATTCGAGCTTTCACATTTTTTATCTTTATTCATAAAAGTTTTAAAGATAGTTTTTTCTCATTCTTTTCTTTCTTTCTTCCTTTTCTTGCAGTGTGTATTTTAAATGTAAAACAAAAGGAAAACTCTTCTGTGTCCTAACCATGTAATTAAGTTAATTTTGACCTTGCTCTGCAACAAGCCCGCGCGCTTGTTGCCAAGGCACGACTCTAAACGATTATTTCAGAAGTCAATGGTCAATTTGTATTAAAATTAATATCGCGTAAATTTAATTTGCATTTACTTAAAAAACTATACACGTTTTTTGGCTATTTATAGTACAAAGCTAAAAAAAACAAGGTCGTTTTGGCAGCCGAAGGACAAACATAATTTAAATCATATTTTGCCCAGTAATTACATTTAATCAAAGGCAACTATTCCGCATATAGGCTACATGAAATTCAAAAATGTTTTTTTTTTCGCTCCACCCTAATGTATATAGGTACAATCAAGATGCAGATTGGCCTACTTTAAAATCACTTTTACAACAGACTTTCGAGGTAAAAACCTCTAGATCCACCTTACAATCTCAACTAAGTAATTCGAAACAAAGAAGAGAAGAAAGTGTAAAAGATTTTCTTCAAAGGTTAAATACAATCTTGTCCAAATTAAATGAGGCAACGCACTCTTATACAGCGGACAAAATACTTCTAAAATCTTTATTAAGAGATAATGAGGGTCAGGCTGTAAGAGCAATTGAGGACGGTCTATCCAATCCACAATTACAGACATTAGCTAAGGTCCATTCGGATAAATCTTTCGCTTCACTAAAATCACATATTCTAGATCACTCATTACGTATAGAGCAGAAGCAACCCAACTTCCAAACATATAACAAGGTAAATCAAAATTCCCTTCAAAGTACAAATAATAACCTTCGTTGTTTCAAATGCAATAGACTGGGGCATGTTTCTTCAAGATGCCCAGTCATACAAAGCTCAACGCAAAATGTCAATGTAGCTCCAAGAGTTACTTCGCAGCAACAACGCCCTCAAGATTTTAATAAAGCTACATCTCCGTCACAGGCCCCTAGTTGCCGATATTGCCATCGGATGGGCCATTCTATTGAAGAATGCAGGACAAGAGCAGCAAATAATTCCCGATTTAACGACAGCCAGGGAAATCAAAACAATTTCCAAAACGTGAAAAATATTCCACCAACAAACACGGCTGACAGATAGCCTCAAAATAGGAACTGGCAACAGCCAGTATTCCGAGAAAGTCGAACTCCACCGCCGAGATACAATAATGCCAATATCTCGGCTAGATCGCCATCTCCAACTAGGAAGAATAACAAAACTCCATCGGCATCCAGGCAGGGAAACTGGATGCAGCGGGGGGTCTCATTCGGCAACCCCTCGCAGATAGAAACAACGGCGCAAGTTCATCGCAATCCCGAGACAATATCGATGGAAAAGTAGGCAGCAAAAAATTAATTCGTATCCCCGTCCAAATTAATAAAAATTCACTAACGCTTTCTTTGCCTGTAGACATCTGCTCTGCTCCAAAGCTTACCTTTTTGATTGATACTGGAGCAGAAATCAGCTTAATTAAACTCCATCCATTAAAGCCAGATAGCATCTGCTACAGAGATGCTGTCTGCAATATAAACACACTATTCACAGAGTCCACTTCTACAGAAGGACTCATATTTGCAAAATTGAATTTGAAATCTACCAAATTTAACTACATCCTAGAGCACCCATTTCAAATTGTGGGAAACAACTCCATCCTCTCATACGATGGCCTGCTTGGTCACGATTTTTTATCTCGATACAAGGCGAGTATCGACTATAAAAATAAATTCATTTCTCTGGAAGTTAATGAATCTGATTCATCTTATCCATATGAACAATATTATTCCAATTATCCATACGTTTATTTGAAAAGCGAAGACCCAGAAAAGAGGTCTCAAACAAAGAGTCTGTTATATACAGGAATAACAGTCTCTAGTAAAGATATAAATACAAATCTATCTCCATCAATTGCTTCGAAAAGCAATGAAAATCGATCGCCGGCAAATGCTTCACAAGAAGTGAAGCATAAAGATAAAAATCTATTTGCATCTATAGCCAGAAAAAAGGCTGAATTAAATAAAATTCTATCTCCATCCAAGGCTTCACAAGATATGAAGCAACAACATAAAAGTATATCTCCATCTACAGCCGCACAAAAGGCTAAATATAATAAAATTCTATCTCCTTCATTCAGAAATAAATCAGAAGAGAAGTCAAGGAATTTCAATAAAGTATTATCTCCTTCAAATTCTATCGAGTCGGAATCATCGAATAACTCCTTCCAAATTCCACAAAAGTTGGAATCATATCTCCTTCCTTTTAGAAATCCGAAAGAATCGGATAAATTAAAATCATTTAAAATTCCGGCTCGATCAGAATCCATTATTGAAATTCCAACTACTTCTATTCAAAATCAATCGGTCTGTTTCAAGAAGGAAATAAGGCCAGGTTTATTTCTTGGAAATTCGATAGTCGAACCAGTCAACGGTATGGCAAAAGTCCTAATCCTCAACACAAATGAGGAGGACGCCGATCTGGCACCTTACGAGGTGAACCCAGTTTACCAAGGCTTGGACAACTTTGTGGTCATCTCCACAGACTCTGACAGAGATCCAATTAAGGGCAGAATAATTAAACTGCAAAACCTTATAAAATTGGATCACTGTAATTCAGAGGAATCTGAAAGTATTCGCAATATCTGTAGGGAATTCAACGATCTCTTCTTCATAGAAGGGGATTTCCTATCTTATACAGATGCGATAACCCACAAAATCGAAACACTCCAAGATAAACCGCCTATCTATACCAAGCCGTATAGACTTCCTGAAGCAAGCCGAATGGAAATAAACCGGCAAATACACGAAATGCTTGAGTCAGATATCATAAAACCATCCCATAGTCCCTGGAATTCTCCACTTCTCCTGGTTCCTAAAAAACCAGATGAGAATGGAAACAAAAAGTGGCGAGTAGTGGTAGACTTTCGTCGTATTAACGACATTACTATTGGCGATGCGTACCCACTGCCTAATATCACTGATATATTAGACCAGTTGGGGAAGTCGAAATATTTTACCACACTCGACTTAGCCAGTGGATTTCACCAGATAAAAATGGACTCCAAGGACAGGGAGAAAACTGCCTTTAGCACACCCTATGGCCACTACGAATACAATCGTATGCCATTTGGTTTAAAAGGAGCCCCTGCTACTTTTCAACGAGCCATGAACAATGTTCTATCTGGACTTCAAGGCATCTATTGCTTTGTATACATGGACGATATTGTAGTCCATGGATACAATCTCAAAGATCACAATTCCAGACTCACAGCAGTATTTAGCCGTCTCCGCAACTTCAATTTGAAACTTCAACCCGACAAGTGCCATTTCCTAAGAAAGGAAATTATGTATTTAGGGCACATTATTACAGAAAATGGAGTCAAACCCGACCCAGCGAAGATTAAGTCAGTTCAGTCCTATCCCAGACCCAAGAAGGAGAAAGATATTAAAGCCTTCCTTGGTTTCGTCGGCTACTATCGCCGCTTTATACCAAACTTTTCAAAAATAGCTAAACCACTTACAAATCTTTTAAAGAAAGATATCCCTTTCAAGTTCGACGCTATTTGTGATGAAGCATTTTGCGAATTACGCAAAAAACTTATTACAGCACCAATTCTATCATATCCCGATTTTGACAAAGAATTTTTTGTCACCTCCGATGCCAGTGACTACGCCATCGGAGTTGTTCTTTCACAAGTTGATGATCAAGGAGATCATCCAATCGCCTATGTGAGCCGAGTTCTCAATGGTGCAGAGACTCGTTACTCAACAATAGAAAAGGAGCTCTTAGCTATCGTCTTCGCAGTTGAGCAATTCAGACCATACGTTTATGGTAGACAGTTTACAATTATAACTGACCATAAACCATTAGTATGGCTCATGAATCTGAAAGATCACTCCTCAAGACTGATGAGATGGAGAATACGTCTTGAGGAATATGACTACAAGATAGTCCATAAATCAGGTAAGCTCAACACAAATGCAGACGCTCTCAGTAGAGCTATTCCAGATAATAGCGAAAATTTCGCAAAACCTACCACCTGCATAAATGTGGTAACTAGAAATCAAGCCAGAGCTCAGGCGAATATAAATACACCCAACGCAAGTGTAACTACTCCAAACCCAAGTCCATCACCTGTAAACAATTCCTCAGTCATAATAACTGAGACTAATTTTCCTCTTTTACTAACTAAAAATGCGAATCCTAAATTTTTCATGTTGCCAATGCAAGATACAGAACTTGAAAGAGTCTTGGATTCGAAACTAAAATTTTCAGATAAATCCCCACTCTCAGAAACTGAACTGAACTTCTTCAAGAAAAAAGACTCCACAATAATTATATCAAAAACTAATTTACCTTGTCGATCCCAAAGAGATAGATTAGACCTCGAAAAGATTTTAACTGAGATCTGCTCATATACAGAAGCAAATCAGTTAAATCAATTAAATATCTCCTTCCCAATTTTAGATGCACAAAACCTTCTAATAATTAAAAGCATTTTTAACAAAGTCTTCACTGCTAAACAAATAAACATTAAACTCCATCAAGATTCTATTAAATATTTATCCGACATTAATGACATCCAACAAGTTTTGAAAGATTTTCACTCATTACCAACGGGAGGCCATCAAGGCGTTTCCCGTACAATTAAAAGAATTAAAAAGCAATTTTACTGGCCTAGCATGTCAGACGACATCGTAAAGCATGTAAGGAAATGTAAACTTTGTCAGGTGAACAAAGTATCCAGAAACCCTAAAATTCCAATGAAAATCTCAAGCATTAGCTCCAAACCTTTCGAAAGAGTGTACCTAGATGTTGTAGGACCTCTCCCAATTTCTCATTCTGGAAACAAATATCTCCTTACATTCCAAGACGACCTTTCAAAATTTTCTGAGGCTATTCCTATAGTCGACACCGAGTCTAAGACATTAGCGGAAGCCTTCACGACAACAATAGTTTGTCGACATGGTATTCCAGAAAGTATCCTTACAGATCAAGGTTCTAACCTCATAAGTGGCATGTTCGCCGAGGTATCTAAATTGCTGAGAATTAAAAGGCTCAAAACTACTCCATACCACCCTCAAACGAATGGTGCATTGGAGAGAAGCCACAGAACCTTAGCAGAATATCTCCGATCTTATGTAGCAAAAGATCCACAAGACTGGGATACATGGATTCCTTATGCCATGTTTGTATACAATACAACCCCTCATTCGAGTACTAATTATACTCCACGCGAACTCCTTTACGGATTCCCAGCCGAAATTCCAAACAATCTGAAATCGTCTCCAGCCGTTTGCTATAATTATGACAATTATGCAAACGAGTTAAAAGCGCGTCTACAACATAGCTTCAAAATAGCTAAGGACATAGCCATGGCAAACAAGGAAAGGTCAAAATTACAATACGATAAGAACTCCGTCCAAAAATATTTTATGGTAGGCGATAAAGTCCTACTTAAGAGCAGAGTTCGAGAGAACAAATTCTCACCACTATGGTCAGGTCCGTATGAGATAATGGAGATTAATTCCCCCGAAAATTCCACTATTAATATCAATAATAAAAACAAAAGAGTCCATAACAATGACCTAAAACTTTTCTCAGAATAAAAACTTCATAGTCTTCAAATATCATTCAGAGATATTAACATAGTGTCATCTTCCAGGTTTCCAAAATGATGCATACAGCATTCATTTTAATTTGCATCCCTTTCGTCTACGGCTCAGGGATAGAAGTCAATCAGCTAAATGCTACTGCAGGCATTTACTTCGAAGAGATTGGCAGAGCCAATCTCTACACAAACGAGTGGAAGATAGTGACATTCTACGACCTGGCGAATTTTAAATCGGAATTCAACAACATTCAGTTCATAGCCCAACAAATTACAGCGGCCTGCCTGAAACTGGACAAATACGCAGCCTTGAGCCACACTTGTAACGGTACGTTGTTACAAATTAATCTTATATTAGCAAACATAGAATATAAGAATATGTTACTTGTGACCCAAAATAGAAAACACAGAGCACTTTTCAATGCTATAGGTTCAATCTCTAAAGCTCTTTTCGGCACATTGAACGAAGATGATGCCAAGATTTATGATGAGCAAATCCGTAATCTCACCTTAAACCAAAACTCCCTCCTATCACTTATGAAAAGCCAAACTGCGATAATCGAAGCAACCACAAATATTTTCAACAAAACTAAAACCGCAATTGAGAAGGAATTTCTGGTTATGCATAAAAAGTTAATATCAATTCAGATAACTATATCATCAATGGAAAACAGAACGTTGGATAACAAAATATCAATTGAACTTGAATCCTTAATCTCGCTAGTCTCGTTAATGGTATTCAGGTACCAAAATACCCAGTCGGAATTAATAGATCTTTTAACAGATTCCAAGCATGGAAAATTCCATCCCACACTAGTATCACCGAAAAATATTGAAGATCTTTTATCAAAGATCAGGCAAGAATTACCAAATTCAATGATGCTTCCTATAAATTTCAGAGACAATATTTTATCACAAATTTACAAATTAAGTACAATTTCGGCAAATATTTTCAACAATAAGATAATTATTGAGCTCCGAATTCCACTTCCGTTCAAGGAACCATACCAGATATTCAAGGCAATGCCGTTACCGACACTCCTTAACGAATCGTTCATATATATCGAACCAGCAAAGGAATACATATTAATAGATTACAATCGCGAACATTTTGTTGAATTAACGCTTCAGGATATTCATAATTGCGCAACGTTGGACCATATGCATTTCTACTGCAAAATTTTATTCCCCATCCTAAGCACAAATACAAGAACAAATCAATGTGAAGTGAATCTACTAAAGAAGGAACCTATTACACAAAAGTGTAAAATTCTGATCTTGCGACAGGATTACTATTGGACGCAATTATCACAGCAGAACGCCTGGCTTTTCTCCCTAAAAGGATCCCTCCACATAGACATTATTTGTGAAGATTCCATTAGTTCACAAACCCTACATGGAATAGGAACAATGCACATCAATCCCGGTTGTTATGTTCGCAGCAAGGAATTCATCCTGCACGGGCATAACGTAAAAATGTCCAAATTCAATTCCCATTTCATCCCAACACTAAACATTTCCAATATAATATGGAATATGACGTCTTCTCCCATAGAAACGCTTATAGAAACAAATCCGTTAAATATTACAACAAACACGGATCTGGAGAGCCTTCTGGAATCCATTCATTCCCAAAAAGAGCAGGAATTAATTCCGCTCAATCCAATAAGCAATCATCATATTCACCACTATACTATATCATATGTGACTATTGCTTTAATCATCTCTATGGTCTGTGCCTATCTGTATAGTAAATACAAACGAAAAGTCCGAAAATCTAAAAATACACCCCAAGAACAAGAACTGGAAGATATGCCCACACCTGCACCGAGGGCACCAGGATTTAAAATAACACCTGCTCCCATCAGAAAAAAGGCAGATAATGTATAATATATTTTAAATATATACTATTGTTATATGGGTATACATCCCATGGACTCATGCTGCCAATCGAAAAATCGGACATATACAAATTATAACAAACATAAGATACGGACAACAGTATCCTCTTATTCCCCAATTTTCACCATTTTTTTCAACACCCCTATCCTAATCCCAAAAACCAAACGCACTCTATAAAAAAAAAACTAGTAATTTATAAGAAAAGAGCCGAACATAAACAAAAAGAAAAGCTCACTCTTTTACACCTTATATTTGTGTAATATATACATATATGTATATGTATATATTTATATAAAACAAAAATATGAAAAAAAAAGGGAAAAAACAAAGCAACTTGTAAAATTGCAGAAAACATTCTTGGTGACTACGTAGAATAGAAGAATGGTTTATATATACAACACATTTTTTATTTAAATATCCTAATAAAAATAAATTAATAAGGTAATAAAATTATAGGTACATATATACATAAAATAAAATTCTAAGAACTATACAAATGTCAATAAAAATCATAAATAATAATAACGCAATAATGTCTCTGTGTAATTGCATATTTTAGTACATATTAGTTAATATTAAATCGTTTGTTTAAAATTATCATAATAAATAATTAAATACAACAAATATGGTATAGTATGGTAATAACTTTAGAATACCAAGGAGAAAATATTTAAAGAAAATTTTATTTTCATCACATCTTCTTCTTTATTGAAAAGAAAAAAAAAACCAACAAGAGTATAATTTTCCCGCAAACCTTCTTATTTTTAATACATAAAGAAAAAAAAAAAAGACAATTTGTCTTAAAATATTTTAATTTAATTTGACTAGAGTTTTACAACTTTGTAATTAGTTATAATTATTTTACTATAGTCTTACAATTTTGTAATTAGCTATAGCTATCTAAATAATAGTAGTTTTATTATATATATATTTTAACTTCGTAATTTAGAAAGAAAGTTTCCTTCATAAATGAGTAAAACTTTCTTTTCCCCAGGGGGGAGGGATGTTGTGACTCAGGTACCAATGCCCTAAATCACAACCATAAGGTGAATACATCAATATATTGCCCTATGCAATATATTGATGTATCGCAGAAATGACCCTGAAAAACAAAATTAATTTCATATAAAATCTCATTCAAATTTTAAAATGCATTTAGAAATGCATTCCCATATTATAACAAAATGCAATTTAGCATAAATTGCATTTTGTTATCAGACACACATTCCACTCACACGGTATGCACACTTACCTACATACAGTGTCTTCTTACTTTGTACATACGTACATTACAAACTTCCTCCAATCTAATTGTATGTACATACATACATACAATTATCAGAATTATTCGCGCCCTCTCAAAATTATTATTTCAAGCCGGGCGCACAAGTGCATATCGGGTTGCATTTTCTACATGATGCATATGCATCTCAACATAAATAATTTGCATTCTCTCACGTACGAATTTAAAATCGCCGTGAGAAAGCAAAAAGAAAAAAGCTTTTTCAAAAAGTTTTTCGTGGGTACCTGGGGGCAGCTAGCCCAAACCTCGAGGAGTCTGTTTTTCAATCGCCGGACATGAAGGTAACGTTTTAAAAATCGGCAGTTCCAATAGGAAACGTTCTCCAAAAATAAAGAAAAAGTTGATTTCAAAAAATTTTAGATAAAGAAAGTGATTTATAATTAAAGTTTAATGAAACGTTTCAAAAATCGGCAAGTCCAATAGGAAACGTTCTTCAAAAATAAAGAAAAAGTTGAGTTCATAAAATTTTAAATAAAGAAAGTGATTTATAATTAAAGTTTAATGAAACGTTTTAAAAATCGGCAGTTCAAATAGGAAACGTTCTCCAAAAATAAAGAAAAAGTTGAGTTCAAAAAATTTTAAATAAAGAAAGTGATTTATAATTAAAGTTTAATGAAATAATTTAGAAGCGAGAGTTTCATAAGAAAGGATCTCTTAATTAAAGAAGGATGTACAACAAGAAATAAAGGTGTCCAATAAACTCATATTAAACATGAAAGCATATGTGTGTTTTTCTTTTTTCATCTAAATTCTTACGCGCGCTCTCTTCCTTGGAGCACGGAGCACGCGTCATACAACATGGACTGAACATCCTCCCGCCTCAAAACAAAAATGGAAAAAAACTATAAATAATAAACTTACATTTTGTCTGGTGGAATATATACATCCTTTTTCCTTTCTTTGCCAACTTTAGCCTTACGTCTCCAGGAAGACTCCATTTAAAAAAACTCTTTGCGTTCCTGATTCTGTCCCAGGGTGCTTTTGTAGTTTCGAGAAACTTTGTGACAATCGGCGTTGCAACAATTTTTGCAATTAGGTCATTTGGAATTCCTCGATTTTGGTCATCTGGTTTTCCAATATTAAATGCGAAATCTTGGAACTGCCTTGGGGGAGTAAACGGCGAATTTAAAACTTGTGCTGGTAGAGTAGCTGGGGAATCCATGCATTGACCACCACTGACCATTGACCCACCACTGCCCTCTTCATACTCCTGGGTGAGCCTGCCAGTTACTTTATCTTCCCGGCATCTCCAGCTTCCCCAAAACCCTAACAAAACCCGACACCAAACGAAAACATGAAACTTAGCACATGGCCATTATCATTTATTTATTTCGCCGAACACGCACAAAAGTAAAAAGAGTCACACTACTAGACAAAGGCGTAATATATGGGTATTTGGAAATCAATTCATGAACCATAAGCGGGTATATAGGTATAGAAATATTAAGAAAAAAAAACATTAAGTTACTATACTAGCCTACATATTAATAATCATGACGCGTATACATAGATACATAGAAAAAAAACTACGTCACTGTACTAGCGTATATATTACCAATCAAGCTAATACGTGAGTGTGTATACATGTATATGTTATATCAAAGAAGCATAAAAAAAAAATAAAAAAAAAATAAAGAGAAAAAATGATCGCTATGAAAGAATTCGCTAATCCAAATTAACCCTTACATTAATACACTATTCTAGGAATCTATATAAAAGTTAAGTGGAAGTATGATGGTAGCTTACATGCATACTAATATATATATACATACTATCTATCCGGAAATACTCCGCAAAAAAAAACTACTTCAATATAATATTCCGCAAAACAAAAAGAACTACGTTAATATACTATTGTACTAATTTAGATTTCTATAGAGAAAAGGAAAAAAAAAATCGCCAAATTCCGACTTCATTGCTAATATATATATATATATATAAAAAAAAAAGTTGAAATTAACGAACAGAGGAAGAAATACAGAATTAGCCTATAACCCCGAGAAGACAAGGCGAAGAAAAAAACAACACAATCTACTCACATTACAATTAATTTGTCGTAAATGTACTTACTTGTCAATCTCCCGGCGATGAAGCGCTTCAGCGGCCTGGTGATTAACACTGTGAAAACAAAACAACAACAAAAAAGACGGACAAAATAAGATAAGTAATTTCTCCTGCTTGCTCTTGGATTTTCGTTTTTTTTCGTTTTCTCCTATCAATGGATTTTTCTGGTTTTTCCTCCGTTCCGCTATCAAGTTCCGACGATGATTTTGGATGGTGTTTAAACCCAAGCAAATCTTTGGGCGCTCTAGAAGGCGCCAGGTTCGGCCCTATCAATGCTGCGCAAACTTTACTGGCCGATTTCTGTACTTTTTGTTTGTTTGTTTCTTTGTCCTTTCCCTCCGGCAACCGTGCAGGCCAAAGACTGTCACCTGATATCTGTACTCGAAACCAACAGAAAGAAGAAGCATCACTAAATAAATTTTTCCCGGCAATGAGCAAGTAATCACACCTCACCTTAGATTTATCCAAAATTGCCTTCTTTGAGGGCAGAAAAAAGAGCTTATGCTGTAAACTCAGTAACTATCGAGTCACATCCACAAATAAATTTATAGAAAAAAAAAAATGTAAACTTCTCGTATAAACGTTTCAATTTTTCCGGCATGCACGCACAATTGCTCGATGCCCGGTCTTTTTGGTTTTTTTTTCAAATTCTGTAAGGGCGATACGAGGGATAGTTACTCAAGTGCATTGCACCTGATTGATCAGCACCTTTGTTGGGTGATCGGAAATGCTCGAATTGCATTTTCTTTATTTTTACCGTCTTTCTTTTCCAAAAAGAAACGTTTAGTGGGCGATTCATTTTATTAATTCTCTCGAGCTAAATTTCCGCTTGGACTCAATTTATTGTCTTTTCCTTGCGAGGAAAGAAAAACAATTTTTCTAATATGCATTTGAACAAAAACAAAAAAAAGTTCATTGAACTTTTAACCAGTCCGGATTTAAAAATTAGCTGCCCAATGATGAGTAAATAAGCCCTCGAACACCAAGAAGAAAATTAGATATTCTTTACTTGCAAGGAAAAAGACTATAGCCGTTACAACGTGGCTTAGTAGGCTAGTGACAAAAGTAACAAATTGATAAATAAAAGAGGGAAAATTATCAGTCTCGTTAGCTCAGTGCTAAGAGCAGTCACCCGGTAAGCGGAAGGTCCCGGTTTGAAACCCCGGACGAGGCGGTTGTTTTTTCTTCTTGCATTTATAAATTTGATATAGAATCATTAAAAATAAAAGGTCTTAAAAGTTCTTCTTTCTCCATCATTGACCGATTCTAACAAGTGTAGGCTCGATTTCCGTCCGCGGGAAAAATAAATAAAACTGAATTTATAATTTATTTGTGCGCTTTCATCGTTACTGGTTAATACCAGCTGAAAGCAAAACGTGGCTTAGTAGGCTAGTGACACAAGTAACAAATTGATAAATGCAAGAGGGAAAATCATTTGTCTCGTTAGCTCAGTGGTAAGAGCAGTCGCCAGGCAAGCGGATGGTCCCGGTTTGAAACCCCGGACGAGGCGGTTGTTTTTTCTACGTGCATATATAAATTTGATTTAGAATCGTTAATAATAAAAGTTCTTCTTTCTCCATCACTGACCGATTCTAATAAGTGTAGGTTCGATTCCCGTCCGCGGGAAAAATAAATAAAATTGAATTTACAATTTATTTGTGCGCTTTCATCGTTTCTGGCTAATGCCAGTTGAAAGCAAAACGTGGCTTAGTAGGATAGTGACAAAACTAACAAATTGGTAAATGCAAGAGGGAAGATCATCTGTCTCGTTAACTCAGTGGTAAGAGCAGTCGTCCGGCAAGCGGAAGGTCCCGGTTATAAACCCCCGACTAGTCCGTTGTTTTTTCTTCTTGCATTTATATATTTGATTTAGAATCGTTAAAAATAAAAGTCCTTAAATTTCTTCTTTCTCCATCATTGACCGATTCTAACAAGTGTAGGTTCTATTCTCGTCTGCGGGAAAAATAAATCAAATTGAATTTACAGTTAATTTGTGCGCTTTTATCGTTACTGTTTGATGCCAGCTGACAGCAAAACGTGGCTTAGTAGGCTAGTGACAAAAGTAACTAATTGATAATTGCAGGAGGAAAAATCATTTGTCTGGTTAGCTCAGTGGTAAGAGCAGTCGCCCGGCAAGCGGGAAGGCCCGGTTTCAAACCCGGGACGAGGCGGTTGTTTTTTCTTCTTGCATTTATAAATTTGATTTAGAATCGTTAAAAATAAAAGTTCTTATAAGTTCTTCTTTCTCCATCATTGACCGATTCTAACAAGTGTAGGTGCGATTCAAGTCTGCAGCAAAAACATATAAAACTGAATTTATAATTTATTTTTGCGCTTTCATCGTTAATGGTTAATGCCAGCTGCAAGCAAAACCTGGCTTAGTACGCTGGTGGCAAAAGTAACAAATTGATAAATGGAAGAGGGAAAATCATCTGTCTCGTTAACTCAGTGGTAAGAACAGTCGCCCGGCAAGCGGAAGGTCCTGGTTTCGAACCCGGGGCGAGGCGGTTGTTTTTTCTTCTTGCATTTAAAAATATGATTTAGAATCATTAAAAATAGATTTCTTAAACTTCGTTCTCCATCATTGACCGATTCTAACAACTGTACGTTCGATTGCCGTCCGCGGGAAAAATAAATAATATTTAATTTCCAATTTATTTGTGCGCTTTCAGCTTTACTGGTTAATGCCAGCTGAAAGCAAAACGTGGCTTAGTAGGCTAGTGACAAAAGTAACAAATTGATAAATGGAAGAGGGAAATTCATCCGTCTCGTTAGCCCAGTGGTAAGGGCAGTCGCACGGCAAGCGGAAGGTCCTGGTTTCAAACCCCGGACGAGGCGGTTGTTTTTTCTTCTTGCATTTATAAATTTGATTTAGAACCATTAAAAATAAAAGTTCTTAAAAGTTCTTCTTTCTCCATCATTGACCGATTCTAACAAGTGTAGGTTGGATTCCCGTCTGCGGGAACAATAAATAAAATTGAGTTTACAGTTTATTTGTGCGCTTGCATCGTTACTGGTTAATGCCAGCTGAAAACAAAGCGTGGCTTAGTAGGCTAGTGACAAAAGTAACAAATTGATAAATGCAAGAGGGAAAATCATCTGTCTCGTTGCGTCAGTGGTAAGAGCAGTCACCCGGCAAGCGGAAGGTCCCGGTTTTTTTTTCTTCTTGTATTTATAAATTTGATTTAGAATCATTCAAAATAAAAGTTCTTAACAGTTCTTCTTTCTCCATCATTGACCGATTCTAACAAGTGTAGGTTCGATTCCCGTCCGCGGGAAAAATAAATAAAATTGAATTTACAGTTTATTTGTGCGCTCTCATCGTTATTGGTTAATGCCAGCTGAAAGCAAAACGTGGCTTAGTAGTCTAGTGACAAAAGTAACAAATTGATAAATGCAAGAGGGAAAATCATCTGTCTCGTTAACTCAGTTGTAAGAGCAGTCGCCCGGCAAGCGGAAGTTCCCGGTTTGAAACCCATTTGGGGCGGTTGTTTTTTCTTCTAGCATTTATAAATTTGATTTAGAATCGTTAATAATAAAAGTTCTTCTTTCTCCATCATTGACCGATTCTAACAAGTGTACCATCGATTCCAGTCCGCGGGAAAAATAAATAAAATTGAATTTACAGTTTATTTGTGCGCTTTCATCGATACTGGTTAATGCCAGCTGAAAACAAAGCGTGGCTTAGTAGGCTAGTGACAAAAATAACAAATTGATAAATGCAAGAGAGAAAATCATCTGTCCCGTTAGCTCAGTGGTAAGAGCAGTCACCCGGCAAGCGGAAGGTTCCGGTTTTTTTCTTCTTGCATTTATAAATTTGATTTAGAATCATTCAAAATAAAAGTTCTTAAAAGTTCTCCTTTCTCCATCATTGACCGATTCTAACAAATGTAGGTTCGATTCCCGTCCGCGGGAAAAATAAATAAAATTGAATTTCTAATTTATTTGTGCGTTTTCATCGCGAGGCTAGGCGGTTGTTTTTTCTTCTTGCATTTATAAATATGATTTAGAATCATTAAAAATAAATTTCTTAAACTTCGTTCTCCATCATTGACCGATTCTAACAAGTGTAGGTTCAATTCTCGTCCGCGGGAAAAATAAATAAAATTTAATTTACATTTTATTTGTGCGCTTTTGTCGTTACTGGTTAATGCCAGCTGAAAGGAAAACGTGGCTTAGTAGGCTAGTGACAAAAGTAACAAATTGATAAATGCAAGAGGGGAAATCATTTGTCTCGTTAGCTCAGTGGAAAGAGCAGTCGCCCGGCAGGCGGAAGGTCCCGGTTTCAAACCCGGGACGAGGCGGTTCTTTTTTCTTCTTGCATTTATAAATTTGATTTAGAATCGTTAAAAATAAAAGTTCTTCAAAGTTCTTCTTTCTCCATCATTGACCGATTCTAACAAGTGTAGGTTCGATTCAAGTCTGCGGCAAAAATATTTAAAATTGAATTTATAATTTATTTTTGCGCTTTCATCGTTAATGGTTAATGACAGCTGAAAGCAAAACCTGGGTTAGTAGGCTGGTGACAAAAGTAACAAATTGATAAATGGAAGAGGGAAAATCATCTGTCTCGTTAACTCAGTGGTAAGAGCAGTCGCCCGGCAAGCGGACGGTCCTGGTTTCAAACACGGGGCGAGGCGGTTGTTTTTTCTTCTTGCATTTAAAAATATGATTTAGAATAATTAAAAAAAGATTTCTTAAACTTCGTTCTCCATCATAGACCGATTCTAACAAGTGTAGGTTCAATTCCCGTCCGCGGGAAAAATAAATAGAATTGAATTTACAATTTATTTGGGCGCTTTCATCGTTACTGGTTAATGCTAGCAGAAAGCAAAATCTGGCTTAGTAGGCTGGTGATAAAAGTAACAAATTGATAAATGCAAGAGGGAAAATCATCTGTCTCGTTAGCTCAGTGCTAAGAGCAGTCGCCCGGCAAGCGGAAGGTCTCGGTTTCAAACCCGGGACGAGGCGGTTGTTTTTTCTTCTTGCATTTATAAATTTCATATAGAACCATTAAATATAAAAGTTCTTAAAAGTTCTTCTTTCTCCATCATTGACCGATTCTAACAAGTGTAGGTTCGATTTCCGTCCGAGGGAAAGTGTAGGTTCGATTCCAGTCTGCGCGAAAAATAAATAAAATCGATTTTACAGTTTACTTGTGCGCTTTTGTCGTTACTGGTTAATGCCAGCTGAAAGGAAAACGTGGCTGAGTAGGCTAGTGACAAAAGTAACAAATTGATAAATGCAAGAGGGAAAATCATTTGTCTCGTTAGCTCAGTGGAAAGAGCAATCGCCCGGCAAGCGGTAGGTTCCGGTTTGAAACCCCGGACGAGGCGGTTGTTTTTTCTTCTTGCATTTATAAATTTAATTTCGAATCATTAAAAATAAGAGTTCTTAAAAGTTCTTCTTTCCCCATCATTGACCGATTCTAACAAGTGTAGGTTCGATTCCTGTCCGCTGGAAAAATAAATAAAATTGAATTTACAGTTTATTTGTGTGCTTTCATCGATATTGGTTAATGCCAGCTGAAAGCAAAACGTGGCTTAGTAGTCTAGTGACGAAAGTAACGAGGGAAAATCATCTGTCTCGTTAGCTCAGTGGTAAAAGCAGTCGCCCGGCAAGCGGAATGTCCCGGTTTGAAAACCATTTGGGGCGGTTGTTTTTTCTTCTAGCATTTATAAATTCGATTTAGAATCGTTAATAATAAAAGTTCTTCTTTCTCCATCATTGACCGATTCTAACAAGTGTAGGTTCGATTCCCGTCTGCGGGAAAAATAAATAAAATTGAATGTACAGTTTATTTGTGCGCTTTCATCGATACTGGTTACTGCCAGCTGAAAACAAAGCGTGGCTTGGTAGGCTAGTGACAAAAGTAACAAATTGATAAATGCAAGAGGGAAAATCATCTGTCTCGTTAGCTCAGTGGTAAGAGCAGTCACCCGGCAAGCGGAAGGTTCCGGTTTTTTTTCCTCTTGCATTTATAAATTTGATTTAGAATCATTCAAAATAAAAGTTCTTAAAAGTTCTTCTTTCTACATCATTGACCGATTCTAACAAGTGTAGGTTCGATTCCCGTCCGCGGGAAAAATTAATAAAATTGAATTTCTAATTTATTTGTTCGTTTTCATCGTTACTGGTTAATGCCAGCTGAAAACAAAACCTGGCTTAGTAGGCTGGTGACAAAAGTAACAAATTGATAAATGCAAGAGGGAAAATCACCTGTCCCGTTAGCTCAGTGGTAAGAGCAGTCGCCCGGCAAGCGGAAGGTCCCGGTTTCAAACCCGGGACGAGGCGGTTGTTTTTTCTTCTTGCATTTATAAATATGATTTAGAATCATTAAAAATAAAAGTTCTTAAAAGTTCTTCTTTCTCCGTCATTGACCGATTCTAACAAGTGTAGGTTCGATTCCAGTCTGCGGGAAAAATAAATAAAATCGATTTTACAGTTTATTTGTGCGCTTTCGTCGTTACCGATTAATGCCAGCTGAAAGCAAAACGTGGCTTAGTAGGCTAGTGACAAATGTAACAAATCGATAAATGCAAGAGGGAAAACCACTTGTCTCGTTAGCTCAGTGGAAAGAGCAGTCGCCCGGCAAGCGGAAGGTCCCGGTTTCAAACCCCGGACGAGGCGGTTTTTTTTTCTTCTTGCATTTATAAATTTGATTTAGAATCATTAAAAATAAAAGTTCTTAAAAGTTCTTCTTTCTCCTTCATTGACCCATTCTAACAAGTGTAGGTTCGATTCCAGTCTGCGGGAAAAATAAATAAAACTGAATTTATAATTTATTTTTGTGCTTTCATCGTTACTGGTTAATGCCAGCTGAAAGCAAAACGTGCCTTAGTAGGCTAGTGACAAAAGTAACAAATTGATAAATGCAAGAGGGAATATCATCTGCATCGTTAGCTCAGTGGGTTTCAAACCCCGGACGAGGCGGTTGTTTTTCCTTCTTGCATTTATAAATTTGATTTAGAATCATTAAAAAAATCTTCTTAAAAGTTATTCTTTCTCCATCAGTGACCGATTCTAATAAGTGCAGGTTAGATACCCGCCCGCGGGAAATATAAATAAAATAAAATTTAAAATTTATTTGTGCGCTTTCATCGTTACTGGTTAATGCCAGCTGAAAGCAAAACGAGGCCGAGTAGGCTAGTGACAAAAGTAACAAATTGATAAATACAAGAGGGAAAATCATTTGTCTCTTTAGCTGAGTGGTAAGAGTAGTCGCCCGGTAAGCGGAAGGTCCCGGTTTCAAACCCGGGACGAGGCGGATTTTTTTCTTCTTGCATTTATAAATTTGATTTAGAATTATTAAAAATAAAAGTTCTTCTTTCTCCATCATTGCCCGATTCTAGCAAGTGTAGGTTCAATTCCCGTTCGCGGGAATAATAAATAATATTGAATTTACAATTTATTTGTGCGCTTTCATCGTTACTGGTTAATGCCAGTTGAAAGCAAACGTGGCTTAGTAGGCTAGTGAGAAAAGTAACAAATTGATAAATGCAAGAGGGAAAAGCATCTGTCTCGTTAACTCAGTGGTAAAAGCAGTCGCCCGGCAAGTGGAAGGTCCCAGTTTCAAACCCCTGACGAGGCGGTTTTCTTTTAATCTTGCATTTATAAATTTAATTTAGAATCATTAAAAATAAAAGTTCTTAAAAGTTCTTCTTTCTCCATCATTGACCGATTCTAATAAGTGCAGGTTAGATACCCGCCCGCGGGAAAAATAAATAAAATAAAATTTACAATTTATTTGTGCGCTTTCATCGTTGCTGGTTAATGCCAGCTGAAAGCAAAACGTGGCTAAGTAGGCTAGTGACAAAAGTAATAAATTGATAAATGGAAGAGGGAAAATCATCTGTATCGTTAGCTCAGTGGTAAGAGCAGCCGCCCGGCAAGCGGAATGTCCCGGTTTGAAAACCATTTGGGGCGGTTGTTTTTTCTTCTAGCATTTATAAATTCGATTTAGAATCGTTAATAATAAAAGTTCTTCTTTCTCCATCATTGACCTATTCTAACAAGTGTAGGTTCGATTCCCGCCTGCGGGAAAAATAAATAAAATTGAATGTACAGTTTATTTGTGCGCTTTCATCGATACTGGTTACTGCCAGCTGAAAACAAAGCGTGGCTTGGTAGGCTAGTGACAAAAGTAACAAATTGATAAATGCAAGAGGGAAAATCATCTGTCTCGTTAGCTCAGTGGTAAGAGCAGTCACCCGGCAAGCGGAAGGTTCCGGTTTTTTTTCTTCTTGCATTTATAAATTTGATTTAGAATCATTCAAAATAAAAGTCCTTAAAAGTTCTTCTTTCTACATCATTGACCGATTCTAACAAGTGTAGGTTCGATTCCCGTCCGCGGGAAAAATTAATAAAATTGAATTTCTAATTTATTTGTGCGTTTTCATCGTTACTGGTTAATGCCAGCTGAAAACAAAACCTGGCTTAGTAGGCTGGTGACAAAAGTAACAAATTGATAAATGCAAGAGGGAAAATCATCTGTCCCGTTAGCTCAGTGGTAAGAGCAGTCGCCCGGCAAGCGGAAGGTCCCGGTTTCAAACCCGGGACGAGGCGGTTGTTTTTTCTTCTTGCATTTATAAATTTGATTTAGAATCGTTAAAAATAAAAGTTCTTCAAAGTTCTTCTTTCTCCATCATTGACCGATTCTAACAAGTGTAGGTTCGATTCAAGTCTGCGGCAAAAATATTTAAAATTGAATTTATAATTTATTTTTGCGCTTTCATCGTTAATGGTTAATGACAGCTGAAAGCAAAACCTGGGTTAGTAGGCTGGTGACAAAAGTAACAAATTGATAAATGGAAGAGGGGAAATCATCTGCCTCGTTAACTCAGTGGTAAGAGCAGTCGCCCGGCAAGCGGACGGTCCTGGTTTCAAACACGGGGCGAGGCGGTTGTTTTTTCTTCTTGCATTTAAAAATATGATTTAGAATCATTAAAAAAAGATTTCTTAAACTTCGTTCTCCATCATTGACCGATTCTAACAAGTGTAGGTTCAATTCCCGTCCGCGGGAAAAATAAATAGAATTGAATTTACAATTTATTTGGGCGCTTTCATCGTTACTGGTTAATGCTAGCAGAAAGCAAAATCTGGCTTAGTAGGCTGGTGATAAAAGTAACAAATTGATAAATGCAAGAGGGAAAATCATCTGTCTCGTTAGCTCAGTGCTAAGAGCAGTCGCCCGGCAAGCGGAAGGTCTCGGTTTCAAACCCGGGACGAGGCGGTTGTTTTTTCTTCTTGCATTTATAAATTTGATTTAGAATCATTCAAAATAAAAGTCCTTAAAAGTTCTTCTTTCTACATCATTGACCGATTCTAACAAGTGTAGGTTCGATTCCCGTCCGCGGGAAAAATTAATAAAATTGAATTTCTAATTTATTTGTGCGTTTTCATCGTTACTGGTTAATGCCAGCTGAAAACAAAACCTGCCTTAGTAGGCTGGTGACAAAAGTAACAAATTGATAAATGCAAGAGGGAAAATCATCTGTCCCGTTAGCTCAGAGGTAAGAGCAGTCGCCCGGCAAGCGGAAGGTCCCGGTTTCAAACCCGGGACGAGGCGGTTGTTTTTTCTTCTTGCATTTATAAATTTGATTTAGAATCGTTAAAAATAAAAGTTCTTCAAAGTTCTTCTTTCTCCATCATTGACCGATTCTAACAAGTGTAGGTTCGATTCAAGTCTGCGGCAAAAATATTTAAAATTGAATTTATAATTTATTTTTGCTCTTTCATCGTTAATGGTTAATGACAGCTGAAAGCAAAACCTGGGTTAGTAGGCTGGTGACAAAAGTAACAAATTGATAAATGGAAGAGGGAAAATCATCTGTCTCGTTAACTCAGTGGTAAGAGCAGTCGCCCGGCAAGCGGACGGTCCTGGTTTCAAACACGGGGCGAGGCGGTTGTTTTTTCTTCTTGCATTTAAAAATATGATTTAGAATCATTAAAAAAAGATTTCTTAAACTTCGTTCTCCATCATTGACCGATTCTAACAAGTGTAGGTTCAATTCCCGTCCGCGGGAAAAATAAATAGAATTGAATTTACAATTTATTTGGGCGCTTTCATCGTTACTGGTTAATGCTAGCAGAAAGCAAAATCTGGCTTAGTAGGCTGGTGATAAAAGTAACAAATTGATAAATGCAAGAGGGAAAATCATCTGTCTCGTTAGCTCAGTGCTAAGAGCAGTCGCCCGGCAAGCGGAAGGTCTCGGTTTCAAACCCGGGACGAGGCGGTTGTTTTTTCTTCTTGCATTTAAAAATTTCATATAGAACCATTAAAAATAAAAGTTCTTAAAAGTTCTTCTTTCTCCATCATTGACCGATTCTAACAAGTGTACGTTCGATTTCCGTCCGAGGGAAAGTGTAGGTTCGATTCCAGTCTGCGCGAAAAATAAATAAAATCGATTTTACAGTTTACTTGTGCGCTTTTGTCGTTACTGGTTAATGCCAGCTGAAAGGAAAACGTGGCTGAGTAGGCTAGTGACAAAAGTAACAAATTGATAAATGCAAGAGGGAAAATCATCTGTATCGTTAGCTCAGTGGTAAGAGCAGTCACCCGGCAAGCGGAAGGTCCCGGTTTCAAACCCGGGACGAGGCGGTTGTTTTTTCTTCTTGCATTTATAAATATGATTTAGAATCATTAAAAATAAAAGTTCTTAAAAGTTCTTCTTTCTCCATCATTGACCGATTCTAACAAGTGTAGGTTCGATTCCTGTCCGCTGGAAAAATAAATAAAATCGATTTTACAGTTTACTTGTGCGCTTTTGTCGTTACTGGTTAATGCCAGCTGAAAGGAAAACGTGGCTGAGTAGGCTAGTGACAAAAGTAACAAATTGATAAATGCAAGAGGGAAAATCATTTGTCTCGTTAGCTCAGTGGTAAAAGCAGTCGCCCGGCAAGCGGAATGTCCCGGTTTGAAAACCATTTGGGGCGGTTGTTTTTTCTTCTAGCATTTATAAATTCGATTTAGAATCGTTAATAATAAAAGTTCTTCTTTCTCCATCATTGACCGATTCTAACAAGTGTAGGTTCGATTCCCGTCCGCGGGAAAAATTAATAAAATTGAATTTCTAATTTATTTGTGCGTTTTCATCGTTACTGGTTAATGCCAGCTGAAAACAAAACCTGGCTTAGTAGGCTGGTGACAAAAGTAACAAATTGATAAATGCAAGAGGGAAAATCATCTGTCCCGTTAGCTCAGTGGTAAGAGCAGTCGCCCGGCAAGCGGAAGGTCCCGGTTTCAAACCCGGGACGAGGCGGTTGTTTTTTCTTCTTGCATTTATAAATATGATTTAGAATCATTAAAAATAAAAGTTCTTAAAAGTTCTTCTTTCTCCATCATTGACCGATTCTAACAAGTGTAGGTTCGATTCCAGTCTGCGGGAAAAATAAATAAAATCGATTTTACAGTTTATTTGTGCGCTTTCGTCGTTACCGATTAATGCCAGCTGAAAGCAAAACGTGGCTTAGTAGGCTAGTGACAAATGTAACAAATCGATAAATGCAAGAGGGAAAACCACTTGTCTCGTTAGCTCAGTGGAAAGAGCAGTCGCCCGGCAAGCGGAAGGTCCCGGTTTCAAACCCCGGACGAGGCGGTTTTTTTTTCTTCTTGCATTTATAAATTTGATTTAGAATCATTAAAAATAAAAATTCTTAAAAGTTCTTCTTTCTCCTTCATTGACCCATTCTAACAAGTGTAGGTTCGATTCCAGTCTGCGGGAAAAATAAATAAAACTGAATTTATAATTTATTTTTGCGCTTTCATCGTTACTGGTTAATGCCAGCTGAAAGCAAAACGTGCCTTAGTAGGCTAGTGACAAAAGTAACAAATTGATAAATGCAAGAGGGAATATCATCTGCATCGTTAGCTCAGTGGTAAGAGCAGTCGCCCGGCAAGCGGAAGGTCCCGGTTTCAAACCCCGGACGAGGCGGTTGTTTTTCCTTCTTGCATTTATAAATTTGATTTAGAATCATTAAAAAAAATCTTCTTAAAAGTTATCCTTTCTCCATCAGTGACCAATTCTAATAAGTGCAGGTTAGATACCCGCCCGCGGGAAACATAAATAAAATAAAATTTACAATTTATTTGTGCGCTTTCATCGTTGCTGGTTAATGCCAGCTGAAAGCAAAACGTGGCTAAGTAGGCTAGTGACAAAAGTAATAATTTGATAAATAGAAGAGGGAAAATCATCTGTATCGTTAGCTCAGTGGTAAGAGCAGTCGCCCGGTAAGCGGAAGGTCCCGGTTTCAAACCCGGGACGAGGCGGATTTTTTTCTTCTTGCATTTATAAATTTGATTTAGAATTATTAAAAATAAAAGTTCTTCTTTCTCCATCATTGCCCGATTCTAGCAAGTGTAGGTTCAATTCCCGTTCGCGGGAATAATAAATAATATTGAATTTACAATTTATTTGTGCGCTTTCATCGTTACTGGTTAATGCCAGTTGAAAGCAAACGTGGCTTAGTAGGCTAGTGACAAAAGTAACAAATTGATAAATGCAAGAGGGAAAAACATCTGTCTCGTTAACTCAGTGGTAAAAGCAGTCGCCCGGCAAGTGGAAGGTCCCAGTTTCAAACCCCTGACGAGGCGGTTTTCTTTTATTCTTGCATTTATAAATTTAATTTAGAATCATTAAAAATAAAAGTTCTTAAAAGTTCTTCTTTCTCCATCATTGACCGATTCTAATAAGTGGAGGTTAGATACCCGCCCGCGGGAAAAATAAATAAAATAAAATTTACAATTTATTTGTGCGCTTTCATCGTTGCTGGTTAATGCCAGCTGAAAGCAAAACGTGGCTAAGTAGGCTAGTGACAAAAGTAATAAATTGATAAATGGAAGAGGGAAAATCATCTGTATCGTTAGCTCAGTGGTAAGAGCAGTCGCCCGGCAAGCGGAAGGTCCCGGTTTCAAACCCCGGACGAGGCGGTTGTTTTTCCTTCTTGCATTTATAAACTTGATTTAGAATCATTAAAAACAAATTTCTTAAAAGTTCTTCTTTCTCTATCATTGACCGATTCTAATAAGTGCAGGTTAGATACCCGCCCGCGGGAAAAATAAATAAAATAAAATTTACAATTTATTTGTGCGCTTTCATCGTTGCTGGTTAATGCCAGCTGAAAGCAAAACGTGGCTAAGTAGGCTAGTGACAAAAGTAATAAATTGATAAATGGAAGAGGGAAAATCATCTGTATCGTTAGCTCAGTGGTAAGAGCAGCCGCCCGGCAAGCGGAATGTCCCGGTTTGAAAACCATTTGGGGCGGTTGTTTTTTCTTCTAGCATTTATAAATTCGATTTAGAATCGTTAATAATAAAAGTTCTTCTTTCTCCATCATTGACCTATTCTAACAAGTGTAGGTTCGATTCCCGTCCGCGGGAAAAATTAATAAAATTGAATTTCTAATTTATTTGTTCGTTTTCATCGTTACTGGTTAATGCCAGCTGAAAACAAAACCTGGCTTAGTAGGCTGGTGACAAAAGTAACAAATTGATAAATGCAAGAGGGAAAATCACCTGTCCCGTTAGCTCAGTGGTAAGAGCAGTCGCCCGGCAAGCGGAAGGTCCCGGTTTCAAACCCGGGACGAGGCGGTTGTTTTTTCTTCTTGCATTTATAAATATGATTTAGAATCATTAAAAATAAAAGTTCTTAAAAGTTCTTCTTTCTCCGTCATTGACCGATTCTAACAAGTGTAGGTTCGATTCCAGTCTGCGGGAAAAATAAATAAAATCGATTTTACAGTTTATTTGTGCGCTTTCGTCGTTACCGATTAATGCCAGCTGAAAGCAAAACGTGGCTTAGTAGGCTAGTGACAAATGTAACAAATCGATAAATGCAAGAGGGAAAACCACTTGTCTCGTTAGCTCAGTGGAAAGAGCAGTCGCCCGGCAAGCGGAAGGTCCCGGTTTCAAACCCCGGACGAGGCGGTTTTTTTTTCTTCTTGCATTTATAAATTTGATTTAGAATCATTAAAAATAAAAGTTCTTAAAAGTTCTTCTTTCTCCTTCATTGACCCATTCTAACAAGTGTAGGTTCGATTCCAGTCTGCGGGAAAAATAAATAAAACTGAATTTATAATTTATTTTTGTGCTTTCATCGTTACTGGTTAATGCCAGCTGAAAGCAAAACGTGCCTTAGTAGGCTAGTGACAAAAGTAACAAATTGATAAATGCAAGAGGGAATATCATCTGCATCGTTAGCTCAGTGGGTTTCAAACCCCGGACGAGGCGGTTGTTTTTCCTTCTTGCATTTATAAATTTGATTTAGAATCATTAAAAAAATCTTCTTAAAAGTTATTCTTTCTCCATCAGTGACCGATTCTAATAAGTGCAGGTTAGATACCCGCCCGCGGGAAATATAAATAAAATAAAATTTAAAATTTATTTGTGCGCTTTCATCGTTACTGGTTAATGCCAGTTGAAAGCAAAACGAGGCCGAGTAGGCTAGTGACAAAAGTAACAAATTGATAAATACAAGAGGGAAAATCATTTGTCTCTTTAGCTGAGTGGTAAGAGTAGTCGCCCGGTAAGCGGAAGGTCCCGGTTTCAAACCCGGGACGAGGCGGATTTTTTTCTTCTTGCATTTATAAATTTGATTTAGAATTATTAAAAATAAAAGTTCTTCTTTCTCCATCATTGCCCGATTCTAGCAAGTGTAGGTTCAATTCCCGTTCGCGGGAATAATAAATAATATTGAATTTACAATTTATTTGTGCGCTTTCATCGTTACTGGTTAATGCCAGTTGAAAGCAAACGTGGCTTAGTAGGCTAGTGAGAAAAGTAACAAATTGATAAATGCAAGAGGGAAAAGCATCTGTCTCGTTAACTCAGTGGTAAAAGCAGTCGCCCGGCAAGTGGAAGGTCCCAGTTTCAAACCCCTGACGAGGCGGTTTTCTTTTAATCTTGCATTTATAAATTTAATTTAGAATCATTAAAAATAAAAGTTCTTAAAAGTTCTTCTTTCTCCATCATTGACCGATTCTAATAAGTGCAGGTTAGATACCCGCCCGCGGGAAAAATAAATAAAATAAAATTTACAATTTATTTGTGCGCTTTCATCGTTGCTGGTTAATGCCAGCTGAAAGCAAAACGTGGCTAAGTAGGCTAGTGACAAAAGTAATAAATTGATAAATGGAAGAGGGAAAATCATCTGTATCGTTAGCTCAGTGGTAAGAGCAGCCGCCCGGCAAGCGGAATGTCCCGGTTTGAAAACCATTTGGGGCGGTTGTTTTTTCTTCTAGCATTTATAAATTCGATTTAGAATCGTTAATAATAAAAGTTCTTCTTTCTCCATCATTGACCTATTCTAACAAGTGTAGGTTCGATTCCCGCCTGCGGGAAAAATAAATAAAATTGAATGTACAGTTTATTTGTGCGCTTTCATCGATACTGGTTACTGCCAGCTGAAAACAAAGCGTGGCTTGGTAGGCTAGTGACAAAAGTAACAAATTGATAAATGCAAGAGGGAAAATCATCTGTCTCGTTAGCTCAGTGGTAAGAGCAGTCACCCGGCAAGCGGAAGGTTCCGGTTTTTTTTCTTCTTGCATTTATAAATTTGATTTAGAATCATTCAAAATAAAAGTCCTTAAAAGTTCTTCTTTCTACATCATTGACCGATTCTAACAAGTGTAGGTTCGATTCCCGTCCGCGGGAAAAATTAATAAAATTGAATTTCTAATTTATTTGTGCGTTTTCATCGTTACTGGTTAATGCCAGCTGAAAACAAAACCTGGCTTAGTAGGCTGGTGACAAAAGTAACAAATTGATAAATGCAAGAGGGAAAATCATCTGTCCCGTTAGCTCAGTGGTAAGAGCAGTCGCCCGGCAAGCGGAAGGTCCCGGTTTCAAACCCGGGACGAGGCGGTTGTTTTTTCTTCTTGCATTTATAAATTTGATTTAGAATCGTTAAAAATAAAAGTTCTTCAAAGTTCTTCTTTCTCCATCATTGACCGATTCTAACAAGTGTAGGTTCGATTCAAGTCTGCGGCAAAAATATTTAAAATTGAATTTATAATTTATTTTTGCGCTTTCATCGTTAATGGTTAATGACAGCTGAAAGCAAAACCTGGGTTAGTAGGCTGGTGACAAAAGTAACAAATTGATAAATGGAAGAGGGGAAATCATCTGCCTCGTTAACTCAGTGGTAAGAGCAGTCGCCCGGCAAGCGGACGGTCCTGGTTTCAAACACGGGGCGAGGCGGTTGTTTTTTCTTCTTGCATTTAAAAATATGATTTAGAATCATTAAAAAAAGATTTCTTAAACTTCGTTCTCCATCATTGACCGATTCTAACAAGTGTAGGTTCAATTCCCGTCCGCGGGAAAAATAAATAGAATTGAATTTACAATTTATTTGGGCGCTTTCATCGTTACTGGTTAATGCTAGCAGAAAGCAAAATCTGGCTTAGTAGGCTGGTGATAAAAGTAACAAATTGATAAATGCAAGAGGGAAAATCATCTGTCTCGTTAGCTCAGTGCTAAGAGCAGTCGCCCGGCAAGCGGAAGGTCTCGGTTTCAAACCCGGGACGAGGCGGTTGTTTTTTCTTCTTGCATTTATAAATTTGATTTAGAATCATTCAAAATAAAAGTCCTTAAAAGTTCTTCTTTCTACATCATTGACCGATTCTAACAAGTGTAGGTTCGATTCCCGTCCGCGGGAAAAATTAATAAAATTGAATTTCTAATTTATTTGTGCGTTTTCATCGTTACTGGTTAATGCCAGCTGAAAACAAAACCTGCCTTAGTAGGCTGGTGACAAAAGTAACAAATTGATAAATGCAAGAGGGAAAATCATCTGTCCCGTTAGCTCAGAGGTAAGAGCAGTCGCCCGGCAAGCGGAAGGTCCCGGTTTCAAACCCGGGACGAGGCGGTTGTTTTTTCTTCTTGCATTTATAAATTTGATTTAGAATCGTTAAAAATAAAAGTTCTTCAAAGTTCTTCTTTCTCCATCATTGACCGATTCTAACAAGTGTAGGTTCGATTCAAGTCTGCGGCAAAAATATTTAAAATTGAATTTATAATTTATTTTTGCTCTTTCATCGTTAATGGTTAATGACAGCTGAAAGCAAAACCTGGGTTAGTAGGCTGGTGACAAAAGTAACAAATTGATAAATGGAAGAGGGAAAATCATCTGTCTCGTTAACTCAGTGGTAAGAGCAGTCGCCCGGCAAGCGGACGGTCCTGGTTTCAAACACGGGGCGAGGCGGTTGTTTTTTCTTCTTGCATTTAAAAATATGATTTAGAATCATTAAAAAAAGATTTCTTAAACTTCGTTCTCCATCATTGACCGATTCTAACAAGTGTAGGTTCAATTCCCGTCCGCGGGAAAAATAAATAGAATTGAATTTACAATTTATTTGGGCGCTTTCATCGTTACTGGTTAATGCTAGCAGAAAGCAAAATCTGGCTTAGTAGGCTGGTGATAAAAGTAACAAATTGATAAATGCAAGAGGGAAAATCATCTGTCTCGTTAGCTCAGTGCTAAGAGCAGTCGCCCGGCAAGCGGAAGGTCTCGGTTTCAAACCCGGGACGAGGCGGTTGTTTTTTCTTCTTGCATTTAAAAATTTCATATAGAACCATTAAAAATAAAAGTTCTTAAAAGTTCTTCTTTCTCCATCATTGACCGATTCTAACAAGTGTACGTTCGATTTCCGTCCGAGGGAAAGTGTAGGTTCGATTCCAGTCTGCGCGAAAAATAAATAAAATCGATTTTACAGTTTACTTGTGCGCTTTTGTCGTTACTGGTTAATGCCAGCTGAAAGGAAAACGTGGCTGAGTAGGCTAGTGACAAAAGTAACAAATTGATAAATGCAAGAGGGAAAATCATCTGTATCGTTAGCTCAGTGGTAAGAGCAGTCACCCGGCAAGCGGAAGGTCCCGGTTTCAAACCCGGGACGAGGCGGTTGTTTTTTCTTCTTGCATTTATAAATATGATTTAGAATCATTAAAAATAAAAGTTCTTAAAAGTTCTTCTTTCTCCATCATTGACCGATTCTAACAAGTGTAGGTTCGATTCCTGTCCGCTGGAAAAATAAATAAAATCGATTTTACAGTTTACTTGTGCGCTTTTGTCGTTACTGGTTAATGCCAGCTGAAAGGAAAACGTGGCTGAGTAGGCTAGTGACAAAAGTAACAAATTGATAAATGCAAGAGGGAAAATCATTTGTCTCGTTAGCTCAGTGGTAAAAGCAGTCGCCCGGCAAGCGGAATGTCCCGGTTTGAAAACCATTTGGGGCGGTTGTTTTTTCTTCTAGCATTTATAAATTCGATTTAGAATCGTTAATAATAAAAGTTCTTCTTTCTCCATCATTGACCGATTCTAACAAGTGTAGGTTCGATTCCCGTCCGCGGGAAAAATTAATAAAATTGAATTTCTAATTTATTTGTGCGTTTTCATCGTTACTGGTTAATGCCAGCTGAAAACAAAACCTGGCTTAGTAGGCTGGTGACAAAAGTAACAAATTGATAAATGCAAGAGGGAAAATCATCTGTCCCGTTAGCTCAGTGGTAAGAGCAGTCGCCCGGCAAGCGGAAGGTCCCGGTTTCAAACCCGGGACGAGGCGGTTGTTTTTTCTTCTTGCATTTATAAATATGATTTAGAATCATTAAAAATAAAAGTTCTTAAAAGTTCTTCTTTCTCCATCATTGACCGATTCTAACAAGTGTAGGTTCGATTCCAGTCTGCGGGAAAAATAAATAAAATCGATTTTACAGTTTATTTGTGCGCTTTCGTCGTTACCGATTAATGCCAGCTGAAAGCAAAACGTGGCTTAGTAGGCTAGTGACAAATGTAACAAATCGATAAATGCAAGAGGGAAAACCACTTGTCTCGTTAGCTCAGTGGAAAGAGCAGTCGCCCGGCAAGCGGAAGGTCCCGGTTTCAAACCCCGGACGAGGCGGTTTTTTTTTCTTCTTGCATTTATAAATTTGATTTAGAATCATTAAAAATAAAAATTCTTAAAAGTTCTTCTTTCTCCTTCATTGACCCATTCTAACAAGTGTAGGTTCGATTCCAGTCTGCGGGAAAAATAAATAAAACTGAATTTATAATTTATTTTTGCGCTTTCATCGTTACTGGTTAATGCCAGCTGAAAGCAAAACGTGCCTTAGTAGGCTAGTGACAAAAGTAACAAATTGATAAATGCAAGAGGGAATATCATCTGCATCGTTAGCTCAGTGGTAAGAGCAGTCGCCCGGCAAGCGGAAGGTCCCGGTTTCAAACCCCGGACGAGGCGGTTGTTTTTCCTTCTTGCATTTATAAATTTGATTTAGAATCATTAAAAAAAATCTTCTTAAAAGTTATCCTTTCTCCATCAGTGACCAATTCTAATAAGTGCAGGTTAGATACCCGCCCGCGGGAAACATAAATAAAATAAAATTTACAATTTATTTGTGCGCTTTCATCGTTGCTGGTTAATGCCAGCTGAAAGCAAAACGTGGCTAAGTAGGCTAGTGACAAAAGTAATAATTTGATAAATAGAAGAGGGAAAATCATCTGTATCGTTAGCTCAGTGGTAAGAGCAGTCGCCCGGTAAGCGGAAGGTCCCGGTTTCAAACCCGGGACGAGGCGGATTTTTTTCTTCTTGCATTTATAAATTTGATTTAGAATTATTAAAAATAAAAGTTCTTCTTTCTCCATCATTGCCCGATTCTAGCAAGTGTAGGTTCAATTCCCGTTCGCGGGAATAATAAATAATATTGAATTTACAATTGATTTGTGCGCTTTCATCGTTACTGGTTAATGCCAGTTGAAAGCAAACGTGGCTTAGTAGGCTAGTGACAAAAGTAACAAATTGATAAATGCAAGAGGGAAAAACATCTGTCTCGTTAACTCAGTGGTAAAAGCAGTCGCCCGGCAAGTGGAAGGTCCCAGTTTCAAACCCCTGACGAGGCGGTTTTCTTTTATTCTTGCATTTATAAATTTAATTTAGAATCATTAAAAATAAAAGTTCTTAAAAGTTCTTCTTTCTCCATCATTGACCGATTCTAATAAGTGGAGGTTAGATACCCGCCCGCGGGAAAAATAAATAAAATAAAATTTACAATTTATTTGTGCGCTTTCATCGTTGCTGGTTAATGCCAGCTGAAAGCAAAACGTGGCTAAGTAGGCTAGTGACAAAAGTAATAAATTGATAAATGGAAGAGGGAAAATCATCTGTATCGTTAGCTCAGTGGTAAGAGCAGTCGCCCGGCAAGCGGAAGGTCCCGGTTTCAAACCCCGGACGAGGCGGTTGTTTTTCCTTCTTGCATTTATAAACTTGATTTAGAATCATTAAAAACAAATTTCTTAAAAGTTCTTCTTTCTCTATCATTGACCGATTCTAATAAGTGCAGGTTAGATACCCGCCCGCGGGAAAAATAAATAAAATAAAATTTACAATTTATTTGTGCGCTTTCATCGTTGCTGGTTAATGCCAGCTGAAAGCAAAACGTGGCTAAGTAGGCTAGTGACAAAAGTAATAAATTGATAAATGGAAGAGGGAAAATCATCTGTATCGTTAGCTCAGTGGTAAGAGCAGCCGCCCGGCAAGCGGAATGTCCCGGTTTGAAAACCATTTGGGGCGGTTGTTTTTTCTTCTAGCATTTATAAATTCGATTTAGAATCGTTAATAATAAAAGTTCTTCTTTCTCCATCATTGACCTATTCTAACAAGTGTAGGTTCGATTCCCGCCTGTGGGAAAAATAAATAAAATTGAATGTACAGTTTATTTGTGCGCTTTCATCGATACTGGTTACTGCCAGCTGAAAACAAAGCGTGGCTTGGTAGGCTAGTGACAAAAGTAACAAATTGATAAATGCAAGAGGGAAAATCATCTGTCTCGTTAGCTCAGTGGTAAGAGCAGTCACCCGGCAAGCGGAAGGTTCCGGTTTTTTTTCTTCTTGCATTTATAAATTTGATTTAGAATCATTCAAAATAAAAGTCCTTAAAAGTTCTTCTTTCTACATCATTGACCGATTCTAACAAGTGTAGGTTCGATTCCCGTCCGCGGGAAAAATTAATAAAATTGAATTTCTAATTTATTTGTGCGTTTTCATCGTTACTGGTTAATGCCAGCTGAAAACAAAACCTGGCTTAGTAGGCTGGTGACAAAAGTAACAAATTGATAAATGCAAGAGGGAAAATCATCTGTCCCGTTAGCTCAGTGGTAAGAGCAGTCGCCCGGCAAGCGGAAGGTCCCGGTTTCAAACCCGGGACGAGGCGGTTGTTTTTTCTTCTTGCATTTATAAATTTGATTTAGAATCGTTAAAAATAAAAGTTCTTCAAAGTTCTTCTTTCTCCATCATTGACCGATTCTAACAAGTGTAGGTTCGATTCAAGTCTGCGGCAAAAATATTTAAAATTGAATTTATAATTTATTTTTGCGCTTTCATCGTTAATGGTTAATGACAGCTGAAAGCAAAACCTGGGTTAGTAGGCTGGTGACAAAAGTAACAAATTGATAAATGGAAGAGGGGAAATCATCTGCCTCGTTAACTCAGTGGTAAGAGCAGTCGCCCGGCAAGCGGACGGTCCTGGTTTCAAACACGGGGCGAGGCGGTTGTTTTTTCTTCTTGCATTTAAAAATATGATTTAGAATCATTAAAAAAAGATTTCTTAAACTTCGTTCTCCATCATTGACCGATTCTAACAAGTGTAGGTTCAATTCCCGTCCGCGGGAAAAATAAATAGAATTGAATTTACAATTTATTTGGGCGCTTTCATCGTTACTGGTTAATGCTAGCAGAAAGCAAAATCTGGCTTAGTAGGCTGGTGATAAAAGTAACAAATTGATAAATGCAAGAGGGAAAATCATCTGTCTCGTTAGCTCAGTGCTAAGAGCAGTCGCCCGGCAAGCGGAAGGTCTCGGTTTCAAACCCGGGACGAGGCGGTTGTTTTTTCTTCTTGCATTTATAAATTTGATTTAGAATCATTCAAAATAAAAGTCCTTAAAAGTTCTTCTTTCTACATCATTGACCGATTCTAACAAGTGTAGGTTCGATTCCCGTCCGCGGGAAAAATTAATAAAATTGAATTTCCAATTTATTTGTGCGTTTTCATCGTTACTGGTTAATGCCAGCTGAAAACAAAACCTGGCTTAGTAGGCTGGTGACAAAAGTAACAAATTGATAAATGCAAGAGGGAAAATCATCTGTCCCGTTAGCTCAGAGGTAAGAGCAGTCGCCCGGCAAGCGGAAGGTCCCGGTTTCAAACCCGGGACGAGGCGGTTGTTTTTTCTTCTTGCATTTATAAATTTGATTTAGAATCGTTAAAAATAAAAGTTCTTCAAAGTTCTTCTTTCTCCATCATTGACCGATTCTAACAAGTGTAGGTTCGATTCAAGTCTGCGGCAAAAATATTTAAAATTGAATTTATAATTTATTTTTGCTCTTTCATCGTTAATGGTTAATGACAGCTGAAAGCAAAACCTGGGTTAGTAGGCTGGTGACAAAAGTAACAAATTGATAAATGGAAGAGGGAAAATCATCTGTCTCGTTAACTCAGTGGTAAGAGCAGTCGCCCGGCAAGCGGACGGTCCTGGTTTCAAACACGGGGCGAGGCGGTTGTTTTTTCTTCTTGCATTTAAAAATATGATTTAGAATCATTAAAAAAAGATTTCTTAAACTTCGTTCTCCATCATTGACCGATTCTAACAAGTGTAGGTTCAATTCCCGTCCGCGGGAAAAATAAATAGAATTGAATTTACAATTTATTTGGGCGCTTTCATCGTTACTGGTTAATGCTAGCAGAAAGCAAAATCTGGCTTAGTAGGCTGGTGATAAAAGTAACAAATTGATAAATGCAAGAGGGAAAATCATCTGTCTCGTTAGCTCAGTGCTAAGAGCAGTCGCCCGGCAAGCGGAAGGTCTCGGTTTCAAACCCGGGACGAGGCGGTTGTTTTTTCTTCTTGCATTTAAAAATTTCATATAGAACCATTAAAAATAAAAGTTCTTAAAAGTTCTTCTTTCTCCATCATTGACCGATTCTAACAAGTGTACGTTCGATTTCCGTCCGAGGGAAAGTGTAGGTTCGATTCCAGTCTGCGCGAAAAATAAATAAAATCGATTTTACAGTTTACTTGTGCGCTTTTGTCGTTACTGGTTAATGCCAGCTGAAAGGAAAACGTGGCTGAGTAGGCTAGTGACAAAAGTAACAAATTGATAAATGCAAGAGGGAAAATCATCTGTATCGTTAGCTCAGTGGTAAGAGCAGTCACCCGGCAAGCGGAAGGTCCCGGTTTCAAACCCGGGACGAGGCGGTTGTTTTTTCTTCTTGCATTTATAAATATGATTTAGAATCATTAAAAATAAAAGTTCTTAAAAGTTCTTCTTTCTCCATCATTGACCGATTCTAACAAGTGTAGGTTCGATTCCTGTCCGCTGGAAAAATAAATAAAATCGATTTTACAGTTTACTTGTGCGCTTTTGTCGTTACTGGTTAATGCCAGCTGAAAGGAAAACGTGGCTGAGTAGGCTAGTGACAAAAGTAACAAATTGATAAATGCAAGAGGGAAAATCATTTGTCTCGTTAGCTCAGTGGTAAAAGCAGTCGCCCGGCAAGCGGAATGTCCCGGTTTGAAAACCATTTGGGGCGGTTGTTTTTTCTTCTAGCATTTATAAATTCGATTTAGAATCGTTAATAATAAAAGTTCTTCTTTCTCCATCATTGACCGATTCTAACAAGTGTAGGTTCGATTCCCGTCCGCGGGAAAAATTAATAAAATTGAATTTCTAATTTATTTGTGCGTTTTCATCGTTACTGGTTAATGCCAGCTGAAAACAAAACCTGACTTAGTAGGCTGGTGACAAAAGTAACAAATTGATAAATGCAAGAGGGAAAATCATCTGTCCCGTTAGCTCAGTGGTAAGAGCAGTCGCCCGGCAAGCGGAAGGTCCCGGTTTCAAACCCGGGACGAGGCGGTTGTTTTTTCTTCTTGCATTTATAAATATGATTTAGAATCATTAAAAATAAAAGTTCTTAAAAGTTCTTCTTTCTCCATCATTGACCGATTCTAACAAGTGTAGGTTCGATTCCAGTCTGCGGGAAAAATAAATAAAATCGATTTTACAGTTTATTTGTGCGCTTTCGTCGTTACCGATTAATGCCAGCTGAAAGCAAAACGTGGCTTAGTAGGCTAGTGACAAATGTAACAAATCGATAAATGCAAGAGGGAAAACCACTTGTCTCGTTAGCTCAGTGGAAAGAGCAGTCGCCCGGCAAGCGGAAGGTCCCGGTTTCAAACCCCGGACGAGGCGGTTTTTTTTTCTTCTTGCATTTATAAATTTGATTTAGAATCATTAAAAATAAAAATTCTTAAAAGTTCTTCTTTCTCCTTCATTGACCCATTCTAACAAGTGTAGGTTCGATTCCAGTCTGCGGGAAAAATAAATAAAACTGAATTTATAATTTATTTTTGCGCTTTCATCGTTACTGGTTAATGCCAGCTGAAAGCAAAACGTGCCTTAGTAGGCTAGTGACAAAAGTAACAAATTGATAAATGCAAGAGGGAATATCATCTGCATCGTTAGCTCAGTGGTAAGAGCAGTCGCCCGGCAAGCGGAAGGTCCCGGTTTCAAACCCCGGACGAGGCGGTTGTTTTTCCTTCTTGCATTTATAAATTTGATTTAGAATCATTAAAAAAAATCTTCTTAAAAGTTATCCTTTCTCCATCAGTGACCAATTCTAATAAGTGCAGGTTAGATACCCGCCCGCGGGAAACATAAATAAAATAAAATTTACAATTTATTTGTGCGCTTTCATCGTTGTTGGTTAATGCCAGCTGAAAGCAAAACGTGGCTAAGTAGGCTAGTGACAAAAGTAATAATTTGATAAATAGAAGAGGGAAAATCATCTGTATCGTTAGCTCAGTGGTAAGAGCAGTCGCCCGGTAAGCGGAAGGTCCCGGTTTCAAACCCGGGACGAGGCGGATTTTTTTCTTCTTGCATTTATAAATTTGATTTAGAATTATTAAAAATAAAAGTTCTTCTTTCTCCATCATTGCCCGATTCTAGCAAGTGTAGGTTCAATTCCCGTTCGCGGGAATAATAAATAATATTGAATTTACAATTTATTTGTGCGCTTTCATCGTTACTGGTTAATGCCAGTTGAAAGCAAACGTGGCTTAGTAGGCTAGTGACAAAAGTAACAAATTGATAAATGCAAGAGGGAAAAACATCTGTCTCGTTAACTCAGTGGTAAAAGCAGTCGCCCGGCAAGTGGAAGGTCCCAGTTTCAAACCCCTGACGAGGCGGTTTTCTTTTATTCTTGCATTTATAAATTTAATTTAGAATCATTAAAAATAAAAGTTCTTAAAAGTTCTTCTTTCTCCATCATTGACCGATTCTAATAAGTGCAGGTTAGATACCCGCCCGCGGGAAAAATAAATAAAATAAAATTTACAATTTATTTGTGCGCTTTCATCGTTGCTGGTTAATGCCAGCTGAAAGCAAAACGTGGCTAAGTAGGCTAGTGACAAAAGTAATAAATTGATAAATGGAAGAGGGAAAATCATCTGTATCGTTAGCTCAGTGGTAAGAGCAGTCGCCCGGCAAGCGGAAGGTCCCGGTTTCAAACCCCGGACGAGGCGGTTGTTTTTCCTTCTTGCATTTATAAACTTGATTTAGAATCATTAAAAACAAATTTCTTAAAAGTTCTTCTTTCTCTATCATTGACCGATTCTAATAAGTGCAGGTTAAATACCCGCCCGCGGGAAAAATAAATAAAATAAAATTTACAATTTATTTGTGCGCTTTCATCGTTACTGGTTAATGCCAGCTGAAAGCAAAACGAGGCCGAGTAGGCTAGTGACAAAAGTAACAAATTGATAAATACAAGAGGGAAAATCATTTGTCTCGTTAGCTCAGTGGTAAGAGTAGTCGCCCGGTAAGCGGAAGGTCCCGGTTTCAAACCCGGGACGAGGCGGATTTTTTTCTTCTTGCATTTATAAATTTTATTTAGAATTATTAAAAATAAAAGTTCTTCTTTCTCCATCATTGCCCGATTCTAGCAAGTGTAGGTTCAATTCCCGCTCGCGGGAATAATAAATAATATTGAATTTACAATTTATTTGTGCGCTTTCATCGTTACTGGTTAATGCCAGTTGAAAGCAAACGTGGCTTAGTAGGCTAGTGACAAAAGTAACAAATTGATAAATGCAAGAGGGAAAAGCATCTGTCTCGTTAACTCAGTGGTAAAAGCAGTCGCCCGGCAAGTGGAAGGTCCCAGTTTCAAACCCCTGACGAGGCGGTTTTCTTTTATTCTTGCATTTATAAATTTAATTTAGAATCATTAAAAATAAAAGTTCTTAAAAGTTCTTCTTTCTCCATCATTGACCGATTCTAATAAGTGCAGGTTAGATACCCGCCCGCGGGAAAAATAAATAAAATAAAATTTACAATTTATTTGTGCGCTTTCATCGTTACTGGTTAATGCCAGCTGAAAGCAAAACGTGGCTAAGTAGGCTAGTGACAAAAGTAATAAATTGATAAATGGAAGAGGGAAAATCATCTGTATCGTTAGCTCAGTGGTAAGAGCAGTCCCCGGCAAGCGGAAGGTCCCGGTTTCAAACCCCGGACGAGGCGGTTGTTTTTCCTTCTTGCATTTATAAACGTGATTTAGAATCATTAAAAAAAATTTCTTAAATGTTCTTCTTTCTCCATCATTGACCGATTCTATTAGTGCAGGTTAGTTACTCGCCCGCGGGAAACATAAATAAAATAAAATTTACAATTTATTTGTGCGCTTTCATCGTTACTGGTTAATGCCAGCTGAAAGCAAAACGAGGCCGAGTAGGCTAGTGACAAAAGTAACAAATTGATAAATACAAGAGGGAAAATCATTTGTCTCGTTAGCTCAGTGGTAAGAGTAGTCGCCCGGTAAGCGGAAGGTCCCGGTTTCAAACCCGGGACGAGGCGGATTTTTTTCTTCTTGCATTTATAAATTTGATTTAGAATTATTAAAAATAAAAGTTCTTTTTTCTCCATCATTGCCCGATTCTAGCAAGTGTAGGTTCAATTCCCGTTCGCGGGAATAATAAATAATATTGAATTTACAATTTATTTGTGCGCTTTCATCGTTACTGGTTAATGCCAGTTGAAAGCAAACGTGGCTTAGTAGGCTAGTGACAAAAGTAACAAATTGATAAATGCAAGAGGGAAAAGCATCTGTCTCGTTAACTCAGTGGCAAAAGCAGTCGCCCGGCAAGTGGAAGGTCCCAGTTTCAAACCCCTGACGAGGCGGTTTTCTTTTCTTCTTGCATTTATAAATTTAATTTAGAATCATTAAAAATAAAAGTTCTTAAAAGTTCTTCTTTCTCCATCATTGACCGATTCTAATAAGTGCAGGTTAGATACCCGCCCGCGGGAAAAATAAATTAAATAAAATTTACAATTTATTTGTGCGCTTTCATCGTTACTGGTTAATGCCAGCTGAAAGCAAAACGTTGCTTAGTAGGCTAGTGACAAAAGTAATAAATTGATAAATAGAAGAGGGGAAATCATCTGTATCGTTAGCTCAGTGGTAAGAGCAGTCGCCCGGCAAGCGGAAGGTCCCGGTTTCAAACCCCGGACGAGGCGGTTGTTTTTCCTTCTTGCATTTATAAATTTGATTTAGAATCATTAAAAAAAAATTTCTTAAAAGTTCTTCTTTCTCCATCATTGACCGATTCTAATAAGTGCAGGTTCGATACCCCCCCGCGGGAAAAATAAATAAAATAAAATTGACGATTTATTTGTGCGCTTTCATCGTTACTGATTAATGCCAGCTGAAAGCAAACCGTGGCTTAGTAGGCTAGTGGCAAATGTAACAAATTGATAAATGCAAGAGGGAAAACCGTTTGTCTCGTTAGCTCAGTGGAAAGAGCAGTCGCCCGGCAAGCGGAAGGTCCCGGTTTCAAATCCCGGACGAGGCGGTTGTTTTTCCTTCTTGCATTTATAAATTTGATTTAGAATCATTAAAAAAAATTTCAGAAATGTTCTTCTTTCTCCATCATTGACCGATTCTATTAGTGCAGGTTAGTTACTCGCCCGCGGGAAAAATAAATAAAATAAAATTTACAATTTATTTGTGCGCTTTCATCGTTACTGGTTAATGCCAGCTGAAAGCAAAACGTGGCTTAGTAGGCTAGTGACAAAAGTAACAAATTGATAAATGCAAGAGGGAAAATCATCTGTCTCGTGAGCTCAGTGGTAAGAGCAGTCGCCCGGCAAGCGGAAGGTCCCGGTTTCAAACCCGGGACGATGCGGTTGTTTTTTCTTCTTGCATTTATAAATTTGATTTAGAACCATTAAAAATAAAAGTTCTGAAAAGTTCTTCTTTCTCCATCATTGACCGATTCTAATAAGTGCAGGTTAGATACCCGCCCGCGGGAAAAATAAATAAAATAAAATTTACAATGTTCAGTCCTCACATAAATAGATGATTAATCTTCATCCTCAGCGCTTTGGTAAAATCCAATTCTCCAACATAACTTGGTTTCCACGAAATTTCCTACAAATACGAAAAAAAAACCACAAAGTATTCATTTTCCAAATAAATACAACAAAAATCAAATACTTATCTAAAGTAAATTATCCTCCAATAAATAATCCACTTCCGATGACTGTCTCGATATTTATCCGATCTGGAAACAGACAAAAATTATTAATAACTAATTAATATCTCAAAAAAAGATCAAATCTTACCAAGTTATAGGTACATCCCTCCGTATATTTACATATTCAATGTCATCAAGTGACATTACTCTAATCAGCTGGCTTCGCCTCAGTCAGAACGCATGCAAATGATATAAACGTCGCTAGGGCAACACCGAAAGGCGAGAACACATAACTGGATGCGGCGGCTATATAAAGCCGACGAGCCGCAGCAGAAAATCATTCTTGGTTCAGAGCTCATCTGATTCGGAGAATAATCCGATTAACAAGAATATTATTCCCAACCTCCAAAATAGAAGAATAATTCTATACTTCAGAGAATAATCTGAAATTCCTATTATTTCCAATTTCCGTCCCACACCTAAGCAGAAGAATAATTCTGCCGCAGAGAATAATCTGCAATCTCCTGCCCACACCTAAGCAGAAGAATAATTCTGCCGCAGAGAATAATCTGCAATCTTCTTCTTTTTACTAGCATCTTGTTGCCTACGTATAAGCAGAAGAACAATTCTGCCGCAGAGAATAATCTGCAATCTTCTTCTTTTTACTAGCATCTTGTTGCCTACGTATAAACAGAAGAATAATTCTGCCGCAGAGAATAATCTGCAATCTTCTTCTTTTTACTAGCATCTTGTTGCCTACGTATAAGCAGAAGAACAATTCTGCCGCAGAGAATAATCTGCAATCTTCTTCTTTTTTATAGTAGCATTTGCTGCCCGTGTGCCTAAAAAAATAGCACTCTTAAATTTATATAAGAATACTTTTCTCATAGACGATTAATTCTTCTTCTTCTTTTTCCTAGAATAAGACGAATTAAAGGAGGCGGACTACGCGAGTCTTGGATTTTACACTAAAATTTTAATTTTATTTTGGATTCTAAGTTGAATTTTATATTGAATTTTTAGTAGTTTGTAGGTTAGTTTTAGTTCTGAATTTTAGTAAATGAATTGTGATATAGTTATAAGCATTGAAGTATTTATTAATAAAATTTTATATTTGAATTTAAAAAGACAGACTGAGTTGTCCATTAAAAACCGGCACTCCCTCCCACGAACGAGACTAGCTCTCACATTGGTCCTTCAAGTCCGGATAACTCAGCAGTCAAATATAAAATTGAAATATTGCTTAATATCACATAATTCAAGCTTCTCGATTAGAAATGCCGAAAAATGGCGAATCCATTTCATATGACGTTGGTGACGAAACCATTGACTCTGTGTCAGAGTTGGTACAGTCCCAAAAAGAAGCCAAAGATTTAATGGAAGAATTATTTAAAAGGCACCAAAGAGAAGGAAAAAAGAAAACTGTCAAATCGACAGAAAAACGCCTACAAACGTTCACCGAGTATTGGAAAGAATTCCAAACTCGACATAGGTCTATACAAAGGAGAGTGACAATACAAGATCTCCAACTAGAATATTTCACCAAAGAGATATTTAGCGAAATACAGGAATATTACATTGAGAAAGCAGCAAGCATGGAAGAAGACATAGACAGATTAACACCAACACCATCTGTCAGCAATCCACCTTACACACAGACAAATTCTGCTAGCACAATGTCATGCAATAGCGAAAGACTTCCTAGAATCAAGCTGCTGACATTCAATGGTGAATATTCTACATGGATCTCATTTCACGATCTATTTAGTTCAGTGATTCATAATAACAATAATTTAAGAGACGTTGACAAATTGTATTTCTTGAAAACTAATCTAATAGGAGAAGCTGAAAAATTGCTCAGGCATTATGAGATATGCGACGCAAACTATAAACCAGCTTGGCAACTCCTCAAGGAACGCTATTCAAATAAGCGAATCCTAGTCAACGTGCAATTAAAAAAATTATTGTCTCTCCCAACCACAAATCATGATACTGCCGAAAGTATCAAAAGGCTACTAGACAATATAACAGAGGCGCTATTAGCATTACAAAATTTAGGTGTAGAAACAAACAATTGGGATCCTATAATTATATACTTGACTGTACAAAAGTTACACCCAGACACACACCAGTTATGGGAGCAGAGCCTTCACAATAGCACAGAATTACCCAAATTAAAAATATTAACCAAATTCCTAGAGGCTCGCTTCAGAACCTTGGAAATGATAGGAAATAGAAATACGTCTTCGAACATGACACAGAGAAAACCATTCTCACCAAAACCAACTTATGGATTCTTGAATAGAAGCCAAAGTTCAACACCAAAGCACCCACCTACAAAAAAGTCCTCTTGCAGCCATTGCAAGGGTGACCATATCATATTTCATAGTCAAACCTTTAGAAATATGAACACCCGACAACGACATGAAGTTGTCATAAATAAGCATTTATGCAAGAATTGCTTATCGCCCAACCACCTAACCTTAAATTGCACAAGCAATAAAAGGTGTTACCACTGTAACAAAAGTCATAACACATTGCTCCACTATGAGCAAAATGATTCGGTGACAGAAACACCTAATCAATCCACCCAAAATTCTAGTATGGAAACTGAACCAAGCACACCCTTAGCTTGTAGAAATGACGAACAACAAGTTCAAAATTTTCTAACCGCCAATATGAAAAGAGCTCTCCTCTCTACAGCTCTGATAAATGTCACCTCACCATCCGGAATCACAATGACATTCCGAGCATTAATAGACTCTGGATCTCAAGTGTCTATTATGACCGAAAACGCCTGTAAACTCTTACAGCTTAAAGGTTCTCCAACCACCCAAGAATTAATTGGACTTGGTTCAACTCCCACTAATACAGCTGTACAGCAAACCACAGTCACAATTAATTCTCTACAAAACAATTTTAAAATAGCGAGCAACATGCTCATAATCCAAAAAATAACCGATTTGCTGCCAACGCAGACAATCGAAGTGTCAAATTGGAAACACATAAACAATCTCCCGCTTGCAGATCCTACGTTCTCAGTTCCAGGAGAAATCGATGTTCTTCTCGGAGCAAACATCTATGCCGCCATCATTAAAAATGGAATTAGAAGAAGATCTAGCAATACACCTACAGCCCAAAACACCGAACTGGGCTGGATTATGGTCGGAGGAGTACCAGAAGTAAAAAGCACGACGACGACTGTGCTATCCACCTATACTACGACAAACCCCAAGTCGGATAAGAAACTAAAGAGAGTTTGGGAATACTCCACCACACCAATATGTTCACCAAAACATCAACTTCGTACAAGAAAACTCCTACCCCCCGCAAAATATGAATACGTGTCCACCAAGAATCATAATACACCTCTACACCACATTGCTCAGAGAAAAAACTGGAGAAATACACCAAGTGAAGCAAAGAAGCACTATACGTTAACAACTCTTTCCACCATCAACACAAAATGGAAAAATGAAACAAGAGTATCGCCATCTCGTTCAGTATCAGCAACTTTTCAATATAATAAAATGAAAACTGAACTAGATCACAGAGAAACTAAGCCTCTCACCAATAGATGGCATCAGTATCATCCAAAGACTATCTCTCTTTCCACATCAGTAATGGAAGAGAATAGTATTCCCCAAGTAATACGAACTGAAACAAAATATATCAGAGCTCTTTCCTCCTCATCCAATAATAGAAATGAATTAAATACCCTCATCCCTCCTATTTCAAATAACTATCCTCTCCCCTTCACCAACTCATCTCAGGATAATCATCGATTATCCCCACCAAAGTCTAGTACTCTCTGGCAGTACAGACTTTCAAAACACCCGTTATATTCAAATATAAACGATTCCAAAACCTGCCAAAAATCACTTCAGTTTTGAACAGTGACAAGTGCGCGCAGTAGTTTCAGTTTCGTTTTTATTTTTTCATTTTTTTATTTTTTTTATTTTTTTTTATTATTTGCTTTAATCATCATGGAGGAGTTATTGGAAATTTTCAATTCCGAGTCTCTAGACTCTGTCGACGCTGGCCTATCTCCCACGCCTCCGGAACTTTTGGTTCCTTTTAATCCAATCAGGCCTATCAGCCCTTTGCCTCCAACACCAAAAAAGGCACGCAGGCTCCAGTCGGCAATAGTGAAACCACCACCACATGAAATTATTCCAGTACGAAAACTAGTCAGACCGTTTGAGTCAATGCCAGCAGCGCCTAATCTGAAACAATTACAAACTAAGCCTAAAGCAAACGACAGCCTCAAGTTCAAGCCAAGGTCCAAGGAACGGCAACCAGGAATTCGTGTGCAAACACAGCCAAGGCTGCCTACTGCAACGAGCACTACATCACTCAATATGCCAGAATTATACTCAGAGAACAACACCCCGAGAGCTAAACCAAGGCCAAAGAAACACCACCCAGTAATTCGTGACTCAACAACGTCACGGAACCTTAAACAGAAACCAGCAACAACAACAACGTTACCAGGTCTACCAGAAGACTTAAACACAATAACGCCTGTCAAAGAGACTGGAGCAGTTGGCCCAAAACATTTACAAACGTCCACTAAAAATACTAAAGGTATAAAAGCGCCTCAGCACCTGTTACCTCAGGCAACAATTATTGAGCCTCCAGTCGAATTTATGGATATACCAGTCACTCCGCCAGCATAATTGTCGAACCAGCCGATAACTCCACCAAAGCTATTCCAATATTCTCCCACTAACAATGGAAGGCCAGCGGATCAAAATGCAGGAATACCACATGACCTAGCTGGGAAGATTATTGCCACGCCGATCGTGATTAAGCTACTCGAAGCAACGCATTCACCTTGGGACAAAATTAGGAAGGCAAATTATTTTATTAAATGGAGTCTTCCTGGAGGTGTGGAGATGAAAATGAAAAAGAAAAGGGAGAAATTACACATCTATCATCAACCAACCGTAAGTTTATTCTCTTTTTTCTAAATAAAAATGTTACAATTTTTTTTTTGAGGCGGGAGGATGTTCAGTCCTCACATGAATAGATGATTAATCTTCATCCTCAGCGCTTTCGTAAAATCCAATTCTCCAACATAACTTGGTTTCCACGAAATTTCCTACAAATACGAAAAAAAAAACCACAAAGTATTCATTTTCCAAATAAATACAACAAAAATCAAATACTTATCTAAAGTAAATTATCCTCCAATAAATAATCCACTTCCGATGACTGTCTCGATATTTATCCGATCTGGAAACAGACAAAAATTATTAATAACTAATTAATATCTCAAAAAAAGATTAAATCTTACCAAGTTATAGGTACATCCCTCCGTATATTTACATATTCAATGTCATCAAGTGACATTACTCTAATCAGCTGGCTTCGCCTCAGGCAGAACACATGCATATGATATAAACGTCGCTAGGGCAACACCGAAAGGCGAGAACTCATAACTGGATGCGGCGGCTATATAAAGCCGACGAGCCGCAGCAGAAAATCATTCTTGGTTCAGAGCTAATCTGATTCGGAGAATAATCCGATTAACAAGAATATTATTCCCAACCTCCAAAATAGAAGAATAATTCTATACTTCAGAGAATAATCTGAAATTCCTATTATTTCCAATTTCCGTCCCACACCTAAGCAGAAGAATGATTCTGCCGCAGAGAATAATCTGCAATCTCCAGCCCACACCTAAGCAGAAGAATAACTCTGCCGCAGACAATAATCTGCAATCTCCTGCCCACAACTACGCCAGTTGAAAGCAAACGTGGCTTAGTAGGCTAGTGACAAAAGTAACAAATTGATAAATGCAAGAGGGAAAAGCATCTGTCTCGTTAACTCAGTGGTAAAAGCAGTCGCCCGGCAAGTGGAAGGTCCCAGTTTCATACCCCTGACGAGGCGGTTTTCTTTTCTTCTTGCATTTATAAACTTAATTTAGAATCATTAAAAATAAAAGTTCTTAAAAGTTCTTCTTTCTCCATCATTGACCCATTCTAACAAGTGTAGCTTCGATTCAAGTCTGCGGCAAAAATAAATAAAATTGAATTTATAATTTATTTGTGCTTTTTCATCGTTACTGGTTAATGCCAGCAGAAAGCAAAACCTGGCTTAGTAGGCTGGTGATAAAAGTAACAAATTGATAAATCGAAGAGGAAAAATCATATGCCTCGTTAAGTCAGTGGTAAGAGCAGTCGCCCGGCAGGCGGAAGGTCCCGGTTTCAAACCCCGGACGAGGCGGTTGTTTTTCCTTCTTGCATTTATAAATTTTATTTAGAATCATTAAAAAAAATCTTCTTAAAAGTTATTCTTTCTCCATCAGTGACCGATTCTAATAAGTGCAGGTTAGATACCCGCCCGCGGGAAACATAAATAAAATAAAATTTAAAATTTATTTGTGCGCTTTCATCGTTACTGGTTAATGCCAGCTGAAAGCAAAACGAGGCCGAGTAGGCTAGTGACAAAAGTAACAAATTGATAAATACAAGAGGGAAAATCATCTGTATCGTTAGCTCAGTGGTAAGAGCAGTCGCCCGGCAAGCGGAAGGTCCCGCTTTCAAACCCCGGACGAGGCGGTTGTTTTTCCTTCTTGCATTTATAAACTTGATTTAGAATCATTAAAAACAAATTTCTTAAAAGTTCTTCTTTCTCTATCATTGACCGATTCTAATAAGTGCAGGTTAAATACCCGCCCGCGGGAAAAATAAATAAAATAAAATTTACAATTTATTTGTGTGCTTTCATCGTTACTGGTTAATGCCAGCTGAAAGCAAAACGAGGCCGAGTAGGCTAGTGACAAAAGTAACAAATTGATAAATACAAGAGGGAAAATCATTTGTCTCGTTAGCTCAGTGGTAAGAGTAGTCGCCCGGTAAGCGGAAGGTCCCGGTTTCAAACCCGGGACGAGGCGGATTTTTTTCTTCTTGCATTTATAAATTTGATTTAGAATTATTAAAAACAAATTTCTTAAAAGTTCTTCTTTCTCTATCATTGACCGATTCTAATAAGTGCAGGTTAAATACCCGCCCGCGGGAAAAATAAATAAAATAAAATTTACAATTTATTTGTGTGCTTTCATCGTTACTGGTTAATGCCAGCTGAAAGCAAAACGAGGCCGAGTAGGCTAGTGACAAAAGTAACAAATTGATAAATGCAAGAGGGAATATCATCTGCATCGTTAGCTCAGTGGTAAGAGCAGTCGCCCGGCAAGCGGAAGGTCCCGGTTTCAAACCCCGGACGAGGCGGTTGTTTTTCCTTCTTGCATTTATAAATTTTATTTAGAATCATTAAAAAAAATCTTCTTAAAAGTTATTCTTTCTCCATCAGTGACCGATTCTAATAAGTGCAGGTTAGATACCCGCCCGCGGGAAAAATAAATAAAATAAAATTTACAATTTATTTGTGCGCTTTCATCGTTGCTGGTTAATGCCAGCTGAAAGCAAAACGTGGCTAAGTAGGCTAGTGACAAAAGTAATAAATTGATAAATGGAAGAGGGAAAATCATCTGTATCGTTAGCTCAGTGGTAAGAGCAGTCGCCCGGCAAGCGGAAGGTCCCGCTTTCAAACCCCGGACGAGGCGGTTGTTTTTCCTTCTTGCATTTATAAACTTGATTTAGAATCATTAAAAACAAATTTCTTAAAAGTTCTTCTTTCTCTATCATTGACCGATTCTAATAAGTGCAGGTTAAATACCCGCCCGCGGGAAAAATAAATAAAATAAAATTTACAATTTATTTGTGTGCTTTCATCGTTACTGGTTAATGCCAGCTGAAAGCAAAACGAGGCCGAGTAGGCTAGTGACAAAAGTAACAAATTGATAAATACAAGAGGGAAAATCATTTGTCTCGTTAGCTCAGTGGTAAGAGTAGTCGCCCGGTAAGCGGAAGGTCCCGGTTTCAAACCCGGGACGAGGCGGATTTTTTTCTTCTTGCATTTATAAATTTGATTTAGAATTATTAAAAATAAAAGTTCTTCTTTCTCCATCATTGCCCGATTCTAGCAAGTGTAGGTTCAATTCCCGTTCGCGGGAATAATAAATAATATTGAATTTACAATTTATTTGTGCGCTTTCATCGTTACTGGTTAATGCCAGTTGAAAGCAAACGTGGCTTAGTAGGCTAGTGACAAAAGTAACAAATTGATAAATGCAAGAGGGAAAAGCATCTGTCTCGTTAACTCAGTGGTAAAAGCAGTCGCCCGGCAAGTGGAAGGTCCCAGTTTCAAACCCCTGACGAGGCGGTTTTCTTTTATTCTTGCATTTATAAATTTAATTTAGAATCATTAAAAATAAAAGTTCTTAAAAGTTCTTCTTTCTCCTTCATTGACCCATTCTAACAAGTGTAGGTTCGATTCCAGCCTGCGGGAAAAATAAATAAAACTGAATTTATAATTTATTTTTGCGCTTTCATCGTTACTGGTTAATGCCAGCTGAAAGCAAAACGTGCCTTAGTAGGCTAGTGACAAAAGTAACAAATTGATAAATGCAAGAGGGAATATCATCTGCATCGTTAGCTCAGTGGTAAGAGCAGTCGCCCGGCAAGCGGAAGGTCCCGATTTCAAACCCCGGACGAGGCGGTTGTTTTTCCTTCTTGCATTTATAAATTTTATTTAGAATCATTAAAAAAAATCTTCTTAAAAGTTATTCTTTCTCCATCAGTGACCGATTCTAATAAGTGCAGGTTAGATACCCGCCCGCGGGAAACATAAATAAAATAAAATTTAAAATTTATTTGTGCGCTTTCATCGTTACTGGTTAATGCCAGCTGAAAGCAAAACGAGGCCGAGTAGGCTAGTGACAAAAGTAACAAATTGATAAATACAAGAGGGAAAATCATTTGTCTCGTTAGCTCAGTGGTAAGAGTAGTCGCCCGGTAAGCGGAAGGTCCCGGTTTCAAACCCGGGACGAGGGGGATTTTTTTCTTCTTGCATTTATAAATTTGATTTAGAATTATTAAAAATAAAAGTTCTTCTTTCTCCATCATTGCCCGATTCTAGCAAGTGTAGGTTCAATTCCCGTTCGCGGGAATAATAAATAATATTGAATTTACAATTTATTTGTGCGCTTTCATCGTTACTGGTTAATGCCAGTTGAAAGCAAACGTGGCTTAGTAGGCTAGTGACAAAAGTAACAAATTGATAAATGCAAGAGGGAAAAGCATCTCTCTCGTTAACTCAGTGGTAAAAGCAGTCGCCCGGCAAGTGGAAGGTCCCAGTTTCAAACCCCTGACGAGGCGGTTTTCTTTTATTCTTGCATTTATAAATTTAATTTAGAATCATTAAAAATAAAAGTTCTTAAAAGTTCTTCTTTCTCCATCATTGACCGATTCTAATAAGTGCAGGTTAGATACCCGCCCGCGGGAAAAATAAATAAAATAAAATTTACAATTTATTTGTGCGCTTTCATCGTTACTGATTAATGCCAGCTGAAAGCAAAACGTGGCTTAGTAGGCTAGTGACAAAAGTAACAAATTGATAAATGCAAGAGGGAAAACCGTTTGTCTCGTTAGCTCAGTGGTAAGAGCAGTCGCCCGGCAAGCGGAAGGTCCCGGTTTCAAACCCCGGACGAGGCTGTTGTTTTTCCTTCTTGCATTTATAAATTTGATTTAGAATCATTAAAAAAAAATTTCTTAAAAGTTCTTCTTTCTCCATCATTGACCGATTCTAATAAGTGCAGGTTCGATACCCGCCCGCGGGAAAAATAAATAAAATAAAATTGACGATTTATTTGTGCGCTTTCATCGTTACTGATTAATGCCAGCTGAAAGCAAAACGTGGCTTAGTAGGCTAGTGGCAAATGTAACAAATTGATAAATGCAAGAGGGAAAACCGTTTGTCTCGTTAGCTCAGTGGAAAGAGCAGTCGCCCGGCAAGCGGAAGGTCCCGGTTTCAAATCCCGGACGAGGCGGTTGTTTTTCCTTCTTGCATTTATAAATTTGATTTAGAATCATTAAAAAAAATTTCAGAAATGTTCTTCTTTCTCCATCATTGACCGATTCTATTAGTGCAGGTTAGTTACTCGCCCGCGGGAAAAATAAATAAAATAAAATTTACAATTTATTTGTGCGCTTTCATCGTTACTGGTTAATGCCAGCTGAAAGCAAAACGTGGCTTAGTAGGCTAGTGACAAAAGTAATAAATTGATAAATGGAAGAGGGAAAATCATCTGTATCGTTAGCTCAGTGGTAAGAGCAGTCGCCCGGCAAGCGGAAGGTCCCGGTTTCAAACCCCGGACGAGGCGGTTGTTTTTCCTTCTTGCATTTATAAATTTGATTTAGAAACATTAAAAAAAAATTTATTAAAAGTTCTTCTTTCTCGATCATTGACCGATTCTAATAAGTGCAGGTTAGATACCCGCCCGCGGGAAAAATAAATAAAATAAAATTTACAATTTATTTGTGCGCTTTCATCGTTACTGATTAATGCCAGCTGAAAGCAAAACGTGGCTTAGTAGGCTAGTGACAAATGTAACAAATAGATAAATGCAAGAGGGAAAACCATTTGTCTCGTTAGCTCAGTGGAAAGAGCAGTCGCCGGGCAAGCGGAAGGTCCCGGTTTCAAACCCCGGATGAGGCGGTTGTTTTTTCTTCTTGCATTTATAAATTTGATTTAGAATCATTAAAACAAATTTCTTAAATGTTCTTCTTTCTCCATCATTGACCGATTCTATTAGTGCAGGTTAGTTACTCGCCCGCGGGAAAAATAAATAAAATAAAATTTACAATTTATTTGTGCGCTTTCATCGTTACTGGTTAATGCCAGCTGAAAGCAAAACGTGGCTTAGTAGGCTAGTGACAAAAGTAACAAATTGATAAATGCAAGAGGGAAAATCATCTGTCTCGTGAGCTCAGTGGTAAGAGCAGTCGCCCGGCAAGCGGAAGGTCCCGGTTTCAAACCCGGGACGATGCGGTTGTTTTTTCTTCTTGCATTTATAAATTTGATTTAGAACCATTAAAAATAAAAGTTCTGAAAAGTTCTTCTTTCTCCATCATTGACCGATTCTAATAAGTGCAGGTTAGATACCCGCCCGCGGGAAAAATAAATAAAATAAAATTTACAATGTTCAGTCCTCACATAAATAGATGATTAATCTTCATCCTCAGCGCTTTGGTAAAATCCAATTCTCCAACATAACTTGGTTTCCACGAAATTTCCTACAAATACGAAAAAAAAACCACAAAGTATTCATTTTCCAAATAAATACAACAAAAATCAAATACTTATCTAAAGTAAATTATCCTCCAATAAATAATCCACTTCCGATGACTGTCTCGATATTTATCCGATCTGGAAACAGACAAAACTTATTAATAACTAATTAATATCTCAAAAAAAGATCAAATCTTACCAAGTTATAGGTACATCCCTCCGTATATTTACATATTCAATGTCATCAAGTGACATTACTCTAATCAGCTGGCTTCGCCTCAGTCAGAACGCATGCAAATGATATAAACGTCGCTAGGGCAACACCGAAAGGCGAGAACTCATAACTGGATGCGGCGGCTATATAAAGCCGACGAGCCGCAGCAGAAAATCATTCTTGGTTCAGAGCTCATCTGATTCGGAGAATAATCCGATTAACAAGAATATTATTCCCAACCTCCAAAATAGAAGAATAATTCTATACTTCAGAGAATAATCTGAAATTCCTATTATTTCCAATTTCCGTCCCACACCTAAGCAGAAGAATAATTCTGCCGCAGAGAATAATCGGCAATCTTCTTCTTTTTACTAGCATCTTGTTGCCTACGTATAAGCAGAAGAACAATTCTGCCGCAGAGAATAATCTGCAATCTTCTTCTTTTTTATAGTAGCATTTGCTGCCCGTGTGCCTAAAAAAATAGCACTCTTAAATTTATATAAGAATACTTTTCTCATAGACGATTAATTCTTCTTCTTCTTTTTCCTAGAATAAGACGAATTAAAGGAGGCGGACTACGCGAGTCTTGGATTTTACACTAAAATTTTAATTTTTTTTTGGATTCTAAGTTGAATTTTATATTGAATTTTTAGTAGTTTGTAGGTTAGTTTTAGTTCTGAATTTTAGTAAATGAATTGTGATATAGTTATAAGCATTGAAGTATTTATTAATAAAATTTTATATTTGAATTTAAAAAGACAGACTGAGTTGTCCATTAAAAACCGGCACTCCCTCCCACGAACGAGACTAGCTCTCACATTGGTCCTTCAAGTCCGGATAACTCAGCAGTCAAATATAAAATTGAAATATTGCTTAATATCACATAATTCAAGCTTCTCGATTAGAAATGCCGAAAAATGGCGAATCCATTTCATATGACGTTGGTGACGAAACCATTGACTCTGTGTCAGAGTTGGTACAGTCCCAAAAAGAAGCCAAAGATTTAATGGAAGAATTATTTAAAAGGCACCAAAGAGAAGGAAAAAAGAAAACTGTCAAATCGACAGAAAAACGCCTACAAACGTTCACCGAGTATTGGAAAGAATTCCAAACTCGACATAGGTCTATACAAAGGAGAGTGACAATACAAGATCTCCAACTAGAATATTTCACCAAAGAGATATTTAGCGAAATACAGGAATATTACATTGAGAAAGCAGCAAGCATGGAAGAAGACATAGACAGATTAACACCAACACCATCTGTCAGCAATCCACCTTACACACAGACAAATTCTGCTAGCACAATGTCATGCAATAGCGAAAGACTTCCTAGAATCAAGCTGCCGACATTCAATGGTGAATATTCTACATGGATCTCATTTCACGATCTATTTAGTTCAGTGATTCATAATAACAATAATTTAAGAGACGTTGACAAATTGTATTTCTTGAAAACTAATCTAATAGGAGAAGCTGAAAAATTGCTCAGGCATTATGAGATATGCGACGCAAACTATAAACCAGCTTGGCAACTCCTCAAGGAACGCTATTCAAATAAGCGAATCCTAGTCAACGTGCAATTAAAAAAATTATTGTCTCTCCCAACCACAAATCATGATACTGCCGAAAGTATCAAAAGGCTACTAGACAATATAACAGAGGCGCTATTAGCATTACAAAATTTAGGTGTAGAAACAAACAATTGGGATCCTATAATTATATACTTGACTGTACAAAAGTTACACCCAGACACACACCAGTTATGGGAGCAGAGCCTTCACAATAGCACAGAATTACCCAAATTAAAAATATTAACCAAATTCCTAGAGGCTCGCTTCAGAACCTTGGAAATGATAGGAAATAGAAATACGTCTTCGAACATGACACAGAGAAAACCATTCTCACCAAAACCAACTTATGGATTCTTGAATAGAAGCCAAAGTTCAACACCAAAGCACCCACCTACAAAAAAGTCCTCTTGCAGCCATTGCAAGGGTGACCATATCATATTTCATAGTCAAACCTTTAGAAATATGAACACCCGACAACGACATGAAGTTGTCATAAATAAGCATTTATGCAAGAATTGCTTATCGCCCAACCACCTAACCTTAAATTGCACAAGCAATAAAAGGTGTTACCACTGTAACAAAAGTCATAACACATTGCTCCACTATGAGCAAAATGATTCGGTGACAGAAACACCTAATCAATCCACCCAAAATTCTAGTATGGAAACTGAACCAAGCACACCCTTAGCTTGTAGAAATGACGAACAACAAGTTCAAAATTTTCTAACCGCCAATATGAAAAGAGCTCTCCTCTCTACAGCTCTGATAAATGTCACCTCACCATCCGGAATCACAATGACATTCCGAGCATTAATAGACTCTGGATCTCAAGTGTCTATTATGACCGAAAACGCCTGTAAACTCTTACAGCTTAAAGGTTCTCCAACCACCCAAGAATTAATTGGACTTGGTTCAACTCCCACTAATACAGCTGTACAGCAAACCACAGTCACAATTAATTCTCTACAAAACAATTTTAAAATAGCGAGCAACATGCTCATAATCCAAAAAATAACCGATTTGCTGCCAACGCAGAAAATCGAAGTGTCAAATTGGAAACACATAAACAATCTCCCGCTTGCAGATCCTACGTTCTCAGTTCCAGGAGAAATCGATGTTCTTCTCAGAGCAAACATCTATGCCGCCATCATTAAAAATGGAATTAGAAGAAGATCTAGCAATACACCTACAGCCCAAAACACCGAACTGGGCTGGATTCTGGTCGGAGGAGTACCAGAAGTAAAAAGCACGACGACGACTGTGCTATCCACCTATACTACGACAAACCCCAAGTCGGATAAGAAACTAAAGAGAGTTTGGGAATACTCCACCACACCAATATGTTCACCAAAACATCAACTTCATACAAGAAAACTCCTACCCCCCGCAAAATATGAATACGTGTCCACCAAGAATCATAATACACCTCTACACCACATTGCTCAGAGAAAAAACTGGAGAAATACACCAAGTGAAGCAAAGAAGCACTATACGTTAACAACTCTTTCCACCATCAACACAAAATGGAAAAATGAAACAAGAGTATCGCCATCTCGTTCAGTATCAGCAACTTTTCAATATAATAAAATGAAAACTGAACTAGATCACAGAGAAACTAAGCCTCTCACCAATAGATGGCATCAGTATCATCCAAAGACTATCTCTCTTTCCACATCAGTAATGGAAGAGAATAGTATTCCCCAAGTAATACGAACTGAAGCAAAATATATCAGAGCTCTTTCCTCCTCATCCAATAATAGAAATGAATTAAATACCCTCATCCCTCCTATTTCAAATAACTATCCTCTCCCCTTCACCAACTCATCTCAGGATAATCATCGATTATCCCCACCAAAGTCTAGTACTCTCTGGCAGTACAGACTTTCAAAACACCCGTTATATTCAAATATAAACGATTCCAAAACCTGCCAAAAATCACTTCAGTTTTGAACAGTGACAAGTGCGCGCAGTAGTTTCAGTTTCGTTTTTATTTTTTCATTTTTTTATTTTTTTTATTTTTTTTTATTATTTGCTTTAATCATCATGGAGGAGTTATTGGAAATTTTCAATTCCGAGTCTCTAGACTCTGTCGACGCTGGCCTATCTCCCACGCCTCCGGAACTTTTGGTTCCTTTTAATCCAATCAGGCCTATCAGCCCTTTGCCTCCAACACCAAAAAAGGCACGCAGGCTCCAGTCGGCAATAGTGAAACCACCACCACATGAAATTATTCCAGTACGAAAACTAGTCAGACCGTTTGAGTCAATGCCAGCAGCGCCTAATCTGAAACAATTACAAACTAAGCCTAAAGCAAACGACAGCCTCAAGTTCAAGCCAAGGTCCAAGGAACGGCAACCAGGAATTCGTGTGCAAACACAGCCAAGGCTGCCTACTGCAACGAGCACTACATCACTCAATATGCCAGAATTATACTCAGAGAACAACACCCCGAGAGCTAAACCAAGGCCAAAGAAACACCACCCAGTAATTCGTGACTCAACAACGTCACGGAACCTTAAACAGAAACCAGCAACAACAACAACGTTACCAGGTCTACCAGAAGACTTAAACACAATAACGCCTGTCAAAGAGACTGGAGCAGTTGGCCCAAAACATTTACAAACGTCCACTAAAAATACTAAAGGTATAAAAGCGCCTCAGCACCTGTTACCTCAGGCAACAATTATTGAGCCTCCAGTCGAATTTATGGATATACCAGTCACTCCGCCAGCATAATTGTCGAACCAGCCGATAACTCCACCAAAGCTATTCCAATATTCTCCCACTAACAATGGAAGGCCAGCGGATCAAAATGCAGGAATACCACATGACCTAGCTGGGAAGATTATTGCCACGCCGATCGTGATTAAGCTACTCGAAGCAACGCATTCACCTTGGGACAAAATTAGGAAGGCAAATTATTTTATTAAATGGAGTCTTCCTGGAGGTGTGGAGATGAAAATGAAAAAGAAAAGGGAGAAATTACACATCTATCATCAACCAACCGTAAGTTTATTCTCTTTTTTCTAAATAAAAATGTTACAATTTTTTTTTTGAGGCGGGAGGATGTTCAGTCCTCACATGAATAGATGATTAATCTTCATCCTCAGCGCTTTCGTAAAATCCAATTCTCCAACATAACTTGGTTTCCACGAAATTTCCTACAAATACGAAAAAAAAACCACAAAGTATTCATTTTCCAAATAAATACAACAAAAATCAAATACTTATCTAAAGTAAATTATCCTCCAATAAATAATCCACTTCCGATGACTGTCTCGATATTTATCCGATCTGGAAACAGACAAAAATTATTAATAACTAATTAATATCTCAAAAAAAGATTAAATCTTACCAAGTTATAGGTACATCCCTCCGTATATTTACATATTCAATGTCATCAAGTGACATTACTCTAATCAGCTGGCTTCGCCTCAGGCAGAACACATGCATATGATATAAACGTCGCTAGGGCAACACCGAAAGGCGAGAACTCATAACTGGATGCGGCGGCTATATAAAGCCGACGAGCCGCAGCAGAAAATCATTCTTGGTTCAGAGCTCATCTGATTCGGAGAATAATCCGATTAACAAGAATATTATTCCCAACCTCCAAAATAGAAGAATAATTCTATACTTCAGAGAATAATCTGAAATTCCTATCCTGCAATCTCCTGCCCACACCTAAGCAGAAGAATAACTCTGCCGCAGACAATAATCTGCAATCTCCTGCCCACAACTACGCCAGTTGAAAGCAAACGTGGCTTAGTAGGCTAGTGACAAAAGTAACAAATTGATAAATGCAAGAGGGAAAAGCATCTGTCTCGTTAACTCAGTGGTAAAAGCAGTCGCCCGGCAAGTGGAAGGTCCCAGTTTCATACCCCTGACGAGGCGGTTTTCTTTTCTTCTTGCATTTATAAACTTAATTTAGAATCATTAAAAATAAAAGTTCTTAAAAGTTCTTCTTTCTCCATCATTGACCCATTCTAACAAGTGTAGCTTCGATTCAAGTCTGCGGCAAAAATAAATAAAATTGAATTTATAATTTATTTGTGCTTTTTCATCGTTACTGGTTAATGCCAGCAGAAAGCAAAACCTGGCTTAGTAGGCTGGTGATAAAAGTAACAAATTGATAAATCGAAGAGGAAAAATCATATGCCTCGTTAAGTCAGTGGTAAGAGCAGTCGCCCGGCAGGCGGAAGGTCCCAGTTTCAAACCCGGGACGAGGCGGTTGTTTATTCTTCTTGCATTTATAAATTTGGTTTAGAATCGTTAAAAATAAAAGTTCTTAAAAGTTCTTCTTTCTCCTTCATTAACCGATTCTAAAAAGTGTAGGTTCGATTCAAGTCTGCGGCAAAATTAAATAAAATTGAATTTATAACTTATTTGTGGGCTTTCATCGTTACTGGTTAATGCCAGCTGAAAGCAAAACGTGGCTTAGTAGGCTAGTGACAAAAGTAACAAATTGATAAATGGAAGAGGGAAAATCATCTGTCTCGTTAGCTCAGTGGTAAGAGCAGTCGCCCGGCAAGCGGAAGGTCCCGGTTTCAAACCCGGGACGAGGCAGTTGTTTTTTCTTCTTGCATTTATAAATTTGATTTAGAATCGACAAAAATAAAAGTTCTTAAAAGTTCTTCTTTCTCCATCATTGACCGATTCTAACACGTGTAGGTTCGATTCCAGTCTGCGGGAAAAATAAATAAAATCGATTTTACAGTTTATTTGTGCGCTTTCGTCGTTACGTGTTAATGCCAGCTGAAAGCAAAACGTGGCTTAGTACGCTAGTGACAAATGTAACAAATTGATAAATGCAAGAAGGAAAACCATTTGTCTCGTTAGCTCAGTGGAAAAAGCAGTCGTCCGGCAAGCGGAAGGTCCCGGTTTCAAACCCGGGACGAGGCGGTTGTTTTTTCTTCTTGCATTTATAAATTTGATTTAAAATCATTAAGAATAAAATTCTTAAAAGTTCTTCTTTCTCCATCATTGACCGATTCTAATAAGTGCAGGTTAGATACCCGCCCGCGGGAAAAATAAATAAAATAAAATTTACAACTTATTTGTGCGCTTTCATCGTTGCTGATTAATCCCAGCTGAAAGCAAAACGTGGCTTAGTAGGCTGGTGACAAAAGTAACAAATTGATAAATGCAAGAGGGAAAATCATCTGTCTGGTTAGGTCAGTAGTTAGAGCAGTCGCCCAGGAAGCGGAAGTTCCCGGTTTCAAACCCCGGACGAGGCGGTTATTTTTTCTTCCTGCAGTTATAAATTTGATTTAGCATCATTAAAAATAAAAGTTCTTAAAAGTTCTTCTTTCTCCATCATTGACCGATTCTAACAAGTGTAGGTTCGATTCCCGTCCGCGGGAAAAATAAATGAAACTGAATTTACAATGTATTTGTGCGCTTCCATCGTTACTGGTTAATGTCAGCTGAAAGCAAAACGTGGCTTAGTAGGCTAGTGACAAAAGTCACAAATTGATAAATGCAAGAGGGAAAATCATTTGTCTCGTTATCTCAGTGGTAAGAGCAGTCGCCAGGCAAGCGGAAGTTCCCGGTTTCAAACCCCAGACGAGGCGGTTGTTATTTTCTTCTTGAATTTATAAATTTGGTTTAGAATCATTAAAAATAAAAGTTCTTAAAAGTTCTTCTTTCTCCATCATTGACCAATTCTAATAAGTGCAGGTTAGATACCCGCCCGCGGGAAAAATAAATAAAATAAAATTTACAACTTATTTGTGCGCTTTCATCGTTGCTGATTAATCCCAGCTGAAAGCAAAACGTGGCTTAGTAGGCTGGTGACAAAAGTAACAAATTGATAAATGCAAGAGGGAAAATCATCTGTCTGGTTAGGTCAGTAGTTAGAGCAGTCGCCCAGGAAGCGGAAGTTCCCGGTTTCAAACCCCGGACGAGGCGGTGGTTTTTTCTTCCTGCAGTTATAAATTTGATTTAGCATCATTAAAAATAAAAGTTCTTAAAAGTTCTTCTTTCTCCATCATTGACCGATTCTAACAAGTGTAGGTTCGATTCCCGTCCGCGGGAAAAATAAATGAAACTGAATTTACAATGTATTTGTGCGCTTCCATCGTTACTGGTTAATGTCAGCTGAAAGCAAAACGTGGCTTAGTAGGCTAGTGACAAAAGTCACAAATTGATAAATGCAAGAGGGAAAATCATTTGTCTCGTTATCTCAGTGGTAAGAGCAGTCGCCAGGCAAGCGGAAGTTCCCGGTTTCAAACCCCAGACGAGGCGGTTGTTTTTTTCTTCTTTAATTTATAAATTTGGTTTAGAATCATTAAAAATAAAAGTTCTTAAAAGTTCTTCTTTCTCCATCATTGACCGATTCTAATAAGTGCAGGTTAGATACCCGCCCGCGGGAAAAATAAATAAAATAAAATTTACAACTTATTTGTGCGCTTTCATCGTTGCTGATTAATCCCAGCTGAAAGCAAAACGTGGCTTAGTAGGCTGGTGACAAAAGTAACAAATTGATAAATGCAAGAGGGAAAATCATCTGTCTGGTTAGGTCAGTAGTTAGAGCAGTCGCCCAGGAAGCGGAAGTTCCCGGTTTCAAACCCCGGACGAGGCGGTTGTTTTTTCTTCCTGCAGTTATAAATTTGATTTAGCATCATTAAAAATAAAAGTTCTTAAAAGTTCTTCTTTCTCCATCATTGACCGATTCTAACAAGTGTAGGTTCGATTCCCGTCCGCGGGAAAAATAAATGAAACTGAATTTACAATGTATTTGTGCGCTTCCATCGTTACTGGTTAATGTCAGCTGAAAGCAAAACGTGGCTTAGTAGGCTAGTGACAAAAGTCACAAATTGATAAATGCAAGAGGGAAAATCATTTGTCTCGTTATCTCAGTGGTAAGAGCAGTCGCCAGGCAAGCGGAAGTTCCCGGTTTCAAACCCCAGACGAGGCGGTTGTTTTTTTCTTCTTGAATTTATAAATTTGGTTTAGAATCATTAAAAATAAAAGTTCTTAAAAGTTGTTCTTTCTCCATCATTTACCGATTCTAATAAGTGCAGGTTAGATACCCGCCCGCGGGAAAAATAAATAAAATAAAATTTACAACTTATTTGTGCGCTTTCATCGTTGCTGATTAATCCCAGCTGAAAGCAAAACGTGGCTTAGTAGGCTGGTGACAATAGTAACAAATTGATAAATGCAAGAGGGAAAATCATCTGTCTGGTTAGGTCAGTAGTTAGAGCAGTCGCCCAGGAAGCGGAAGTTCCCGGTTTCAAACCCCGGACGAGGCGGTTGTTTTTTCTTCCTGCAGTTATAAATTTGATTTAGCATCATTAAAATTAAAAGTTCTTAAAAGTTCTTCTTTCTCCATCATTGACCGATTCTAACAAGTGTAGGTTCGATTCCCGTCCGCGGGAAAAATAAATGAAACTGAATTTACAATGTATTTGTGCGCTTCCATCGTTACTGGTTAATGTCAGCTGAAAGCAAAACGTGGCTCAGTAGGCTAGTGACAAAAGTCACAAATTGATAAATGCAAGAGGGAAAATCATTTGTCTCGTTATCTCAGTGGTAAGAGCAGTCGCCAGGCAAGCGGAAGTTCCCGGTTTCAAACCGCAGACGAGGCGGTTGTTTTTTTCTTCTTGAATTTATAAATTTGGTTTAGAATCATTAAATATAAAAGTTCTTAAAAGTTCTTCTTTCTCCATCATTGACCGATTCTAACAAGTGTATATTCGATTCCCGTCCGCGGGAAAAATAGATAAAACTGAATTTACAATTTGCATGTGCGCTTTCATAGTTACTGGTTAAAGCCAGCTGAAAGCAAAACGTGGCTTAGTAGGCTGGTGACAAAAGTAACAAATTGATAAATGGAAGAGGGAAAATCATCTGTCTCGCTAAGTCAGTGGTAAGAGCAGTCGCCCAGTAAGCGAAAGGTCCCGGTTTTGAACACCGGACGAGGCGGTCGTTTCTTCTTCTTGCATTTATAAATTTGATTTAGAATCGTTAATAATAAAAGTTCTTCTTTCTCCATCATTGACCGATTCTAACAAGTGTAGGTTCGATTCCCGTCTGCGGGAAATATAAATAAAATTGAATTTACAGTTTATTTGTGCGCTTTCATTGTTACTGTCTAGTGATAAAAATAACAAATTGATAAATGCAAGAGGGAAAATCATTTGTCTCGTTATCTCAGTGGTAAGAGCTGTCGCCAGGCAAGCGGAAGGTCCCGGTTTCAAACCCCGGACGAGGCGGTTGTTTTTTTTCTTGCATTTATAAATTTGGTTTAGAATCATTAAAAATAAAAGTTCTTAAAATTTCTTCTTTCTCCATCATTGACCGATTCTAACAAGTGTATGTTGGATTCCCGTCCGCGGGAAAAATAGATAAAACTGAATTTACAATTTGCATGTGCGCTTTCATAGTTACTGGTTAAAGCCAGCTGAAAGCAAAACGTGGCTTAGTAGGCTGGTGACAAAAGTAACAAATTGATAAATGGAAGAGGGAAAATCATCTGTATCGCTAAGTCAGTGGTAAGAGCAGTCGCCCAGTAAGCGAAAGGTCCCGGTTTTGAACACCGGACGAGGCGGTTGTTTTTTCTTCTTGCATTTATAAATTTGATTTAGAATCGTTAATAATAAAAGTTCTTCTTTCTCCATCATTGACCGATTCTAACAAGTGTAGGTTCGATTCCCGTCTGCGGGAAATATAAATAAAATTGAATTTACAGTTTATTTGTGCGCTTTCATTGTTACTGTCTAGTGATAAAAATAAAAAATTGATAAATGCAAGAGGGAAAATCATTTGTCTCGTTATCTCAGTGGTAAGAGCTGTCGCCAGGCAAGCGGAAGGTCCCGGTTTCAAACCCCGGACGAGGCGGTTGTTTTTTTTCTTGCATTTATAAATTTGGTTTAGAATCATTAAAAATAAAAGTTCTTAAAATTTCTTCTTTCTCCATCATTGACCGATTCTAACAAGTGTATGTTGGATTCCCGTCCGCGGGAAAAATAGATAAAACTGAATTTACAATTTGCATGTGCGCTTTCATAGTTACTGGTTAATGCCAGCTGAAATCAAAACGTGGCTTAGTAGGCTGGTGACAAAAGTAACAAATTGATAAATGGAAGAGGGAAAATCATCTGTCTCGCTAAGTCAGTGGTGGGAATAGTCGCCCGGCAAGCGAAAGGTCCCGGTTTGAATCACCGTACGAGGCGGTTGTTTTTCCTTCTTGCATTTATAAATTTGATTTAGAATCGCTAATAATAAAAGTTCTTCTTTCTCCATCATTGACTGATTCTAACAAGTGTAGGCTCGATCCCCGTCTGCGGGAAAAATAAATAAAATTGAATTTACAGTTTATTTTTGCGCTATCATCGTTTCTGGTTAATGCCAGCTGAAAGCAAAACGTGGCTTAGTAGGCTAGTGACAAAAGTAACAAATTGATAATTGCAAGAGGGAAAACCATTTGTCTCGTTATCTCAGTGGTAAGAGCAGTCGCCCGCCAAGCGGAAGGTCCCGGTTTCAAACCCCGGACGATGCGGTTGTTTTTTCTTCTTGCATTTATAAATTTGATTTAGAATAATTAAAAATAAAAGTTCTTAAAAGTTCTTCTTTCTGCATCATTGACCGATTCTTATAAGTGCAGGTCCGATTCCCGTCCGGGGGAAAATAAATCAAATTGAATTAACAATTTATTTGTGCGCTTTCATCGTTACTGGTTAATGTCAGCTGAAAGCAAAACGTGGCTTAGTAGGCTAGTGACAAAAGTCACAAATTGATAAATGCAAGAGGGAAAATCATTTATCTCGTTATCTCAGTGGTAAGAGCAGTCGCCAGGCAAGCGGAAGGTCCCGGTTTCAAACCCCGGACGAAGCGGTTGTTTTTTCTTCTTGAATTTATAAATTTGGTTTAGAATCATTAAAAATAAAAGTTCTTAAAAGTTCTTCTTTCTCCATCATTGACCGAATCTAACAAGTGTATGTTCGATTCCCGTCCGCGAGAAAAATAAATAAAATTGAATTTACAATTTGTATGTGCGCTTTCATCGTTACTGGATAAAGCCAGCTGAAAGCAAAACGTGGCTTAGTAGGCTGGTGACAAAAGTAACAAATTGATAAATGGAAGAGGGAAAATCATCTGTCTCGCTAAGTCAGTGGTAAGAGCAGTCGCCCGGCAAGCGAAAGGTCCCGATTTGGAACACCGGATGAGGTGGTTGTTTTTTCTTCTTGCATTTATAAATTTGATTTAGAATCGTTAATAATAAAAGTTCTTCTTTCTCCATCATTGACCGATTCTAACAAGTGTAGGTTCGATTCCCGTCTGCGGGAAAAATAAATAAAATTGAATTTACAGTTTATTTGTGCGCTTTCATCGTTACTGGTTAATGCCAGCTGAAAGCAAAACGTAGCTTTGTAGGCTAGTGACAAAAGTAACAAATTGATAAATGCAAGAGGGAAAACCATTTGTCTCGTTAGCTCAGTGGAAAGAGCAGTTGCCCGGCAAGCGGAAGGTCCCGGTTTCAAACCCCGGACGATGCGGTTGTTTTTTCTTCTTGCATTTATAAATTTGATTTAGAATCATTAAAAAAAATTTCTTAAGTGTTCTTCTTTCTCCATCATTGACCGATTCTAATAAGAGCAGGTTAGATACACGCCCGCGGGAAAAATAAATAAAAGAAAATTTACTATTCATTTGTGCGCTTTCATCGTTACTGGTTAATGCCAGCTGAAAGCAAAACGAGGCCGAGTAGGCTAGTGACAAAAGTAACAAATTGATAAATACAAGAGGGAAAATCATTTGTCTCGTTAGCTCAGTGGTAAGAGTAGTCGCCCGGTAAGCGGAAGGTCCCGGTTTCAAACCCGGGACGAGGCGGATTTTTTTCTTCTTGCATTTATAAATTTGATTTAGAATCATTAAAAATAAAAGTTCTTTTTTCTCCATCATTGACCGATTCTAGCAAGTGTAGGTTCAATTCCCGTCCGCGGGAATAATATATCATATTGAATTTACAATTGGTTTGTGCGCTTTCATCGTTACTGGTTAATGCCAGTTGAAAGCAAACGTGGCTTAGTAGGCTAGTGACAAAAGTAACAAATTGATAAATGCAAGATGGAAAAGCATCTGTCTCGTTAACTCAGTGGTAAAAGCGGTCGCCCGGTAAGCGAAGGGTCCCAGTTTCAAACCCCGGACGAGGCGGTTTTCTTTTCTTCTTGCATTTATAAATTTAATTTAGAATCATTAAAAATAAAAGTTCTTAAAAGTTCTTCTTTCTCCATCATTGACCCATTCTAACAAATGTAGGTTCGATTCACGTCAGCGGCAAAAATAAATAAAATTGAATTTATAAATTATTTGTGCGCTTTCATCGTTACTGGTTAATGCCAGCTGAAAGCAAAACTTGGCTTAGTAGGCTGATGACAAAAGTAACAAATTGATAAATGGAAGGGGGAAAATCATCTGTCCAGGTTTCAAACCCCAGACGAGGCAGTTGTTTTTCCTTCTTGCATTTATAAATTTGATTTAGAATCATTAAAAAAAAATTTCTTAAAAGTTCTTCTTTCTCCATCATTGACCGATTCTAATAAGTGCAGGTTAGATACCCGCCCGCGGGAAAAATAAATAAAATAAAATTTACAATTTATTTGTGCGCGAGGCGGGAAAAATAAGTAAAATTGAATTTACAGTTTATTTGTGCGCTTTCATCGTTACTGATTAATGCCAGCTGAAAGCAAAACGTGGCTTAGTAGGCTGGTGACAAAAGTTACAAAGTGATAAATGGAAGAGGGAAAATCATCTGTCTCGCTAAGTCAGTGATAAGAGCAGTCGTCCGGCAAGCGGAAGGTCCCGGTTTGAAACCCCGGACGAGGCGGTTGTTTTTTCTTCTTGCATTTATAAATTTGATTTAGTAGCGTTAATAATAAAAGGTCTTCTTTCTCCATCATTGAACGATTCTAACAAGTCTAAGTTCGATTCCCGTCTGCGGGAAAAATAAATAAAATTGAATTTACAGTTTATTTGTGCGCTTTCATCGCTACTGATTAATGCCAGCTGAAAGCAAAACGTAGCTTAGTAGACTGGTGACAAAAGTAACAAATTGATAAATACAAGAGGGAAAATCATCTGTCTCCTTAGCTCAGTGGTAAGAGCAGTCGCCCGGCAAGCGGAAGGTCCCGGTTTCAAACCCGGGACGAGGCGGTTGTTTTTTCTTCTTGCATTTATAAATTTGATTTAGAATCGTTAAAAATAGAAGTTCTTAAAAGTTCTTCTTTCTCCATCATTGACACATTCTAACAAGTGTAGGTTCGATTCCAGTCTGCGGGAAAAATAAGTAAAATCGAATTTATACTTTATTTGTGCGCTTTCATCGTTACTGGTTAATGCCAGCTGAAAGCAAAACGTGGCTTAGTAGGCTACTGACAAAAGTAACAAATTGATAAATACAAGAGGGAAAATCATCTGTCTCCTAAGCTCAGTGGTAAGAGCAGTCGCCCGGCAAGCGGAAGGTCCCGGTGTTGTGACTCAGGTACCCAATGCCCCGAATCACAACCATAAGGTCCATGCACCAATATATTGCCCTTTTCAATATATCGATGCATTGCAAAGATGACCCTAAAAATTAATTTTAATTTAATTCATTTAAAATTTCATTTAAAAAATTTCAAATGCATTTAAAGTTGCATTTCCATACTGCAACAAAATGCAATTTAGCATAAATTGCATTTCGTTATCAGTAATGCACTCCACTCACACGGTATACCTTCCTACATACCGTGTAATCGGATATCATTTTTCGTCGTGCAAATTGAATTGCACATAAAATAATTCGCATATTCTCACGTACGATCTTTCATCCCCGTGAGAAAGCAAAAAGAAAAAAGCTTTTTCTGAAAGTTTTCGTGGGTACCTGGGGGCAGCTAGCCCAAACCTCGGGGAGTTCGCTTTTTAACCCCGTCGAGTGTAAAACGTCTTAAAGAGATCCATACTAAAAATTTCTAATGATAGTGTTAGAGAAAATATAATCTAATTGTTTGAATTATGTGAATAGAATCAAACTATTATATTAGTGTTAAAGGAAATATAATAAATTTTTGGTATTAATTGATTGGAATGAAACAATTATTATATTAGTGCCAAAGAAATGTGGGTTTTAAAAATATAAAGAAAAGAATAAACAAAAAATAAATAACGGAATAAATAAAAAGAAAAATAATAAAGTGATTGAGTTTTAATTTTCCTTTTGTCCTATATCGGCGACTGCTCTCTCCTTCGGAGCACGGAGCGGAACCAGGATACAACAATTGTTGGCAGCGGACTAAAAGAAACACAGTGCCTTTAACAAAACAAAAAAAATCAATTAAATTTTAATTAAATACATAAAAAGTAAAAATTTAAAATAATTAAAATCGGGCACATTCACATAAACTCAACTACCTAATTAGTAAAAACTTCTACAAAAAAATTAACTTTGAAAAAATAAATAAAAAGTAACAACATTTTGGACTCTAAATAAAAACTAGTGCCAATAAAATTAAATAAAATTAAAAATAAACGAAAAAATTTAAATAATAATATAAATCTACCAAACAATTCAGTGAACAAAAAAAAAATTCTGTTGCAATACTTTAAATTAAATTAAATCTCTCATAGTTTTGTAATAACTGATAACCCTTGTAATAAATGAAAGTGAATAATAAAAATAAAAAAAAAATAAAAAAAAAAAAAAATAAGCCCGGGTACCCAGGAGGTACTTAGAGGAGATAGTTTAAGCGCCCAAGCGCTCACCGTGGGACCGAAGGAGGCTTCATCCCTGCCTCACTAAGACGATATATAGAAGGAAGGAAGACTTCAGAATCATCGACCTGGACATCTGATGTGCAAATTTCATCAATCATCTGCAACATACAACGAATTCGTCAACACCTTCAGAAACAAACAAAAAATATCTGACGAAGGAACATAAATCATACACCTCTACACACGTCGTGTACATCTCCTACAATTCTATAGTAATACATTTTGGATAATACATAGGTAGAAAAACAAATTATTATAATATTACTGGTATACATATTATTACTACTAGCGTATATATTATTATCACTAGTACAAAAAAGAGAGGAAAAACAATCAATTTGCATGATTACTATTTTCTGTTTATTTCAAAACTTTCAATTTATTTACGTGTTTTTTAATTGTTTGCGTTTTAATTACATACTTTCAAACTATTTACACTTCTCCCGATTATTTTCATATTCGCATCTTCCCTATTATACCAATATTTTTATATATATACATATATGTATAGAGAGTGAATGGAAAAAGGGGAAAGAACAACAGAGAAAGGAAAAAAGATACTTTTCCAATTTTCGGTTAATTTAACAGAAATTTTGACTATAAACATTAAAATTGAAATCCGCTCTTCCACGAAGCGACCTCTGCGGTAAGACTTCGTGAGCTTGCTGGCCAGAGGACTTCGGAAAAATCAATCATCGATCCCCTGCGATAGAGCTCCATTAGCCTATCGATCAGGAGAAGATATTGATTGGAAAGAGCGATTTTTATTGTAACTGGATATTAAAATACGGCATAAGTTAAGTGTGAGGAAAACGCTCAGATTTTTTTTAAATTTTGTCCACATGCTCCAAATTACTCACAAATCACGAATATTAAATTTATTTTCCCCGGAAACTTATAGTGTCCGAGATATTTAACTTTAAAATCTCGAACTTTGCACTGCAATTCACAACACAATTTGACATTCTCGCAATTAATTAACTCTTCTTATTCTTTTTAGTATTAAAAAGAGGCAGTGGTAGGTATATACATACCTTCCGAACATTCGGGCTAACAGCATTGCTTAAAGCAGCATTTAGTTAGAATGGAATAGAAAAACATTTATTAAAGAAACACACACACACACACACACAGAGGCAGGCAGGCTGGCAGGGGCACACACACACACGCGCGCGCGGAGCGAAGCGGAGCATGTGGACAAAATTTAAAAAAAATCTGAGCGTTTTCCTCACACTTAACTTATGCCGCATTATTATATCTCGGCGGTGAAGTTCGATTTTCTCGGAATACTGGCTGCTGCCAGTTCCTATTTTGAGGCTGTCTGTCAGCCGTGTTTGTTGGTGGAGTATTGTTCACCTTCTGGAAATTGTTTTGATTTCGCTGATTGTTGCCAGAACGATTGTTGTTCGCCGCTCTTGTCCGACATTCTTCGATAGAATGTCCCATCCGATGACAATATCGACATGTAAGCGCTTGTGTCGGAGATGTAAATGTAACCCTATTGAAATCTGCAGGGCTTTGTAGTTGCGTGCTTGTTCTTGGAATTGTGTTTAAGTTCTGTGCAGGGTGTTGTATGATTGGGCATTTTGAAGCAGCATGTCCCAGTCTATTGCATTTGAAGCAACGTAAGTTGTTATTTATACTTTCAAAGGAATTTTGATTTGCCTTATTATATGACGTACGTAAAGTTAGCACCGCAACTTCGTCTGATATATTTCGGAGCTATCTCATAAATTGTCGTTAATTTGTCGTTAATTTGTCGCGAAAAGCCTAAATTTGTCGTGTCCTTTTTTTTTTATGGAAAGTGTGTGTGGTGCTAAGTTGACGTCAAGTTAGCACCGCAACTCACTGCAACTCGGCCAAAACTTATCGGATTGGAAAATTTCACATCTTGGAATATGTCGTTAATTTGTCGGGAAAACCATAAATTTGTCGTGTCCTTTTTTCTAAAGGAAACTGGGTGTGGTGCTAAGTTGACGTCAAGTTAGCACCGCAACTCACTGGAACTCGGCCAAAACTTATCGGATTGAAAAATTTCACATCTTGGAATTTATCGTTAATTTGTCGTGAAAACCATAAATTTGTCGTGTCCTTTTTCCTAAAAGAAACTGGGTGTGGTGCTAAGTTGACGTCAAGTTAGCACCGCAACTCACTGGAACTCGGCCAAAACTTATCGGATTGGAAAATTTCACATCTTGGAATTTGTCGTTAATTTGTCGTGAAAACCATAAATTTGTCGTGACCTTTTTTCTAAAGGAAACTGGGTGTGGTGCTAAGTTGACGTCATGTTAGCACCGCAACTCACTGGAACTCGGCCAAAACTTATCGGATTGGAAAATTTCACATCTTGGAATTTGTCGTTAATTTGTCGTGAAAACCATAAATTTGTCGTGTCCTTTTTTCTAAAGGAAACTGGGTGTGGTGCTAAGTTGACGTAATGTTAGCACTGCAACTCACTGGAACTCGGCCAAAACTTATCGGATTGGAAAATTTCACATCTTGGAATTTGTCGTTAATTTGCCGTGAAAACCATAAATTTGTCGTGTCCTTTTTTCTAAAGGAAACTGGGTGTGGTGCTAAGTTGACGTCAAGTTAGCACCGCAACTCACTGGAACTCGGCCAAAACTTATCGGATTGGAAAATTTCACATCTTGGAATTTGTCGTTAATTTGTCGTGAAACCATAAATTTGTCGTGTCCTTTTTTCTAAAGGAAACTGGGTGTGGTGCTAAGTTGATGTCAAGTTAGCACCGCAACTCACTGGAACTCGGCCAAAATTTATCGGATTGGAAAATTTCACATCTTGGAATTTGTCGTTAATTTGTCGTGAAACCATAAATTTGTCGTGTCCTTTTTTCTAAAGGAAACTGGGTGTAGTGCTAAGTTGACGTCAAGTTAGCACCGCAACTCACTGGAACTCGGCCAAAACTTATCGGATTGGAAAATTTCACATCTTGGAATTTGTCGTTAATTTGTCGTGAAAACCATAAATTTGTCGTGTCCTTTTTCCTAAAGGAAACTGGGTGTGGTGCGAAGTTGACGTAATGTTAGCACTGCAACTCACTGGAACTCGGCCAAAACTTATCGGATTGGAAAATTTCACATCTGGGAATTTGTCGTTAATTTGCCGTGAAAACCATAAATTTGTCATGTCCTTTTTTCTAAAGGAAACTGGGTGTGGTGCTAAGTTGACGTCAAGTTAGCACCGCAACTCACTGGAACTCGGCCAAAACTTATCGGATTGGAAAATTTCACATCTTGGAATTTGTCGTTAATTTGTCGTGAAACCATAAATTTGTCGTGTCCTTTTTTCTAAAGGAAACTGGGTGTGGTGCTAAGTTGATGTCAAGTTAGCACCGCAACTCACTGGAACTCGGCCAAAACTTATCGGATTGGAAAATTTCACATCTTGAAATTTGTCGTTAATTTGTCGGGAAAACCATAAATTTGTCGTGTCCTTTTTTCTAAAGGAAACTGGGTGTGGTGCTAAGTTGACGTCAAGTTAGCACCGCAACTCACTGGAACTCGGCCAAAACTTATCGGATTGAAAAATTTCACATCTTGGAATTTATCGTTAATTTGTCGTGAAAACCATAAATTTGTCGTGTCCTTTTTCCTAAAAGAAACTGGGTGTGGTGCTAAGTTGACGTCAAGTTAGCACCGCAACGCACTGGAACTCGGCCAAAACTTATCGGATTGGAATATTTCACATCTTGGAATTTGTCGTTAATTTGTCGTGAAAACCATAAATTTGTCGTGTCCTTTTTTCTAAAGGAAACTGGGTGTGGTGCGAAGTTGACGTAATGTTAGCACTGCAACTCACTGGAACTCGGCCAAAACTTATCGGATTGGAAAATTTCACATCTGGGAATTTGTCGTTAATTTGCCGTGAAAACCATAAATTTGTCATGTCCTTTTTTCTAAAGGAAACTGGGTGTGGTGCTAAGTTGACGTCAAGTTAGCACCGCAACTCACTGGAACTCGGCCAAAACTTATCGGATTGGAAAATTTCACATCTTGGAATTTGTCGTTAATTTGTCGTGAAACCATAAATTTGTCGTGTCCTTTTTTCTAAAGGAAACTGGGTGTGGTGCTAAGTTGACGTCAAGTTAGCACCGCAACTCACTGGAACTCGGCCAAAACTTATCGGATTGGAAAATTTCACATCTTGGAATTTGTCGTTAATTTGTCGTGAAACCATAAATTTGTCGTGTCCTTTTTTCTAAAGGAAACTGGGTGTGGTGCTAAGTTGATGTCAAGTTAGCACCGCAACTCACTGGAACTCGGCCAAAATTTATCGGATTGGAAAATTTCACATCTTGGAATTTGTCGTTAATTTGTCGTGAAACCATAAATTTGTCGTGTCCTTTTTTCTAAAGGAAACTGGGTGTAGTGCTAAGTTGACGTCAAGTTAGCACCGCAACTCACTGGAACTCGGCCAAAACTTATCGGATTGGAAAATTTCACATCTTGGAATTTGTCGTTAATTTGTCGTGAAAACCATAAATTTGTCGTGTCCTTTTTCCTAAAAGAAACTGGGTGTAGTGCTAAGTTGACGTCAAGTTAGCACCGCAACTCACTGGAACTCAGCCAAAACTTATCGGATTGGAAAATTTCACATCTTGGAATTTGTCGTTAATTTGTCGTGAAAACCATAAATTTGTCGTGTCCTTTTTTCTAAAGGAAACTGGGTGTGGTGCTAAGTTGACGTCAAGTTAGCACCGCAACTCACTGGAACTCGGCCAAAACTTATCGGATTGGAAAATTTGACATCTTGGAATTTGTCGTTAATTTGTCGTGAAAACCATAAATTTGTCGTGTCCTTTTTTCTAAAGGAAACTGGGTGTGGTGCTAAGTGGACGTCATGTTAGCACCGCAACTCACTGGAACTCAGCCAAAACTTTTCGGATTGGAAAATTTCACATCTTGGAATTTGTCGTTAATTTGTCGTGAAAACCATAAATTTGTCGTGTCCTTTTTTCTAAAGGAAACTGGGTGTGGTGCTAAGTTGTCGTCAAGTTAGCACCGCAACTCACTGGAACTCGGCCAAAACTTATCGGATTGGAAAATTGCACATCTTGGAATTTGTCGTTAATTTGTCCTGAAACAATAACTTTTTTCTGTATTTTTTTTAAATTGGATGAGGTGCTACGTTATTCTGAAAATAAACAGATACTTCTTTATAATTTTTCAAAGCGATGATAAGTCTTGGCGGGAAAGCGTTTTGGAGAGTAAACCTATTGGTTAGTATTTTGAAAACTATGGCAGTCTGATGTATCTTTAGATCGCCTATCTGCAGACAGAATTTCTCCTTCTTGGCATGTTAGTTTTACCGAGGATTTTGCTTGAAGAAAAAATTTGAAGCTGTTTGCGATAATATGGAGGGGAAATTACATAGAAATAAAGAAGGCCCACTACACGTATTTAAGAGTTTATTTGTCTTTTAACTATACTTGCTTTGTAAGAAATTTATTCAGCTATAATTATTGCAATCAGGTCTCCTTTTGTGAATTTACATACCTAGTTCCTAGCTTTGAATAAACAATATATATACCTGTAAGTTAAATTTGTTTTTCTCAAATGTATTTCAAGCAATGCGAAGAAAAACAAAATTATTTTTAATAGTTACTAAGCTAGACAATGCGATAAAATATTGAAATTAAATATTACAAGGAGTTTAAATGAATCTTTTTTTATATGCACTAATCAACAAAATTCTCTACAATGTCAGAAAATCTTAAAATCCTAAAAATCCTACACATGGTTCTTCAGCTGGAATTTAATATTATTTAACGCATAACTAAGCCTAAGTTGGAAGGGCACAGAAAAGGCAAATCCGAACACCGCACATTCGGCACAGAGATATTCTAGCAGGATTTACTTTTACCATGCCACGGATACATCCGTGCTGTGTTGGAAAGCCGCCTTGAAAATTAATAACATATATAACATAAAGATTCGACAAATGGAATTTGAAACTAACTTATTTTGCCCAGATAAATTCATTATTCCTTCCTCTCCATTAGTTCTATCGATCCATAAATACCCGTCATTACAACAATTAAAAACAAAGAAGAGGTGCAAACAATAACATCTGTTCATCTTTTTCCCACGCTTACTCAATAGAAGTCACCCACTTCGAATTCGAATGTCCAAAACTGCAGATAAAATGAACTAAAAACAAGAAATTCTAAGGAAAAATCATATCTTCTCACTTTCACATCCAAGCAAAATTTCTAAGGAAAAATCAAAAATGTTCCAAGACGGTCACCACAGCAAAACTGCAGACAAAATGAACTAAACACAAAAAATGTTAAGGAAATAATCATAATATGTTTTCTCACTTTTATATCCAAAGAAAATTTCTAAGGAAAAATAAAAAATGTTCCAAGATGCGTCACCACAACAAAACATGAGCGCAAATATTGTGCAACATTATAGTACGATAACTTTATCTTTATCTCTTGTCTTCCTAATTCGTTAATATTCTTTCCCAATTGTGTTTAATAGATAGAGTGATTGTATGGAAATAAATATTGATTCTTATGCATTTTCTAAACAGTCTTTCAGAGTGGTATTTATGAAATAGTAATTTTTTTTTTTTTTTTCCCTCCTCTCCACCACTCTCTCCATCTCTCTAGTCTTACTATTCATTTATCTATGAACTAATTGGGCATCTTCACAGGCAGCCAAGGGCTGGTATCAGTGAAGAGCACTTCTCCTATTCAATTGTTTTTGAGTCAGTAATAATCTCTGTTACATAGTAATCAGTTTGTACATCATACTATTGCAACATTTTCTTGTGCAAAATTCTTAATTAGTTTCTTGAACTTGTGCACTTGCTCTGTGTTTTTTATTTCCTCTGGTAATCCATTATATATGGGTACAGCTGTATGTTTTAAACTCTTTAGTTTTCTATCAGTTCTAGCGTAAGGCAGGCGTATATTTTGTCGTGATCGTGTGTCATAGTTATGTGTTTCACCATGTTCTATTAAGCTTATGTTCGACTTTATAATCTTATTTCTTATCTTATATATCATTTTAGCTTTCTCCACGTAAATTAGTTGTTTTAAGCTCAGTAAATGTATTGATTTATACAACAGGTGCGTTGGCGTGAGTCTATGCAAATTAAATATGGACTTTATTGCTTTATTTAATACTCTATGCATGCAGGTTAGTATGTTATTGCTACATTGCGACCAGTTAATTATATTGTAAGTAATTATTGGTATTATAAATGCATTGTAAATTAATATTCTCGTCTGCTGATTAAAAAAGTCTCTTCTCCTCATTATTCCTATAAGTGGTGCCACTTTTTTCCTGACATAAGTTGTGTGCCGTTTCCAAGTCAGTTTATCATCCATTATCATTCCCAGATATTTTATTGAGTCGACTTCCTTAATGGATTCTCGCTCCACTTGCAATCCGATGTCCAGTTTTGTTTTGCCTCTCTGTTTAAAAACCATGAAGCTTGTTTTTGATGTATTTATTGTGAGTTTATTCCCATATAGCCATCTTGTGAAACGTATCAGGTCCTCATTTATGTCCCTCTGTAAGCCATCACCATCCTTCCCACTGTACAGGAGCAGGGTATCATCAGCATATACGTAGTATTCCGCAGCCAATCCCGCTTCCATTAAGTTTTGGATGTACAAAGAGTAGAGGAGCGGACCCAGAATTGATCCCTGCGGGACTCCAGTACTCATCACTTCATTGTTACTATAGTTGTTTCCCACTTTCGTACAACACTCTCTTGCTTGCAAATAATTACTTAATAACTGGTTTGCCTTACCTCTAATTCCCAATTCTGCTAGCTTTTCTATTAATATAGTATGATCAACAGTATCAAACGCCTTCTTCAAATCTACAAATACTCCAACAACATAATTGCCAGCGTCGAGCTCTTTATTGATGTACTCCATTACATCAGTCATTATAGCCGTTGTACTGCTTTGCTTTTGGAATCCATATTGCTTTTTATCAAATCCACCATTACTTTGGATAAATGCTGTAATCTGATTATGAAGTATTCTCTCATATATTTTACTGAGTACATTGAGGAGCGCTATGGGACGATAGTTGTTCGGATCTCTTCTATCTCCTTTCTTGAAGATTGGCACTACGCATGTAGCTTTCAAACAAGCTGGAAATTCCTCCTTTTCGATACAATTGTTTATTAATTTCGTTAAGGGTTCAATAATTATATCATTGATGCTCTTCACGTCTTTTACTCTTATGCCGTCTAATCCCGGTGCTGTATCCTCTCTCAACTGAGATAGTACTCCTTCTACAGCAGCATTATTCACCGGCCTGATAAAAACACAGTTTGACCTTGTAACATTTTTCGTTGGTTCACAAGGAGAGCTACACTTGTCTTCCAGCTTCTTTAATAGTGAGGGGCCCACATTCACAAAGTGGTTGTTCATATAACAGGCAATTTGGTGTTTGTCTTGAAAATTATTATCCCCGACTTGTAATTCTTCTATACTGCTTTTACTGTTATTAGAATTACTATTTCTTATTGTCTCATTGATTGTTTTCCACAACTTTTTTGAGTCGCTTCCCGTTTTTTTCATTCTCTGTTCCACATAACTCATTTTTGCTCTTCTTATACTCCAGGTGATGTCGTTCCTAATCCTTTTATAGTTTTGTATTAGTTGTGCATTATTTGAACCCCCTTTTATTTTCTTATATAATTTGTTTCTTTGTTTTATTTTGTTTATTATCTCTAGTGTGATCCAGTTATTTTCTCGAGTTCTGACGAGTTTGGTATCTGTTGCTTCTAGTTTCGCTTTTTGTATTATTTCGATAAGCTTATCAAAGTTTAAATTATCGCAATCATCAATTGCTGATCTTACCTTTGTTCTTAATGTTTCAGTATCTATTCTTACTATTTTCCTTTTGGACATTTTGGGTCTCCTCACTAAGGCCTTCCTAATCGTTGTTATAATGATGCGATGATCCAGTTGAGGCCAGTCTTTGAGTTCCAATCCAAAGTCGTATCTTTCCACATTAAGAGTAGTTACCACGTGATCGATTATTGAGCAACTATGTTCCGAAATTCTGGTAGCATACCTCATGTCTATGTTGTTTAACACTGTTGCATTATTAGCTGATAGCGTTTCCAAGTATTTCCTAGTATCTTCATTATCATTAAGCAAGTTTATATTAGAGTCCGATATTACCATACAATTTTTATATTTACTTAATATAGAATCTAGCGCTTCTAGAAATTGTTCTCCGTTTGCATTAGGCGGTTTGTAGTATACGATGATCGTTAGTTTCGGAATTGTATCTTCGATCATTATAGGTATTACATTAAATTGCTCATATATCAGTTCCGTGGTTTGCTCAGTTACAAATTTTATGTTATTTCTTATATAAATCGCTGTTCCTCCCCCCCTCGTAGTAGATTTACGACAGCTGAATACTGGAGTAAATCCTTGCAGGTTGTAGAAATGCATTTCGTCTTGTTTAATCCAAGTTTAAACTAGTATTACGATGTCTACGTGTCCAACTTCCTTTATCATTAGCTCAACTTCTTCTAACTTATTTCTTAAGCTTCTTGTGTTGGCGTATAGTACCTTTAGATCCATATTTTAACTTTCTGTTTTTTAGCGCTTTCCTTTAGTTACCTACCATCTCCAAGCTATAATCAATTGTATCTGTTATATCTGAGTAGTAGTCTATTCTCTCTCTCAGTCTGCTAATCATATCCAGGTATTTACCGCAGCTACGGCTGAGCGCGCTATGATTTATCTCCTTGTGTTGTTTCCAGTTGATACAATTTATACACTTAAGTGTGTTAGAGGAACAACTTTGCGAGTGATGTTCACCTGCGCATTTCGCACAACTGATCTTATTTGTGCAGTTGTTTGCTATATGTCCATACATCTGACAGTTGAAGCATCTTATAACTTTTATTTCTTCCTGTACATAGTGAGCCCTATATCCCACGTGGATGTATCGATTCGCGAGTTTGGAAAACGTTTTCCCTGGCACCTCCACAATAAGTGTCCATCTTTTTTCTCCCTTTATCGTATATTCTCTTCTGTGTACAATTCTAAATGCGTCCTCCTCGTTGATGAAATGGTTTAGTCCTATTAGGGAAAGTTTCAACTCCTCATCCTTATAATTCTTATCCAGGTGTGATATGCGAATTATTGGAAGCCTTTTTTTTGTCGCTTTTACTTCGTAGTTCCCCTTATTTATCAGTTTTTCCGCCTCACGTAAAATTTTTTTTTGCACCTCTTGGCTCGGGGTTTTTACGAGAACCCCCCCCTTGCCAATATTTAGAATATTCCTGATAGGAGCTTTTATTTTGACATTATCTATCGCCTCCTTCAATTGTCTTCTTGTGACTTTGTGCGTTTGTTGTGTCTTTGGCTTGATAACAATGTTGTACGATCCGTCCTCCGGCTTTTTTAAGGACAGATCAGCCTTACTAGTGATTAGTTGCGGCGTAGCCTTCACTATCTCCGCATAGGATTTTATGTGCAATTCTTTCCCCTTTTTTAATTCTTCTATCACCCTGTCTCCATTATCGTTTACAGACTTTAGTTCACTTATCATTAATTTGACATCTTTTCCTTGCTCAGAGATTTTTATTTTGTTCTCCCTCACTTCTCTCAAGACCTCCTCCAATTTGTCAGAGACTACCCGTCTGTATTCCAGGCACTCATCACACATAAATAATATATTTGTTTTCATTTGTATCATTTTAGCATCATATTCTGATAAGTTTGCACATTTCAGACAGAATATTTTGCCACATCCTCCCTTGCATCCAATAACCTGGCTATTTCTTATTGCCTGTTGACAGCTGGAACAGTATGTACCTTATTTTCTTGTATATATGTATACAGTTCGAAATATGTTCTGTTTAGAAAGTAGTATCTCCGAAGTCGCATGCGGTCTACTCTTGCTTACTGCTTAAGTTAGATCCTTCTAAAATAGGAGTCAATTATGCGGCTTCGTAGTTCCTATTGAGCCTATTTATTTAATTCTATTTAATTTACAAATGGTGTTAAAAACCTTATTTAATATACTATACCGATAAATAAAAAACAAATTAAAATAAAAACAAAATAAAATATAAAAGTAATAACAAAAACCACTTATCGCTATACGACTCCGTTATCCAAACAAAGAATTTCAATCAGACGTTCGATGAAAATCTAGAAGTTCACTTTCTATATATGAATTGGGAAAAAATCGTAAAACTTCATATGCCACGATTAAACGATGATCCAATAAATGAATTGATCCGATTAGAATCCCCACAATCACAATTAATACTTTAAACAATTAAAATTTTACACAAAGCTCAGAATTAACCACTTGACAGCTTGACACTTCTTCTTCATTCATTTTGGGTTTATTCAAATGCTGATGTTATTATCTTTATCTTTCTAACTAATTTTAAAAAGACATTGATTCCGAAATTGAAGCATTCTTTATCAGAAGTTATACAACAGTAACATGTTTGCAATAAGCAAAAACATGCGTTTTGATTTACAAAAAATTATAAACAAATGCAAAACTTATTCAAAATAATTATGGACCACCCTACACAAACAAATTAGAAATAAAGGGACTATTCCATTAAAATTTTCTTGTTTTTGCATTGCATGTATACAACTTCATCCCACTTTCAATTTAAATAAGTTCTTTTGTAAATATTAGTTTTGGGGAGTGGGTTTGAAGAAAGAGAAGGTATAGTCACTTTATAGGACTATCCTACTCATTTTTCAGTTAAATTAAGCTTGCATGAAATAAGCTGTGGCCATGCAGAGGAAAAATCCATCCGTCGCAGAAACATTATATTATCTTTGCCTTTAATTTTCAAGCGATCTGTGGATATAGTTGATTCAATGAAATGATTTTGAATTTAATTTTTCAATGCGAACTATAAAACGAATTTAATTTCTTATATATTAAGAGAATATTGAAGTGATTTTGTTGTTGATTAAACGACCATATAGACTGACAAAATGTTGAAGAAAAAACGTGGAAGACCGTCGAAGTATGATTCGGGAAATCTTCTAGATATAATTATAAAATATAAGTCAGTGATAATTGTGTTTTATACATGCCCAGGAAGAAAAATAAACAGATTTTTTCCTCATATAATTCACACCCAGAATTTATTTCTGAGTTTATATGAGAAGAGATCAGTTTGAAGCGTCTGCAGCAGGCAGAAAACCAAGCTGCACCGATGAGTGTAAGGTTTTCTGCTGACACGAAACGCTTCTTCTTCTTCCTTTTCTTTTTTATTTTTCAGCCCACTGCGTGGCGTATACAGGTTCGATTCGCTTCGATTGAATCTGTTTCTTTAAAAAAAATTTTAAATTTTTTTTAATAAATAAGGAATTGTTTTTTTTTTCTATTTTCTCAAACTTTTCATTTCTTTCTTCTTTTTCATTTTTTCATTTGTTTTTCAAATCACACAATTTCGCTATTTGTGACCTGTTGATGAGTCAAACCAAGACTTGAAACTTGTCACCAAAAATTAATGGGTTGTGTGATGAAATAACAAATTAGAACATTTTTAGCTTTTGCTATATACTGGAGAATCCCAAAAAAATCTTTCTTGAACAAAATTAAGTTTAACCCGGTAAAAAGTCCAAACGTGATCTGTTTATTTTTCCTCCTGGGCATGTATAGGAGTGTTTTTTCCTCATATAATTCACACCCAGAATTTATTTCTGAGTTTATATGAGAAGAGATCAGTTTGATCTATTTTCAAGCGTCTGCAGCAGGCAGAAAACCAAGCTGCACCGATGAGTGTAAGGTTTTCTGCTGACACGAAACGCTTCTTCTTCTTCCTTTCCTTTTTTTATTATTAAGCCCACTGCGTGGCGTATACAGGTTCGATTCGCTTCGAATGAATCTGTTTCTTTAAAATTTTTTTTAAATTTTTTTTAATAAATAAAAAATTGTTTTTTTTTCTAATTTCTCAAACTTTTCATTTCTTTCTTCTTTTTCATTTTTTCATTTGTATTTCAAATCAAACAATTTCGCTATTTGTGACCTGTTGATGAGTCAAACCAAGACTTGAAACTTGTCACCAAAAATTAATGGGTTGTGTGATGAAATAACAAATTAGAACATTTTTAGCTTTTGCTATATATCGGAGAATCCCAAAAAAATCTTTCTTGAACAAAATTAAGTTTAAGCCGGTAAAAAGTCCAAACGTGATCTGTTTATAAAGATAGTGAAAAGAAAACAATTGTAGTGGAAAAACATTCTATATGGACTACGATTTCGAATGAAATAAGCAATACTCTTAAACCCGGTTCAATTTATTCAATATTAGTTAATGACAGAAACCACATTAAACGTGAATTGTTAGGAAAGGAGTTCAAATCTGTTTCAATTGAACGTTGGAAGGTTCGTTAGATACTAGTTTACCAGAAAATTACGTAGTGATTTTAACCTTCACAAAAACAGAATTTAATCAATTAATAACCGAAACGAAGCATAAATATACGGATAATAAAGGAAAATCTCGATTTCGAACAGTGAATATTTTAAAACCAGAAAAGTGGACAGAACTAATGGCAAAGAAACATTATGATGAGCACCGTCTAATGCACGGTTATCATTTTAAAAAAAAACTATGTAAACAAGGACAAAGAAAGCGGTGGCTTCAAAGGTGAGTTAGTTTTCATTTTCAATATACAATAGTAGATATGAACTCAGGGTGTCCCGAAATTCAAAAGTATTATAATGTCAGGATGTTCACTCAAAACCCTAGCTTATGTAATTGTGATATTCTATTCAAAAATACCGCAAATTTCTAGATGTCACCCCAGAAATGTGTTCTTTTTTACTATTTTCGACTCTCAAAGAAAGCGTTTTTCTTTTTATACCCTAGATGATACCTATACGGTATACTAAGTTTGTCATTCCGTTTGTAACACGTAGAAATAAGGATGATAGAGAAAAATGGATTGGACACCCATGCATAAAATTAAAAGTTATATTGACTTTTACATGACCGTCCGTCCGTACGATAACTCGAGAACGCGTTCACATAGAGAGCTGGAATTGTGCCCACAGTCTTTTTTTAAAAAAAAGAATTATGTTCGAAAATGGGCCGAATCGGGCAATTCCTTCGTAGGGTTGCTATACAAAAATTTGTTTTCACGATTTATTTGGGGACTCCCTGAGAACGCGTCGACGTAGAGAGCTGAAATTTAGTACATGATGTTTTCATATTGTAACCGAATTGCATCATATAACGCCGCCATTTCATAAAACAGAAGAGGAACCTGCGATTAACCAACCGTAAAAATTAAATAATTCAAAAATAAAACATAAAACTTTGTAATACTTTATTAAATACTGAAAATTCACATACAAACAATTTTGCACAGATGTAAACTTTAACTTTCGAGAAATTTAATTTTTTAACAAATAGAAAAAAAACAGTATTTGTAAAATCTGAGATTGTAGATGTCACTAACCTACCCAATTTAGCACCGAAACTTCAATTTCGAAGATAATAGAACGAGAATCGATAAAAATCCCGGGGCCTTCAAAAAATGTTTTTTTTTTTGTGTAAGATCCGGTCGAAGTTTCTGGAATGGTGTGTGACTTTTTTTGCGATCTCAGAAGAAGGAAGAAGAAAAAACCTGTAATCGAGAAACCACAAGAAAAATAAAATTATAAAAACAAAGCAAGCATCCCAAGAATTTTATTGCTCTTCCCCTGCCGATAAGCCGATTGAAAAGGAACAGTCCTCTATCCACCAGCAGCTAAGTATTGTTCCTATAGTTTGTATTTTGAGGAAAAGGTGTTTAATCTCCCGCGGGAGCAAACTTACAGGTAATTAACACCCAAAGTGTTATAACTTTACGCTGGTTGTCGCAGACGCTTCGGCTGAAGATCGTTTGAGGTTTGCGCGTGAGATTTTGCTGCCTACCAGGGCCCCATCTGGAGAAAACACTTCATTCCGGCTGCCACAAACACGCCTAGAAAAGAACAAACAACACGCATCACGCCAGCTACGCCAAGCTCTGCTGCTGTAGGATAGCACCCAGCGAATATCAGCTATAAACAGGCGGATATTTCAGGTAGCATCAAGCCCTGAAGGCAGGTAACCTATAAAACTTTTCCTTATTTTACGTCGACACACCGGCTTCCAGCCTTACATTGAGCATAACTACATGCACTTAACCTTAATCTAACATAAAATAAATTTAAACAACACTCTACATACATACAGCGGTCAATTCATACTCAAGCACTTAAACATAAATACACATAAGTCAAACCCAAAACCAAAATAGACAAAACACCACTCTCAATACAGCGCCATATTTTACATTCAAGCACTCCAGCATCACTACACCTACACATACCTACCCTTAAGCATAAAACGAGCAAAAGCTAACTTCCCGCATCTCACATTTAATCTTTTATGCAGCAGTAACTTCAGCAGAAAACACTGGCCGTGTACAGTAGTGGTAAACATTGTACATCTACCACGGTTGCCAGTATCCGCCTGTCGCGTCTGGGGACTCAGTTTAGTAAGCCCGTGCTTCTTCTCGCTGGAGAATATTGTAGATTCGACTTTTGGAAAATATTGCAGATCTGCTTGACGTTTGGCGTCTTTGGGTGAACAAGCAAGAGGCAAGCGTAGCAGAGAGGACTGGACTATCTTACGACAACGTCGTTAAGCTGGGGGCTACAATTTTTTCAGGAATTCGCTCGGACAACAGGAAAAATTGTTACATTGATGTCAAGTGTGGGGTACATAGAAGATTTCTTAAGGAAAGCTGCCCCATTTCCCTGTTTGATTGAGATGCGTATTGCTCCACTACGTAAAAACACAACAACTGCATAAAGTTATTTTTTTTTTGGTTTTGGAATATTGGACATTAAAATTGAATTTAATTTGATTGTGAGAAAAAATAGCTATTTTTTTTTATAATTTGTATGTACTAAGGGAATGAGCAAACTATAATTATCCGGAATAACAATAAATAAATCAATTAGTATATGCTTGGTGGCAGGATTTGGTGAACTATTTTTTTTTCTTTCATTTGTGTTGTGATATTCAAGCAGATACTATTTTCATTTATTTTTTCTCGTAAAGAGGACAGAAAACCCTACACTGGAGTTGAATTCGATTTATGAACTTTATTTAAACAGAATAGTTTATATCCGAAGAAGAGTAGTTGGGGTATGCCTAGTAGATTATTTGATTTTTCTTTGTCGTTGTTCTGTCTTATTTTTTTTCTTTTCATTATTTTATGCGAGCAGTGAATAAATAAATGAACAATAGATATTTTTTTTTACATAAGTGAAACTAATTATAGTTAGATTGGACAAGCGTTTTACAGGTCGAAGCTCTTAAGCCAACTCTTATTGTTAAGACTGAAAATTGAAAAGAATAGGTGAATACTACGAGACTGTTATGATTCTCTTATGGTACTTGAACGAAAGAAGTGCCTAGTTACTGAATAGAAGTACTTTGAGAAATTATTGTTTATCGAACTTAGGTAACGAAAGGTTGCCAGCAAACGCGTACTTTGAGAAAAATAAAATTGCACTAAACTTAGATTCTACGAATTTAGTAACCTTCGCTTTGTTGATCGGAAATAGAAGCACGGAAAAAACAATGGCAGATGAGAAGTTGGAACGAATTCTAGAGAGCATAGAGACACATGCTGCCTCACTGAATGAGTTAACTGCAGAAATACGGAAGCAAGCGCAAGACGTAGCGGACCTAAAAGGTGGTTTAAAGGAAATCCGTGCGGAAAATGCGAGTTTTCGCGCAGAGTTTTCGGCACTTCAAAAACAAGTTAGTAGTATGTCGATTATGGGTGCATCTACTTTTGCAGAGAAGGATTTGAGAGTGCCAATGACCAACTCGAGGCGGGTGAGCCTACAACGGAACCACCTAATGCAAATTCAAGGACCGATGATTTGAAGGCTATTTGTCTTGCTGCTTATTTACGAGGTACGGCGCTGACATTTTATGAAACCCTAAGCTGTGAAACCCGGGAATCATATGAGGAAGTGAGTAAGGCATTAAGGATTCGATTTAGTGCTGACCACCAGCAATCCGTAAGCCACATTCAGCTACGAACTAGGGCCCAGAGAGGTGGAGAGAGTTTTTCTGAGTTCGCCAACGATTTACAGCGGCTAACACAGCTAATATTTTCTGACTGTCCTGATGGCGCAAAAGACCTAATCGCTATGGAGCAATTTCTAGATGGCATTTCGGACCTAGACGTACAGGAGAAAGTACGAGATTCTGACCCAGCTACCCTTCAACAGGCATTGCAGACAGCCATAAGAATAGCGGCTAACCAAAAGGCAACTAGGGCGGCTAAGAGGAATATTCGAGTGGCTACGGCTTCCATTTCTTACAGCGAGCAACCAACGCGGAACGGAGGAAGGCCTCGAAGAACAGCAAATGCCCAACAAAATGAAATGAGATCTAGCCCTATGATGTCGGGAAACGCCAACGAGCTAGTCTGAAGGGGTCAGAGCTAGCTCAGCCAGAGGGAAAAGCCCCAGCAACCACAGAAGCAGTCACTGCACGCCATTCAGTATCGCGATACATAATACAAAGTAATCTGCGTGGGACCATCAGATGGTTCGACTCGCAACGCCAATTCGGTTTTATTAGCCGGAACGATAATAAGGAAGATGTTTTTTTCCACGTGACCCACATAAAAAGTTCTCCGTCGGACGCCGTGATGAACTTACTGGCTGGGGATGAAGTTGAATTTGATTTAATTCAAGGGAACCCGACGAATAAGGCAGTGAATGTTTCACTCATGTCGACTGTGGGATCAGATGTACACCATAGCGATCCAAGTCAGCTATACGAACAAAATCAACACGGGCAAGTATCACCACCTGCGCCCACAAAACTACGACAAGCCACATACCGATATACAACACCACATCCACAATCAGTTCTACAAGAGGAGTTAAACTCCAATGCGCTGGTCCTAGGGAGCAGGGATCAGTGTGGTCGGTAGAAGCTCCACACCAGAAACAAACGTACGTTCACAGCATAATGAATAAAAACAAGACACTACCCAAAAATAATACGCCAACCAAAAACAATACACTACCCAGAAACAATACATCAACTAAAAACAATGCACCAAGCAGAAATCATACACCAACTATCACCACCAAAGCCATCATTCACAGCCCCCCAAGCAGTGAGACTACATCCACTGCATCGGCACCAAAAGAAACCCCTCATCAGGCCGTGTTTCCACCTCCAAACCCACCTATAATTACAGTAAGCCAGAATGCGATTTGCAGCACTATTCAAATACCTGGTTTAATAGGCGGAATCCCTTGCAGAGTAATAATCGATACCGGAGCTACAAACTCAGTGTTCGATAGGATTAAATTAATAATTTCAAAAGTAAAAAGAATACCACTGATTCTGTTTTTAAAACGTTATAATTTCATTTGATTCTTATCACGCACAGGTTCAAATTACAGATTTAATGTAATGTATTCAAATTCAAAAATATTTCCAGACTTTTTTAGAATATCAAAACCACACCGATCGAATCCAAGAGGAATGTGTGTCAACGGTATCAATCTGTGCATATTCAACCCAAAACTTAACGTTTTATTGTTGAACCGCTTAAAATATATCTATCTCATATGTGCAATGAGCGGGAGATAAAATAAATCATTTTCGAAATTTAAGAGTAACCGCTGTAATGAAAAATTACATGAAATCGAATGAATGTGAATGTCAAGTGACATTGTGTTAAGTTCAGTGATGAAGTAAAGAAAGCTGATTGTAATTCAGGTAAGAATAATTAGTTTTCTAATATTTCTAATGATAATTTTCTTTAAATATTACGTACTAAATGGTGCTGTTGTGACATTGACTTTGAAATCTGGGTTCGTGTGTGCACAAATCGGTGTAGTTTCGTTACATGTTCTCTTAATAAGTTTTGTTTACATTGTTTATGCTAAAATATTTTACAATATTTCTTTTAATTACAGGATTAGTTCACATTGATAGAATGTCATGGATAGTAAGGAGATACTGAGGTGTGAAGAACGCTGAATATTAGATAAGTACTTTTGTAATTTATTAATGATGATCTAAGATTCTTTGAGGTTGTGTTTTCCTTTTTAGATGGGATACTGAACGCAGATGCAGCCGGAACATACTCCCCCCGATGAAATACTTGATTTCATGGACCTTGTAGTAAAATGACTTGACGAATTGGTTTATTTGCTGTTCTAGTGGGCAAGACATCTGAAAGGAAACAAACATTGTGGTATAATTTTGTGTACTTGTAATGATGAGCTGTTATGTTTGTGTGAACGTTAATATTCAGTCAATTTGTGTTGCGGGTATTCATTGGAAGTAAACATAGTTTTGATATAGGACGTTTCAGTAGCGATTCCTTTGTTTTTAAACTAACCACGCGCACGAGCCCATCTTGTCCAGGATGTATGTTTATGATTCTTGCCATGAGCCAGCGAGATGGTGGGAGCCTCTCATCTTTGATAATAAGAAGATCACCCACGGCCATGTTAGGCTCTACTCTGTTCCACTTAGGCCTTTGCTGTAGACGACTAAGGTATTCGGTGCTCCATCTACTCCAAAAAGATTGATACATGTGCTGTATCCGATGCCATCTATCTAAAGCGTTCATGTTTAAGTCTAAAATTGACGGTTCTGGTGGTGTTACCAAGCTATCTCCTATTAAGAAGTGACCTGGGGTCAACGGAGTTAAGTCTTGTGGATCGTGAGTCATTTCACATAGAGGACGCGAATTGAGGCAAGCCTCTATTTGTGTTAGTAGGGTGTTCAACTCTTCGAAGGTTAGTCTAGATTGTCCAGCTACGCGTTTTAAATGAAACTTAGTAGATTTGACGCCTGCCTCCCAAAGTCCACCGAAGTTTGGAGATGCTGGGGGTACAAAGTGCCAAACAACGCCTTCATTCGCGACTGCTGCGGCAATATCTTCATTTAGTGTAGTTATCATTTGTTCTTTCTGCCTAGTCAGCAAAGCATTAGCGCCTATGAAATTTGAGCCACAATCGCTGTATATATTTGAACATAGTCCTCGTCTTGACACGAAACGACGGAATGCTGCGAGAAACCCCAGGGTGCTAAGATCGCTAACAATTTCAATATGAATGGCCTTAGTGGCCATACAGACGAAGATGGCTACATATCCTTTATAGAACTTGGAATTTCTCAATTTTGATGCTCGAATCTCGAAAGGTCCACAGTAATCAACTCCTACATGTTCAAATGGGCGCGACTTTCGAACTCTATAGGCGGGTAGATTGCCCATTAACTGGTTTCGGGTATTCATCTTTTGCTTATGGCAGATGATGCATTGATGTATGAAGCTTTTAACTGTGTTTCTGCAATTGAGGATCCAAAATCGTTTTCTGAGTGTTGCCATCATCAGTTGCGGTCCTCCATGAAAGGTGAGGCGATGAGTGTGGGAAATGATAAGGTTTGTCAAATACGAATTTTGTGGCAGTATCAATGGATGCTTTTCATCGTAGGTTAAGTCTGCTTCATGTAATCTTCCTCCAACTCGCAGAGTTCCATCAGAATGCAAAAATGGGTTCAATTTTAATAGTGAAGATTTTGTCGGAATGACCTTTTCAGCTTCCAGACATCGAAATTCGGTCGCAAACTTAGATTGTTGAGTTCTCCTTATCCAAAATTTCAATGCTCGATCGATTTCCATTGAATCAAGATGTGCTGATTTTTGCTTACTGCTAGAAGGAGCGTGTCGTATCTGTTCAATGAATCTGAATAAGTAGGCTGTAACGCGACACAGTTTAAGTAGCGAAGAATATTTTTTTGTGAGATCAAATTCGTCATTCTGAACAATATGTAATGATGCAATATTTCTGGTTTCAAGTTGTGTGGTTTGACAATTCGAGCTTTGTGGCCAATGAGACTCAGATGATTTTAACCAATCTGGGCCTGACCACCAAATTTCATTGTTTTTCAGTTCAACTGGAGACAGACCACGAGTCGCCAAGTCCGCTGGGTTATCTTTGGATCTAATATGTCTCCATACGTTTTCTCCAAGAAGTTCATAAATGTGAGACACTCGATTCGCGACAAAGGTTTTCCATTTTGAGGGATGAGCTTTCAGCCAAGAAATTACAATCTCGGAATCAGTCCATGTGTAAATGTGAGCGTTTGGCAATTTCATCGATGTTAAAACGTACTTCATTAGTTTTGCCAGAAGAACGGCTCCGCACAATTCTAATCTCGGTAGTGAGACTGTCTTTATTGGTGAAACCTTAGATTTCGCAGCTAACATAGAAATCTTTCTGCCATTCTTACTTTGGATGCACAGATAAATTACTGCTGCATATGCCTTTTGTGACGCGTCGCTGAAACCATGAAATTCAATGGAATCCACACTTTGCTCCATACCTGTCCATCGAGGAATTCGGATCTTTCTGATATCAACTAACTTATTTCGAAATGTTGTCCACTCCTTTTCTACTTCAATGGGAACTTGGTCATCCCAACCCAAGCCCAACAACCAGAGTTTTTGAATCATGATTTTCCCAAGTATCATTACCGGAGCAAGCCATCCTAAAGGATCAAATAATTTGGATACCTCCGATAATATTATTCTTTTTGTCACAAAATCGATGTGAGGATCTAAGTTCAAGTTATAAGAAAATTCGTCCGTGGATGGATTCCATTTAACTCCAAGTGCCTTGAGATTTTCTTCCGTATTTACTTCAAGTAGGACGTTCGTCTCTCGATGTGCAGGTGGTAAACATTCTAATATGGCGGGACAATTAGATGCCCATTTTCTCAATAGGAAACCTCCTGATTTCATTATGGATATGATTTGATCTTGCTTTTCCAGTGAAGTTTGTAGGTCATTTGCGCCTGATATCAAATCGTCGACGTACATATCGTTCAAGATCGCGTCGGCTCCAATCGGATATTTTGCTTCTTCGTCCAATGCCAGCTGTTTTAGAACTCTGACTGCTAGAAAGGGTGCGCTCTTCGTTCCAAAGGTAACTGTCGTTAAGGCATAATCTTTAATGGGGTGATCGGTCGAAGTTCGCCACACAATTCGTTGATAATTTGTGCATTTTGGATCAATTTTCACTTGCCTATACATCTTTTCAGCATCGGCCATAAAGGCTATCTTATATTGTCTCCAGCGAAGTAATAACGTGGATAGTTCATCCTGGATAGTAGGTCCTTTCATTAAAGTGTCATTTAATGATATTCCGCTTGTAGTTTTTCGAGATGCGTCGAAGACTACTCGCAATTTAGTGGTGGAGCTGCTTTCTTTAACTACTGCATGGTGTGGTAAGTAGCATGATGCATATGATCTCCTTCCATTTGGACCTAATATCACATTGTCTTCTTCAGATGTTGTTACTAGTTTCATATGATCTAGATCTAAGTATTCTTGAATGCAAGTCGAGTAGTGCTTATGTAGCTCTGGATCTTTCTTAAACCGATTTTCCATTTGATGAAGTCGACCAATAGCAATGTCTCGGGATTTTCCTAAATTCAAGTCATGATCATTCCAGAATGGTAGACCAACCTCATATCGTCCATCTGATAGTCTTCTGTAAGATTCTTTGAAATGTTCTTCACATGTCGTTTCCTCTTGGGATAGTATCTTAACATTTTCAATTTCTTCCAACTCCCAAAATTTTTTCTGTTGTTCATTCAAATCTAATGTAGTATGATATGACTGCATTTCCACTAAATTTTGTCTTTTTTCAGAAGTTTCTCCCGACAAAATCCATCCAAGAAGAGTGCGTTGTGCGATGAGGTGCCCTGCTTCATCCTTGATCAGTCCATCGAGTATTATTTGTGCAAAAACATCGGCACCTAATAGCAGATCAATGCGACCAGGCATGTGAAAAGTTGGATCAGCAAGATCGAGACGGATAAGTTGATTCCAGTGAGGAATTTGGATTTTTTGATTTGGCAGCAAATTCGTCAAATTTCGAAGGACAAACCCATTGACATTCAATAGTAAATCGTTGTTCTTTGAGGATTTTAAAACAAATTGAACTTTACTTCTAATGTGGCCGGTATTTATCTGATTAAGCCCTGTTATACTGGCGCTAACTGTTTCTTTCTTTAATTTTAGCCTTTGTACTGCCGCTTCTGTGAGAGCTCGAAGAGTGTGAATACCTGTTATGGATTCGACCTTTACTAATGCTGTCGCCAAAAGTACTTGTTTAGGGCATGGATCATCTTTAACAAAATAATTTCGAAATATATCGCCAGTCGAAGTGCCAGGTACTGGGTTTGATCCGTTTATTTGTGTAGAATTTAATTGTAGATCATTTGTTCCAGATTTTGAAAACTTGGATTCTTTCACAATGTTTGGATGTGATTGATTTGCTGCTTTTAAAACCGTATATTTCTCTGTCTGATGAACATGTTCTCCGCAAGAAGCTTGCTTGGATTCATAAGCGCCATGTTTGTGGAGAAGGGTATGATGTTTTGCTGAACAATGTAAACATCTGAATTTGCTTGGACAGTCTGATTGAATGTGTCCTTGAGCAAGGCAGTTCAAGCAGAGACCTTTAGATCTGACTGTTTCAAGTTTTTTGGCATGAGGCATTTGCTTAAAATCATTACATTGTGTGGTAGAATGACTCGCTGGGCATATGCTACATTTTGCCTTTGTTAACGTAAAAGTGTGACTTTTTGTGGGTTTTTCCCTATGAAACCGTTGGTCTCTACTGAATTGGACATTGGTTTTCTTACTCACTATGGCTTCTAGTGTTCTAAAACGTCCTTCAAGAAAATCCCTCAATTCTTTCCAAGTGGGATGATCTTTTCTCGAACTCAAGCTCTGCTCCCAGAGCTGATGCGTTTCAGGAGGTAATTTCTGTACGATTATATAGACCATTAACACATCCCATCCTGTGATATCAATTTCCAAATTTTCAAGGGCTTGCAAACACTCTGAAGTAGTATCAAGAAGACTTTTAACACCTTGACTATTTTCAGAAGTGACTGAATTTTGAGAAAGGAGAACCTTCAATTGTGCATGTATTAATATGCGCTTGTTATCATAACGATCGATGAGAAGCTTCCATGCAGCGTCGTAATTGTTATCGGTAATTTGAAAGTGGCGTAATAGATGTTCTGGTTCACCACTTAAATGAGCTTTCAAGTAATGTAGCTTCTGCACTGCGGATATCGCTTTGTTATCGTGAACTAGGGTTTTAAATAAATCATGAAACGATGGCCAAGATCTGTAATCCCCTATGAATTTTGGAAGTTCAATTCGCGGAAGTCTTATTGATTCATCTTTAACTGGCTGGGGTATAAGATAAGTTTTCACCTTTTCCTTCTCCTGGGTTTGTTCTGGAGTGATAGGAGGAAAATCTCTTTGAAAATGATCTTCGATCGATGCAAAATATAATATGAAATCTTGTTCTAAGTCAGAAAACATATCTTCTGCGAAGTAGTCGATCTCAAGCTCATCCGAACTATCAAGTGATAATTGTAGAATTTCATTGTGCCGCGAATTTATGTCATTCCACTGTTCTTGTAAGTTTGCCAATCTTTTTTGATAGTAAGCAACTGTACGTCTGTCTTTACCGTCTTTCTTATAATTTTCCATGAATTTTTTCATTAACTCCTTTTTAGCTAATTGCATTTTAATTAAGCTTTCCATATTTTTTATTTAATTTGTATGTAATAATTGAGAAAAAAAAATAATAATGGAACGGACTCACCAAATTTCCTTCTTTCAAGATCGTTTTTGTTGTGAAATGTTCGCAGCCTATACTGATCCGTAATGTGGCCTGTTATATTGTAACCGTTTTTTTTTGCGAATAATTAACAATTCTGTTTCAAAGTTCACTCTTCGCACTTTCGCTATAACTAACTATCTATTTCGAGTTCAGTTCAATGTTTTCACAAATATCAAATTTCCAAGTCTAAAGTTCACTTTCTTATCTTTTTACACACTTTGTATCCGGATTGAAGGACCATTAAATGTTCGATAGGATTAAATTAATAATTTCAAAAGTAAAAAGAATACCACTGATTCTGTTTTTAAAACGTTATAATTTCATTTGATTCTTATCACGCACAGGTTCAAATTACAGATTTAATGTAATGTATTCAAATTCAAAAATATTTCCAGACTTTTTTAGAATATCAAAACCACACCGATCGAATCCAAGAGGAATGTGTGTCAACGGTATCAATCTGTGCATATTCAACCCAAAACTTAACGTTTTATTGTTGAACCGCTTAAAATATATCTATCTCATATGTGCAATGAGCGGGAGATAAAATAAATCATTTTCGAAATTTAAGAGTAACCGCTGTAATGAAAAATTACATGAAATCGAATGAATGTGAATGTCAAGTGACATTGTGTTAAGTTCAGTGATGAAGTAAAGAAAGCTGATTGTAATTCAGGTAAGAATAATTAGTTTTCTAATATTTCTAATGATAATTTTCTTTAAATATTACGTACTAAATGGTGCTGTTGTGACATTGACTTTGAAATCTGGGTTCGTGTGTGCACAAATCGGTGTAGTTTCGTTACATGTTCTCTTAATAAGTTTTGTTTACATTGTTTATGCTAAAATATTTTACAATATTTCTTTTAATTACAGGATTAGTTCACATTGATAGAATGTCATGGATAGTAAGGAGATACTGAGGTGTGAAGAACGCTGAATATTAGATAAGTACTTTTGTAATTTATTAATGATGATCTAAGATTCTTTGAGGTTGTGTTTTCCTTTTTAGATGGGATACTGAACGCAGATGCAGCCGGAACACTCAGTTCTACACCCCCGGATACTAAACAAAATGTCGGAGAAACCAAATACACGCTCATGTGCGACCTATCTACGGAGCGTAACAGGAAAGACAAATCAAGTTCAAGGAATAGTTGACTTGCCGGTCATTATTCAAAACTTTCGGGGATTGCAGACTTTCTACGTTGCGGATATCTTTGATGATTGCATAATCGGGATGGACTTCCTTGCAAACCACAAATGCCATATCGACTTGGGAGGCTATAACCTACAAATAGGGAGTGAAACAGTTCCGTTCTTAAAAGAAAAGCACAAACTCCTCGTTAGAACACTTTGTGACTACATCATCCCTCCAGAGACGTCAAGATTCATATATTTGGCGAACCCACAATTAGGCGAACAAGAATCTATACTCCTGACCCCAGCGGATATTTCACCTAGCCTGTGGATAGAATCGTCAATATGTGACTCTCATAACGGAACAATCCTAGTGCGTGTGACTAACATCGGGGAGGAAGTTGTAGTATTGAAGGCAGAAACGATACTAGGTACAACAGAGCCCGAGAACGACATCATACCCTGCACTGAAATTAGCCACCAAACTTCCGACCTTCCATCGGTGCTCTGTGACTTGTACCCCCGAGCTAGCATGGACCTTAATCCTACAGAACAAGTACACCTACAAAACCTTCTTTTTGAATACCAGGATGTCTTTGCACAATCCAAACATGATCTAGGCAGAACCTCGTTAATCCGACATCGTATTGACGTGGGAAACAGTGCACCTATAAAACAGCCACCCCGGAGACTCCCCCGGGCGAAGCGTGCAGAAGCGAGTAATTTACTGCAAGACATGCAAGATCATGGAATAATCCACCCTTCTCACAGTCCGTGGACTTCACCGATAGTTCTTGTCAAAAAGAAAGATGGATCCACACGATTTTGCGTCGATTACCGGCAACTAAATGCAGTGACAAAAAGGGATTCATACCCACTTCCTCGGATTGACCTCACATTGGATGCTCTGGCCGACTCCAAGTGGTTCTCGACGTTGGACTTGCAGTCAGGCTATTGGCAAGTGGAGGTAGCAGAAGAAGATCGCGAGAAGACAGCGTTTACAACCGGTCAGGGGCTGTGGGAATTCAGCGTCATGCCATTTGGATTGACAAATGCACCAGCTACATTCCAACGCCTAATGGAAGCTGTGCTCCAAGGAATCACCCCTCAAACTTGTCTCGTTTATTTAGATGACGTGATCGTACACGGATCAACCTTAAAGAGCATGCTGGATAATCTGCGGGTTGTCCTATCACGATTGAGACTAGCCAATTTGAAAGTCTCGCCAAAGAAGTGTCAGTTAGCTAAGCGTGAAGTAAAGTTCTTAGGACACATTATTAGCGCGGATGGAGTAGCGACGGATCCTGAAAAAGTGGCAGCAGTTCGAGAGTGGCCGAGACCAAAGACGAAAAAGGACGTGCAATCATTTTTGGGTTTATGTGCTTACTATCGACGCTTCGTACAAAATTTCTCGGCTATTGCAAAGCCGCTTACGGAGCTGACCGAGAAAATGCGAAAATTTTGTTGGACAGATGCGTGCGAGGATGCCTTTCAAAACCTAAGACATAAGCTCACGGAGGCTCCCGTTTTAATAGCACCGGACGAAAATCTGCCATTTATGATTGACGCTGATGCCAGTCAACATGCGTGGGGTGCCGTGTTATCCCAGATCAAAGATGGTGTTGAGTATGTGGTCGAGTACTACAGTAAAACCTTCAGCCAGGCAGGGCGCAACTACTGTGTAACACGAAAAGAGCTACTGGCCATCGTGAAAGCTTGCGCTCATTTCCAGCCGTACCTTTTAGGCACAAAATTTACAATCCGGACAGACCACGCTTCCCTCCGCTGGCTAATGAATTTCCGGTCACCAGAAGGTCAGGTAGCTCGATGGATATAAAGGTTGCAGGAGTACGATTTCGAGATCATACATCGCCCAGGTAACCGCCATCATAATGCTGATGCTCTATCGCGACGCCCCTGCTTGGAAAACGACTGTAGCTACTGCCGCAGACTTGAAGACCGAGATGCTATTATGTTACGTGTGGTAGCGGCACAAGGGACTATAGCTGAGCAGCAAGAACAAGATTCAACTTTGAAGCTTATCCGGAGCTGGTTACAATCAGGAGAACGCCCAGGTAAAGAGACTGTAAAACACCTTAGCCCTGAAATAAAGTCGTACTGGTCAATGTGGTCAATTTTATGCTTAGATAACCAGATTGCTTACCGAACCGTGGATGACGGTCATGGCGGCATAAAGCAGATCCTCGTGCCTAAGTTACTAAGAAAACTCGTTCTCAGTGAAATGCACAACGCACCATCAGGAGGCCACTTTGGTGTCGACAAGACACTGGAAAAGATACGCGCCAGGTATTATTGGATTGGTTGCAGTACAGATGTTAAGGACTGGTGTGCAAAATGCCTGCAGTGTCAAGCCCGGAAAGGGCCTATCCCCAGATCACGAGCACCTCTACAAACATGCAATATGGGAGCGCCTTTCGAACGAGTCGCAGTCGATATACTCGGCCCTCTACCCAAAACCAATAACAATAACCGATATCTAATCGTGTGTATGGACTACTTTACCAAGTGGCCAGAGGCAATAGCAATTCCAGACCAGACTGCGGAAACTGTAGCAGACGCACTTATTTCAAATGTCTTCAGTCGATATGGGGCACCACTGCAGCTGCACTCAGATCAGGGCAGGAATTTCGAAAGCATGGTATTTCAGGAAATACTGCGCAAGTTTGGAATTGAAAAAACACGTACCACAGCACTCCACCCACAATCCGATGGTCTTGTGGAAAGGTTCAACAGAACGATTTTGGACTACTTAGCGAAATTCGTAGAGAACAAACAAAGCCAATGGGACGAATACATACCATATCTGCTGCTATCTTACAGATCCAGTATTCAGAGCAGCACCAAACAAACTCCCGCACGACTATTATTTGGCCGAGAAATACGCCTACCACTCGAGATGATAATGGGTCGACAACCAAGCAGTGCGACGCCTACTAGTCAATATATCGAGAGACTAGAAGCAACACTTAATGAAATTCACGACCATAATAGGAAAAAACTGAAACTCGCAAGTCGACATCAGAAGGACTACTATGACCTGAGATCTCGTCACCACATTTACGAACCCGGACAATTCGTCTGGCTCTACTTTCCGCGGCGTGTCGTAGGCCGATGCCCCAAACTACAGAATAACTGGGATGGCCCGTACGCGATCGTTGATCGAATCACTGAAGTAGTGTATAAAATAAAGCGTTGTCGCGGAGGAAAAATTCGTATAGTACACCAGAATCGTTTAGCTCCGTATCGCGAGAGTAACGGACAAAATATTTGACAAAAAACCTCTCTACATCCATACTGGGGCGAGTCAGAGGCGCCCTTTAACCTCTGCCGTTCCTGGGTTAGGATGGGCTGGACGTCTCGTACAATATAAGTCGCGATCGCGGGGGGAAATACCAACAGCCCTACCCTAATATTTTATAGACATCAACTGACGCCAGCGGCCATCGCGAGATGTGTGGAATCCACAAATACTTTTAACTCCGTAACGAATCGATTTATTTACCATTATTAGTAATAGGTTTTTCTAATAACTCTTTTGTTTTCTTCCTTTCTTTTTATTTCTGATGACTTCGAGCACCGAGTTACGACGAAGATTGAGGATTCGACCCCTCATGAGTCCACCGCCTCGAACAACCGAGCTGAGGACAGCTCTATTTCCGAAAGGGAGGGCAGTGTAACCGAATTGCATCATATAACGCCGCCATTTCATAAAACAGAAGAGGAACCTGCGACTAACCAACCGTAAAAATTAAATAATTCAAAAATAAAACATAAAACTTTGTAATACTTTATTAAATACTGAAAATTCACATACAAACAATTTTGCACAGATGTAAACTTTAACTTTCGAGAAATTTAATTTTTTAACTTTGCTTGTACAAATAGAAAAAAAAACAGTATTTGTAAAATCTGAGATTGTAGATGTCACTAACCTACCCAATTTAGCACCGAAACTTCAATTTCGAAGATAATAGAACGAGAATCGATAAAAATCCCGGAGCCTTCAAAAAATGTTTTTTTTTTGTGTAAGATTCGGTCGAAGTTTCTGGAATGGTGTGTGACTTTTTTTGCGATCTCAGAAGAAGGAAGAAGAAAAAACCTGTAATCGAGAAACTACAAGAAAAATAAAATTATAAAAACAAAGCAAGCATCCCAAGAGTTTTATTGCTCTTCCCCTGCCGATAAGCCGATTAAAAAGGAACAGTCCTCTATCCACCAGCAGCTAAGTATTGTTCCTATAGTTTGTATTTTGAGGAAAAGGTGTTTAATCTCCCGCGGGAGCAAACTTACAGGTAATTAACACCCAAAGTGTTATAACTTTACGCTGGTTGTCGCAGACGCTTCGGCTGAAGATCGTTTAAGGTTTGCGCGTGAGATTTTGCTGCCTACCAGGGCCCCATCTGGAGAAAACACTTCATTCCGGCTGCCACAAACACGCCTAGAAAAGAACAAACAACACGCATCACGCCAGCTACGCCAAGCTCTGCTGCTGTAGGATAGCACCCAGCGAATATCAGCTATAAACAGGCGGATATTTCAGGCAGCATCAAGCCCTGAAGGCAGGTAACCTATAAAACTTTTCCTTATTTTACGTCGACACACCGGCTTCCAGCCTTACATTGAGCATAACTACATGCACTTAACCTTAATCTAACATAAAATAAATTTAAACAACACTATACATACATACAGCGGTCAATTCATACTCAAGCACTTAAACATAAATACACATAAGTCAAACCCAAAACCAAAATAGACAAAACACCACTCTCAATACAGCGCCATATTTTACATTCAAGCACTCCAGCATCACTACACCTACACATACCTACCCTTAAGCATAAAACGAGCAAAAGCTAACTTCCCGCATCTCACATTTAATCTTTTATGCAGCAGTAACTTCAGCAGAAAACACTGGCCGTGTACAGTAGTGGTAAACATTGTACATCTACCACGGTTGCCAGTATCCGCCTGTCGCGTCTGGGGACTCAGTTTAGTAAGCCCGTGCTTCTTCTCGCTGGAGAATATTGTAGATTCGACTTTTGGAAAATATTGCGGATCTGCTTGACGTTTGGCGTCTTTGGGTGAACAAGCAAGAGGCAAGCGTAGCAGAGAGGACTGGACTATCTTACGACAACGTCGTTAAGCTGGGGGCTACAATTTTTTCAGGAATTCGCTCGGACAACAGGAAAAATTGTTACAATATCAATAGTTAAGTAAGTTTAAAAAATGGACGAGATCGAGTAACTCTTTCTTGGTTTTGCCATATAAAAATATTGGTTACATATACTGTGAAGATGATCAGCCCTAGACATTTTTCTTGTACTGAAAAGTTCTTCAGAATATGAAGTCCTATGAAATTTGTTATAATCAGTTTTGCTATCCGATCAGCCGTTCTAGAAATATATGCGAAAGACCACTTCAAAGATCAAGCTTGCGCAAAAATCTGACCATACAAAATTACAAACGAACATTCATCTAGGGTATCATAAGAATTGATCTTAGACCAGTTCCAGCTTTTTTATTTATTCCTTCATAAAATTCTTATTTTACGATATTTTTCAATTTTCAAAATTAGTATCATGAATAGTCTTTGTTTTAATAATACTACTATGTATGTATATAATATAAATTTTCAAACCGAAGAACTTTATTTTCAGACTTCAGTTGAGTTTGTTTACTAAGCAAAGTGGCGCCTCAATATACTTTTCAGCGGAACGTAGTCTGCATTCGATAACCTTTTCCATGAATATACCCTTGCGCACCAATGCAGTGGTAGAACTACTCTTAAAATCCCAATCTGTCCAGAAAGATTTTTTCATGATGTGTATTGTACAGGGTGTTTATTATTACTGTGAATTTATTTCATAGGATTTCATAGGTTTCGGTGAGAAGAACAATAAATTGAATGGGAAGGGGAGGTTTTGAGATTTTGGGTGCTTTTTCTCCTATCTCCGGCCGTAACTATGCTGTTATACACTCTATGAATGAATTTCTCTCAGCTGATGACAAGCCATTCAAGCTTTCCAGTAAATGTCCATTATATCCACCTCCTCTCCCGTCAATCTCTTAAGGACAAAAATTATTGGTAAGATATTCTTAATTTTTTAAAATTTTAATAATAACTATAACATTTTCTTGCAAGATTAGGGAAGCTCGGGAAGCTTATTTTATCCTACCTCAATGCAGCCATTTTTAAGAAAATCCTGTTTTTCTACCTGTGCCTCATCCTTTCTGTAAGCATTGTCTGGTATTCACAATAGAAATTTGAAAGAAGTTCTTCCGGTAATTGTAAGGTAGAAAATAAAGCTGATGATTTGGTAAGAAGCTACCCGGGTGCTCGAGACATCAGGTAAGATATGATACCCGGGTACGCACGTATAACTGGGTAGTTATACCCGGATCTACCCGAATAGAGGTACAGGAGTATAAGTACTCAGTTATACGCGGGCACTACCCGAATAGAGGTACAGATATCCGGGTAATACCAGAATCAAGTAGTTACCGGTGTTAGATTCAGTTTAATGTTAGTTTCAGTTTAATTTCTTTTAAATTTGTTACTTGTCACATATTTATTTATTATATTAATGAAAATCCAATGTTCTATGACAAAAGGAGATAAAAACTATGGTAAGAGACAATTGCGAGGAGAAATACGAGAGCGCGTTTTGGAGCAATTGGGACACCAATCAGCTGAATCGTATAGGACCGATCAAACGAGAAAGAATATGAAAGAAGGCGACAAAGTTCAGCCATCACATTTGTATAGCGGGAGTGTATTGAGGAATGCAAAAAGTAAGAGGGCTAAAAAAGGCTATTTAGACCCGGATCCTATCATGGCTATAGGAAAAATGAAAGGGGAAGGTGGAATCGGAAAAAGATAATTCGAAGTATTGGATTCGATCCCTTCCGTGTGCATATTTGTTCCAGTCATCAACTGCGTTTTTATAACAATTCGATAAAATTAAAAAGATCCAAACTATGTATCGATACCTCAGGAAGAAAAATAAAATACATTCTGCACGCGGATGGGCAAGCATCAGCACATATTTTTTTGTACATTGCAGTAGCTAGCTGTGATCGCGGACAATGCACAGCAGATACTTTGATTTCGGAATCCCACAACACAGTAACAATTACATCATGGCTTCTGGAGTGGATTAGGAGCTTGTTTTCCAAAAGAAGTGGCAATTACTATGTTATACATTATTTGTTTCATATTTGAAGCGTTTCAAAACCCGCCAAGTCCCAAGAATAAAAATATTTTTTTTAATTATGGGAGGTCGCTTTCAGACATTATATCATGAGTAAATCGAAAGCTAAGGCTTAAATTTTATTCTTTCTAAGGATTCAAACTACTACTACAATAAAACAATACCGAAACTTTTTTAGATAATAACGTTTTTTCGCGATTTTATTAAAAGGCTATAAAATTGGCGGGTTTTGAAGCTTATAGATATTCAATAAAATCCATTTTATTTTTATTTATTAAAAGGCTTTATTCACCACAGGTTTGTGATTCGTCACTTACTTTGCTAAATTCTTGTTGTTTGGCTTTTACTGGCTATTATTCGGTTGAACAGTATGCTAATGCTTGCTTGGAGATTAATATGCCTCGAACTTACATACGAATCGATGTAGCTCATTTTATAAAAATATTGGCTTGATTTTTTCAAGACAACACGTCTTTCCGTGAAGAAATTTTATTTACATGCAATCGGCCAATTGATACAAACGACCGAGATATCTGCAGCCAAAAAGTTGGTGAAGGCTCTTTTCATAATCTCTCTGAGCGAAACCGCTGGTGATGATGCTCCGACTTAAAACAATCGCAAGTATATATACAAGGACTTATAAGTAAATCAAGCGAATTAGACGAAATGGTTCACGCAACTATATCAACGTTCTCAATAGAAGGAGAAGATGACCAGAAGAATGGAAAAGGCGATGAGTCCAGTGATATTGATCCCAATTTAAATAAAGATAATAGAGGAAAATCTACTAAAGATGGATGGTGTGGAAAAAAGTAGTTCATGGTTTGCTTGGGGAAACCGAATTCGCGAAGACTTTGAAGAAATTATTGCAAAAGAGATTGGCGATGACTTGAATCCTCGTCAACACACAGCGTTTGCAAATCGTCTTTCAGAAAAATTAAAGACTATTCCAATGTGGTCTGCTGTATGCAGAAATAAATTTGGATATGGTAGTTTTATTCCAAGTAGTGCTCCAGTGGAAGGAGAGTTCAATATTATTAAGAATTTCGTGCTGCCTGGAAAAGTCAAACGAGCGGATGTAGTTGTCGAAAAATTGATAAAGCACTTCGATGGAAAATATTAAAAATACTCGATAGTGAATTTATCTTAAAAGACAGTGAGGATTCTACCTTTCAAGAAAAAAATGAATCTAAGCAGAACAAGGATGGGGAATCATTCACAAGAAAAAGAAAACACCATGTTTTAATCAGTTCGGACAGCGATAATTCTCTCGAACCAAATTACGATTTTCAACAGACAAAAGTATGCAATTTAACGTCAAAAAAGCATGTCGATATTGAAAATGAATTCGAAAGTGAGAAAGAAAATTTCCCTCCCAAGCTAGAAGAAACTAGGACAACTTTCCCTCAAAGCCTAAACCGAAAACAGCTACAATTTTCTTCATTGTTATATGAAATGTGTGCAGCGTGTGCAAATAGAGATTTCCCAACTGATGCTCACAAATGTATTTTGTGTAACAAATCTGTCCACGTTTTCCCGCAGTGTTCCAAAAGTATTATAGGAGAAGTGGAAGGATATGGGGAGGAAAGAATGTGTATAAATTGTTTTAATACAAAGCACAAGAGAGACAGATTAGCTTTACACGAAACTGAAAATTGGAGAGGTTTGGCCAACAAAGAAAAAAAAAAGGCAATCGAGGTATTTAAATAGAGCTAATCATAATTTTTTACGATTCTATTGCGTTTACAGCATCAAAACTTCCTATCTTAAAAAATGGGAGTATGCATACTTTAAAGTATGTTAAAATTAACAATGCTGATTTATCATTTGTCAATACATATGCATTTGATAGCATATTTCAAATACTTTTGGCTGCTGCCACAGACAAAACTTATATTAAAAAATACATTGAGTCGAACAGAGCCGAAAACGATATTTTCAAAATTGTTACCGACACAATATCAAGGCGCAATATTCACCCCAAAACATACCAATTGAGAGGAGAAATATTGCTTAAAAAATTAGGAATAGATCCAAAACCGGGCACCATTGATCTTGTGGATTGCGCATGTAACGTTGGTTCGCTAGCTAACTATATCTTCAGTCAACCGCCAAGTTTTAAGGAACTAAGTATTTATGAAAAAAGTTGCCAGCCTCGTTTAAAAAATCTAGCTACGGTAGAAATTGATCAAACAACACTTACTTGCGATTTCATGAATGTAGTAAACAAAACTGTCTTACAAAATACAAAAACTATATGCGTTCGAAAAGAATGCGACGCGACAGAAAATACGAATATTTCGAAAATAGGTAAGAAGATAGGACTTGATGAAATACTAAATAGTATTTTTTTTCTATTCTACATACACTCAGTATTTCTATATTAATTAAATTATTGTTGCAGGAAGTACTGTCATATTTGAAGTTCACCCAGGTGCGAAAATAATGTCATTGGATTTACTTCCGATCTCGTTTAAAGAACCAAAACTAACGCAATTTTTGATATCCTGGGATCAGTAAATTACATAACCTCTAATTTGGGGGAATCATCTGTTGGTCATTATACGGCATTTTGCACACGGGGACATCGTTGGTTACTTTATGATGATTTGAAAAATAACGCACAGAAAGTTTCAAAAATGTCCAAAATACTTCCAGTATTACTGGTTTATTCAAAACAGCTAAATCCAAATTTTATTAAATATCACATCGCTTGTTATATGTAATGATAAGAAACTTATAATAAATATTTATTATTATTTCTTATATCAAAATATTAATAAAATGAAAAACAAAAACAATAAAGAGAGCATTTGTTTATTCTCAGGATAACACCAGCACCTCATCCAGTTTTTTTTAAAAAATGGCCACGACAAATTTATAGTTTTTAAGAACAATAAAGACAAATAAATAACAAATTCCAAGATGTATTATTTTATAATCCGATTTTCAGCGTGTTCTGGTGATAACTTGACGTCAACTTAGCACCACACCGAGTTTCCTTTAGAAAAAAAGACACGACAAATTTATGGTTTTCACGACAAATTCCAAGATGTGAAATTTTAAAATCCGATAAGTGTTGGCCGAGCTCCAGTGAGTTGCGGTGCTAACTTGACGGCAACTTAGCACCACACACAGTTTCCTTTAGAAAAAAGGACACAACAAATTTATGGTTTTCACGACAAATTAACGACAAATTCCAAGATGTGAAATTTTCCAATCCGATAAGTTTTGGCCGAGTTCCAGTGAGTTGCGGTGCTAACTTGACGTCAACTTAGCACCACACCCAGTTTCTTTTAGAAAAAAGGACACGACAAATTTATGGTTTTCACGACAAATTAACGAAAAATTCCAAGATGTGAAATTTTCCAATCCGATAAGTTTTGGCCGAGTTCCAGTGAGTTGCGGTGCTAACTTGACGGCAACTTAGCACCACACCCAGTTTCTTTTAGAAAAAAGGACACGACAAATTTATGGTTTTCACGACAAATTAACGACAAATTCCAGGATGTGAAATTTTCCAATCCGATAAGTTTTGGCTGAGTTCCAGTGAGTTGCGGTGCTAACTTGACGTCAACTTAGCACCACACCCAGTTTCCTTTAGAAAAAAGGACACGACAAATTTATGGTTTTCACGACAAATTAACGACAAATTCCAAGATGTGAAATTTTCCAATCCGATGAGTTTTGGCCGAGTTCCAGTGAGTTGCGGTGCTAACTTGACGTCAACTTAGCACCACACCCAGTTTCCTTTAGAAAAAAGGACACGACAAATTTATGGTTTTCACGACAAATTAACGACAAATTCCAAGATGTGAAATTTTCCAATCCGATAAGTTTTGGCCGGGTTCCAGTGAGTTGCGGTGCTAACTTGACGTCAACTTAGCACCACACCCAGTTTCATTTAGAAAAAAAGGACACGACAAATTTATGTTTTTCACGACAAATTAACGACAAATTCCAAGATGTGAAATTTTCCAATCCGATAAGTTTTGGTCGAGTTCCAGTGAGTTGCGGTGCTAACTTGACGTCAACATAGCACCACACCCAGTTTCCTTTAGAAAAAAGGACACAACAAATTTATGGTTTTCACGACAAATTCCAAGATGTGAAATTTTCCAATCAGATAAGTTTTGGCCGAGTTCCAGTGAGTTGCGGTGCTAACTTGACGTCAACTTAGCACCACACCCAGTTTCCTTTAGAAAAAATGACACGACAAATTTATGGTTTTCACGACAAATTAACGACAAATTATGAGATAGCTCCGAACTATATCAGACGAAGTTGCGGTGCTAGCTTTACGTACGTAAACATAAAGCTTAAAGCTTTTAAAGCCTCAATCATCACCGGCGCAAATGGATTCATGCACTTTAGCCGATCCGTTTCTTAAAGATGTAATCAATAAACAAGAATGAATATTGATATCATACCAGAACATCAATTAGATCTTATGCATAATTAGTGTACGGATTTTTATATGATGAGTAATTGAGAATCAATTACTGCCTGTATAGTTTATGTGGGAATTTCCTTGAATAGCTAAGGTAGATAGAGAGGGAGGGTATCAGAGTACATAACAACTTTCAGCATTGTTTGTCATTGCCGAAAATGTCATTTCTGGGAACTAGTTATACACTCATTCCGGTAGTACGAATAATAACGTTAAAAAAAGAAGTAAAAGAATTTCACAAACTTTATTTTTTCCTTGTAATTCTTATAGTAAGTGCATAGTATCAAAATCCAAAAAATCATTTACATATATTCTATAGAAAAAAGATCAATGAATAAAAGACAAGATCCAACGTGTAAAAAAATGGCTGGACTGAGGATTTTCTGCAAACTATCTTCGTAGGACTCGATGCCAAGTTTTTAGCTGTATCAACCTGAAATTTTTCGTAAAAAAATGCAACTATAATTAGTACCTTTAATAATAAAATGAGAATTTTTACTTACTTTTAAATGAAATTTTGTTCACGATTGAATATCACCACAGTAAAACAAAATTAGGCGAACACGTCAGATCACTGAACTGAACTTTCATTACTGCTGCCAGATTCCAAAATGGAAACAAGATCATGAGTCATAACAAAATTCGTGGAGTCAAACTGGAACTCCCCGATTGCATGTAGAGTAGAGTGACGTAATATGTGGAGAGTAATGTATAACGTAATTAATTTTCATTTTCAATTCAGAAAGTAGTTACTGGTAACTACTTAAGTAACGAGCTTCGACTAAAAATGATATTTGGTAGGTACTGACATAACTAGTTATTTTGTTTTCCTGCTGGGAATGAACAGTAAAAAGCGAACGTATTCACAAAATAAATATTCCTGGAAGCTTAGGCACTTACTTCCGCATATGTTGGTAACACTGTGAACATCTGGTAACCTATAATAAACATTATTCTAGGTATTTTTTCGCTATAGAGAGTAAATCACATTCAACTTTAATAGTTACTCTATGTGTATGCTGGCGCAGGGTTCTTACGTCCAGGATTTAGCCACAGATGGCGCCACCGTCGCAGAGTGGGTTCTAGTCCCAGTTTAACATGGCGCTACAGGAGTCCTTACTGAAATTTGAGCTGGCGTCTTGGGTGCAACCTTCTTGTTGTGTTACGCCTAAAATTATGATTTTTCTTGCGGGATACGAGATCACTTTGGGGATTTGATATCACCTTCAACACTCTCCAGCATAGGGAAATAGCGCAGGTTTTCCATTTCGTTTCTGGAGTTCGCATATTTTTCATCTCGGACGGGGAGATACGAGATCACTTCGTGGAGATGAGATCACTTTCAGCCCAATCCAGTATAGGGAAATATCATAGTCTTCCGATCTTGTTTCTGGATTTCACTTCGTTTCAACTCGCGCCTCGTAGCTCTAAAGTGACATCAACATTTGTGAAGGACTGGGCAGCTTTAGTGACGGAGGTTGTCGGTTCGAATCGGCCTGACCTTGGGGGCTACATTTACCTTGAGGTGCCCCCCCCCTTTGTGTCTGGGTACTGGGGGGGGGGGGAGGCTGAGGTCTTTAGTGGAAATATCTGATTTTGTTCTATGACTGCCTGCATTATAGCTATATGTATAATTTTAAAATAAAGCATTATAATTATAAATTTATTTTAAATTGTATTATAGGTGTTTTTCAAGAAATTATAAAACGCCTTTTATATTAATCCAAGAATTGTGTTTTGATGAAAATCCGAGCCATTTAACGTAAGCTTTATCTCCACTCTTCTTTAAGATTTTCTCTACGAGTATAAGTCTGGGTCAGCAGCTCCAATTCGTAAAAGCCTCCTGTGATTGTATTTCCTTGATAATCTTGCAGCCGATATGTGATGCGGTTTGTGTTTTGAACTTTAATAATTTTAAAAATCTCAGCTGTCCAGTTTGTTGTGTAGCCTTTCTCAAATATATGCTTGTATTTGCTGATGCATACAAAAACTTTGCAGGAACAACAATTTTTATATGATTGTATACAGTTGATAGCAGTTGTTTGTCATTGGAGGTGTTGATATCACGTGGTCTCATTTTTGTAGTTCAATGTATTCTTGAGTTTTATTCAGTAAGCAATTTCTTTACCGTACCAATCCACTGATAAGTTCCATTAAAGCTGAATTCCTTCCACATCATATCCTTCAGAGTTCGGATAAATCGTTCCACTATTGATACTTTGAGGGAACTGTACGTAGAGTAATGATTAATTGCATGCTTCAGCATTAGATTTTTAAAGAGGCTGTTGTAGAATTCCTTTCCATCATCAGTCTGCAGGTTTTTAGGAATTCGTCCCTCGCTTAACATAGATTACATGGCCACTCTTACATCTACACCAGTTTTTCTTTTAATTGGAATTGCCCATGCGTATTTGGAAAAGGTATCAATTACTGTCAGCAGAGAGCGGTAACACTTGTTCACATACTTGTGGGGATCCATTTCAACCAAGTCTGCCTGCCACAAGCCACAGCTCATTTACCACTTATCTCTTACTCATTGTAATTATAAATGAAACAGAGTTTTTACTCACATACACCATCCTTCGGTGTCGAGTCTTTCTTATTTATTACTGAAGTAAACAGACAGTTTTCAATCTTCGCGATTTCATCATTGATATATATCGTTAATTTTTTTACTTCTATATTAATAGTTTTTTTTTCAACACTTATTTTAATATTCTTGTCAAAATAGTTTTTGGTAGTAGCATCATCATTTTCAAGGGGTTCACCTATTCGTTTTATACATTTTGAGCTTAGATCGCAGTCTCTGTTTATCGTTAAATTAAATCCAATACCCCGCTCTTCTTGTTCACCAGCTGGACCCTGAGCTCCTTGTTTGCCAGCTGGTCCTTGAATTCCTTGTTTACCGGCTGGTCCCTGAGCTCCTGTTGGTCCACGTTCGCCTGCTTTCGCAAGATATCCCCGCTTAGAGAAACGTGCAAACTTGTCAGCGCTCATCTGTACATTGTGTAGAAGTATGGCAATGGATTAGTAATTAAACTATACTATCTGCTTCTCGCAACTCCTCCAGTATAGATAATGGGTTTTCCAATAAGAGGTGTTATTTTGATATTCAAAGAAAAATAATATTTTTTGAGACAAATGATCAGATCTTTATTTCATTATAAAGAGGAAGGTATGCTGTTAATAATGGAAAATAACATCAGCCAAACGACCACCACGACCACGCCTACAGGACCATATCCTTTTCATGAAATTTTCCATAACCAAGTCGCAAAGTGGCTGCCCTATGTCCTCGATAGCCTCACGAATTCCATCTTTGAGGTCTTGAATCGACGCTGGGCTATTGGCGTAGACCTTCTCTTTCACATGGCCCCAAAGGAAGAAGTTGCAAGGTGTTAAGTCACAAGATCTCGGTGGCCAATTGTGATCACATCTTCGAGAGATAACACGGTCCGGAAACTTTTCCCGTAAAAGATCAATTGTTTGGTGGCTTGAATGGCACGTAGTGTCGTGTTGTTGAAAGTAAACGTTGTCCAGATCAATACCATCCAATTCCGTCCATAAAAATCATTAATCATCTGTCGATAGCGCAATCCATTCACCGTAACTGTTGCTCCAGCCTCATTTTCGAAAAAGGTAAGGTCCAATGACCCCGCGGGACCATAAACTGCACCAAACAGTCACACGTTGAGGATAGAGGGGCTCTTCAACAATCACTCTTGGGTTTTCCAAGCCCCAGATGCGACAATTTTGCTTGTTGACGAAGCCATCGAGGTGGAAATGGGCCTCATCACTCAAGATGAGTTTTCGATGGAATTCCGGATCATTTTCATGCATTTCATTGACCCAATCAGCAAAGACTCGACGTTGTAGATGAGCGGCCGGCTTGAGTTCTTGTGTTAACTGAACTTTATAAGCCTTACGACCCAAATCTTTATGCAAAATACGGTGTAATTACGTTTGTGGAATGCCTAATTCCAAAGAACGACGAGGAATGGACAAACCTGGGTTTCTTCAACACTTTCGGCTACAGCAGCAATATTCTCGGCTGTTCTTGAGCGACGTGCACAGGTTTTTTTCTTCACATAACTAGCTTGTCCCGACAGCTCGAATTTTTCTACCAATTTCTGTATTGCGGTCCGACGAGGTGCTTCACGACGCAAAAATGTCCGAGTTTTACGAACCGTCTCTACCACATTTTCAGCATTTTTATAGTGAATTTTAATAATTTCAATGTATTGTTGAATCGTGTATCGTTCCATTTTTATTAATGGCGTAATTTCTACTTCCAAAATGTCTAAAAATGACAACCCCAAAAGTGACATCTACCGAAATAGCGGGCTAATTAAAATAACACCTCTTATTGGAAAACCCTTTATAATTTCATTGTTGTGACTGGTGTTTCCAGCCTGCTTTGATGCTATTAGAAGGCGCAGTGTATCCACTAATTCATTTGGATCATCCCAGTAAATATGACCATTGTTTTCTTTAGGCAGACGCATTAGTCCCATGCCTTTATGCTGTATAAGTTTACTGATTATAGCTTTATACTTAGCCGCTCTAGTACCTTTATTTGTACATCTTAAGCATAGTCACGTTTATATGCATTGGTATCTCTCAAAACAGATGTATATCATAGTATATAGACTTTTTACTGGATCTTTCATAAATAGCAGCTCACATAAACCCAAAGTTGTTTTGTAGATCTTCCCCTTGATAACAATATTTCCTACATCATCATCATTAAACGTTGCATTACCGATTCTCCACGCGTTTTCATCGTAGTAAACTGCAGAGGTTGGATCAATTTTAGGGCTATTATCAGTGAATACCTTAAAATAGTTTGGAACTATGTATCCAGATGTATCGGGGAGGTGAAAGGAGACCTTCCTATCAATGTTGTTGAATGTTTAAGTGTTGCGAATTCTTCCTCAGATGTTAAGGAATAATCTCCGTAATTTATAGGTGTGCTACTAGCCTCCATTTTCACATATTTTCGATTTGGAGGGGTAAAAGATTCCACAACCTCATTTTATTCTTCTTTTGCTTTTTCTTCTTCTTCTTCTTCTTTTACATATTCTGTCTCAAACTTGGCTATATCCCGCGGCGCATATTTGACTGTTCTAACAAACTCTTTTAATGGTTTAGTGATTGGCTTAAAGGTTGCTTCAAGTTGAGCTTCTGCTTCAATCCTTCATATCCTTAGGGCTTTTAATTTCCTTCGCACTGCATTCCTAGTCTTGATAATTCCTTTAATAGATTTTCATTCATCTTCATTATTAACTGAATAACAGCTTTCCAAACAGCTCTGATAACTGCTTAGCAGCTTTCCAAACAGCTCTGATAACAGATTAACAGCTTTTGAAATAGCTCTGATAACAGTTTAACAGCTTTCCAAATAGCTCTGATAACAGCTTTTCAAACAGCTCTGATAACAGCTTAAGAGCTTTCCAAACAGCTCTGATAATAGCTTAGCAGCTTTCAAACAGCGCTGTTAACAGCTTAACAGCTTTTGAGCATAGATTTTCATTCTTCTTCATTATTAACTGAATAACAGCTTCCAAAACAGCTGTGATAACTGCTTAGCAGCTTTCCAAACAGCTCTGATAACAGATTAACAGCTTTTGAAACAGCTCTGATAACAGTTTAGCAGCTTTCCAAATAGCTCTGATAACAGCTTTTCAAACAGCTCTGATAACAGCTTAAGAGCTTTCCAAACAGCTCTGATAATAGCTTAGGAGCTTTCAAACAGCGCTGTTAACAGCTTTTGAGCAGCTCCTATAACAGCTTAACAGCTTTTAAAACAGCTCTTATAACAGGTTAAGAGCTTTTTAAACAGCTCTGATAACAGCTGAACAGATTTTCAAACTAATTTGATAACAGGTGAACAGCTTTCATCTGCTCAGCACGTACACAGGGTTCGGTGTTCTTTCGGCTGAGTTACAACTTCGACTTATGAATATTTCGCATGTTCCATCATTTTACACTGAAGGTATCAAATCCTTTACAGTAGCGTCCCTTATTTATTGAGCTGTCCTTATCAATCATCAAGAAACCATATTCATGCTTCCAAAACGTAGCACAGGCTCTTCGATATTTATCAAACTTCATGTCTGTATTCACATGATCATTATAGATATATTTCAAATTCAAGTCATCTTGCTTGAATAAGATGATTAAATTAGCATTGTCATGTATTAAGTGCTTTGGTATATGCGTATATGTTTGACAGAGATAGAAGCTGACTCTACCTTCGTGGCGACCCATGCAAAAATAGGATCGCACATTATCTTGCTTTTCACATGCTACATCATTCAAAATAAACAGTTGTTTGAGAATGTATAATATCCCAATCCTGATATGGGAGTCATCACTCGCTTCAAGTATTCATACTTTGGTTGATGTAAAGATTTGGCATATATGTAAATATTTTCGTATCTCAAACTATTGGGATGTTTCAGTAAACTTATCATAACGTTAGTTTTTCCACAATTGCATGGTCCAATAATGATGCTCCTTATACTATTAGGCAATATGAGTCCATGCTTCTTTTCATTTTCATAACAGCTACATCAGCATTTCGAACAGGAAAAGCTTGCTGTTGTTTAATGAACCGCATATTGAAGACTAACGGGATTCCTATAAGTACACCTGTTTATGTTACATTTCAACAGTATCATCGGAGCTTTATAAGATGCCGGATCACAAATCTAAACGCTCCAGAAAATCTTTGAATGGGGGCAGAGGACTAATAAATTCAGTCATCAGCAAATTATCTGTAGAATTACATCTACCGGGATACCAGTACGGTGGACCAGGAACAAAGTTACAACAAATATTGGCGAGAGGAGACCCAGTCATTAATCCACTGGACGCAGCCTGCAAGGAGCATGATATAGCATACTCGTGACATAAAGATACAAGTGATCGACATATTGCTGATAAAATATTAGCTGAAAAAGCCTGGCAGCGTGCAAAATCTACGGATGTAAATTTGAGTGAACGTGCCAACGCTTGGCTTATGACAGGAATTAACTAATTATGGATCTATTTTGAGAGATACCAATGCATATAATCGTGACTATGCTAAAGATGGACAAATAAAGGTACTAGAGCGGCTAAGTATAAAGCTATAATCAGTAAACTTATACAGCATAAAGGCATGGGACTAATGCGTCTGCCTAAATAAAACAATGGTCATATTTACTGGGATGATATAAATGAATTAGTGGATATACTGCGGCTTCTAATGGCATCAAAGCAGGCTGGAAACACCAGTCAAAAAATGAAATTGTATCTATACTGGAGGAGTTCCGAGAAGCAGATATTATTGTTTAAATACTACTCCATTGCCATAATTCTACACAATACACAAATGATCGTTGACAAGTTTGGACGTTTCTCTAAGCGGGGATATCTTGGCAAAGCAGGTGAACGTAGACCAACAGGAGCTCAGGGACCAGCCGGTAAACAAGAAATTCAAGGACCAGCTGGTAAAGAAGGAGCTCAGGGTCCAGGTGGTGAACAAGGAGAGCGGGGTATTGGATTTAATTTAACGATAAATGGAAACTACCATCTAAACTCAAAATGTATCAAATGACTCGGTGAACCCCTTGAAAATGATGATGCTACTACCAAAGACAATGTTGATAAGAAAATTAAAATAGTGTTGAAGAAATAAAAAAAAACTATTAATATAGAAGTGAAAAATTTAACGCGATATATCAACGATAAAATCGCAAAAATTGAAAACTATCTCTTAACTTCATTAATAAATAAGAAAGACTTGACACCGCAAGGTGGTGTATATGATTTAAAACTCTTGAGAAATCTGCTTCATTTATAATTACGATGAGTAAGAGACAAGTGGTAAATGAGCTGCATAAACCTGGGAGAAAAACGAAGTCGTGTGATTATCAAAGGACTAGATGACTTGTGGCAGGCAGACTTGGTTGAAATGGATCCCCACAAGTATGTGAACAAGGGTTACCGCTATCTACTAACAGTAATTGATGCCTTCTCCAAATATGCATGGGCAATTCCAATTAAAACAGAAACTGTTGTAGAAATAAGAGATGCAAGGCAATCCATATTAAGCGAACGACGAATACCTGAAAACCTGCTTACTGAAGATGGAAAGGAATTCTACAAAAACCTCTTTAAAAATCTAATGCTGAAGCATGCAATTAATCATTACTCTACGTACAGTTTCCTCAAAGCATAAATAGTAGAACGATTTAGCCGAACTCTGAAGGATATGATGTGGAAAGAATTTCGTTTTAATAGAACTTATCAGTGAATTGGTATGGTAAAGAAACTGCTCACTGAATACAACTCAAGAATACATGGAACTACAAAACTGAGACCACGTGACATCAACACCTGCAATGACAAAGAACTGCTTTCAACTGTATATAATCATATAAAAATTGTTGGTCCTGCAACGTATAAAGTTGGAAATTTTGTACGCATCAGCAAATAGAAGCATATATTTGAGAAAGGCTATACACCAAACTGGACAGCTGAAATTTTTAAAATTATTAAAGTTCAAAACACAAACCGCATCACATATCGGCTGGAAGATTATCAAGGAAATACAATCACAGGAGGCTTTTACGAATTGGAGCTGTTGAAATTTAAGCACCCAGACCTATATCTCGTAGAGAAAATTTCTAAGAAGAGTGGAGATAAAGTTTACGTTTCTGCGGTTGCCACTTGTTGATCGGATGAAGTAATACCCCCATGGTAGAGTATCCCCCATGGTAGAGTATCCGTCGTTCCGCTCATAATATGTCGCTTATTATCATATGGACTCAATGCGATATTTTAACATTTCTTATCCACATAAATACACAGCTTCACACATCCACCAAGACCTTAGGTAACGTTTTCTCAGCCACCAAGTAGCCCAACTCAACATACCATAGGCACTCATACTAAAGTAAACAACTTAAACCAAACTCAAGCTGGCAAGTATACAGTCCCGATATAAATTCGCTTACGGTATTTCACATCATTACTTAATACACATAAGCCGCACACATTCTAACCAAGCCTTGTTACAGGTAACGTAGCCCAATCCAACACAACCCATACAATCCTATTCATAGTATCAGATATTGCCACTATAGGTCTCAGCCAACCTCCAGTACTCAGACACAGGAGAAACAAAATCGAAAATCTATGCTATTTCCCTATGCTGGAGAGTGCTATAGAGAGCTGAAAGTGATTTCGTATCCCCAAAGTGATCTCGTATCCACAAGCTCGCGATGAACAACATACGTAGTACCGGCTAATGCCACCAGGGGACCTTGCTCAAGAAATGGTGTTTGCACTCGAAAGAGCAAACTTATTTAGGCGCAGCATTTGAAAACAGCAAAACCAAGATAACATCATTCTGATATCTACAACTTCCCCACTAATAAATCGTCAAGCAAGAAAACAGCAAAACCAAGGCTTGGTGGTGGTACCTGCTAATGTCGCTAGGAAACCTTACTTTCCCTCGGGGTGGAGAACATATGAAGTACCGGCTAGTGCCGCTAGGGAACCTTACTCAAGAAATGGGGTTTGCACTCGAAAGATCAACTATGACTTTATAATACAAGAAATACAAGAACCCTCTAAATCCAATAATATTAATTTGCTGCGAAAACATCAAGCCAAGGTGATGTCATGTTGTCAAATTCGAATATTGCTGATATCTACAACTTCCCCGCTAAGAACACTTATTTAGGTGCAGGAGAACATTGATAGTTGTAAATCCTTAGATGATGTGCACTCAATTCGCACGATTCTTAAACCATTAACAAGCACCTTCGTAAATCCCGTATGCGAAACTCATTTGTTGGCTTTTCCCTTGGTAATTCCTAAATCCTGTAATATCAGAATAGTAATAGGAAGAATGGAAATATTTCCTAGACTTAAGGCAGGTAATAAATGGCTTTTTGTTTTAACAGAGCCAGAAGCTTTAACAATTGTGTGTCATGATACACATGATGTCAAATTGGACTCTATTTGCTTAATATCAATAAAAGAAAGTTGTCAAGGATATACAAGCTCAAGTATTTTAAGTCCTGAAAGAATACTGGTACATGAAATGAGATCCCTAATACCACAAGTAGACATATTAGAAGACGACTGTTGTACTAAGGCAAAAATTAATAAAACATTAGAACTTTTTTATATTGATCCGGTACATTTGTCAAATATAAATTTGGAAAATCTAAAAATAGTTTCAAATAAACTGAATCATTTTCATGAAGAAATAGATAAGCTCTATGCACAAAAACCAATATACAAGAAAATGTCAACACTCCATACATATACGTATGTAGTTTGTGAATTAATTTTATTGTTCATTACTTATAAGTTAATACTAATGTGTTTGAAATGTTATTTTAAATGTAAAGATAATTCAAGATATAACTATAAAGATAAAGTAATTTGTATAAACATTAATAATTGTTAAAATCCACCAAGCGTTCTGAAAGTGAAGAATATGAAGTTATGAGATTCGATCGACGGCCAGTTGGCATAGGAAATTCAGGGGAAAGAATAATAATTTCTCCTAGAAATAAAGTTGGGAAAACGAAACCAAGTTTTGGTGATTTTTAAATTTTACATATATTTATATCTTTTAAATAATAAATAACTATATTTTTCTTATGGGGGAGGTGCACGGCCGTACATATGGGGTGGGTTTGAGGGGTCCATTGTTGTAAGCTATACTAATTTTTATCCAAAAATTTTTGTATCTCATTTTATATCTTTCCTCTGTAGGCCCTTTAAGGTAAAGCAACTTTAGGAAAAACATGTGCAAAATAGAGAAAGAAAATAAGTAGATGGTAGCTTGCTTTGATACAACTTAGCTTAATCAAAGTAGTATTTTTAAGTTTGTTGACATTTTAAAGGGAATGTTTAATCTATATCTAATTATTATCGTCTTGAAACAACAACTTTTGTTGGTTGTAACTAATTATAAGATAGTAACTAATATTTTTCATGAGCGCCCCGTGGTTATTTTAAATAGCTTAACAAATTATTCGTTTACCTTTTAGGAAATTTTAGATTATTACATAGTTATACTTAAAATATCTTAAATAATAATCGTTTTTTTTACTAATTTTTTTAAATTGATTTTTTGCCAATAAAATTCGAACGAGTTTTCTTTACATGAAAGACCCCTGTGGCAGTTTTTTGTTATTGAAAGAAGCCGTCCATCGCCCTTGCTCGAATTTGTTCTGTTAAATAACATAATGTGAAATAAATAATCCGTCACTGATGTACAAATGAAGCCTTAGCAAGAAGTATATAATAAGAAAAATTTTACTTCTTTTCATAAGACTTTGTTCTGTTTGGCAGTGCCTTTACCATGATTTTATAAACGACAAATATACAGAATCGTATCTAGCGGGGTAGGGGTAGTTCTCCTTAGATAACATTATTAAAATGTGAATATGGCAGCCTTTATTTACAATACATATTTTCCTTAGAATTTTCTTGAAATTTTTTCATCAGAACTTTTATACTGTATTAGTGGCCAGGCCAACAACAGACCAATAAAGTTAGATTGATTCAGTTCTCTGGGCCGTTTACGATTTTTATGAGCATAGATCATTTTTCTTATGAACTTTTACAAAAATGTTTCCTCATAAGTTGTATACTAAATATGGTCGACAACATTTTCGGAAACAAAAAATTAGATAGGATTTGGGGGTAGAGCCTCTTAAAGCTGAAGGTTTATTTTCGATGGTGGAAGTGGGATTCATCTCGTTATTCAAAGAAAATATTTCTGATGAGTTCTTTTGTTATTATTATCAATACTGCGCGAACGATCGGTATAAAACGGAGTCTCTTTGCGCGTTGAATTGGATTAATTTTTCAGAAGAGTTTGCTTAATATCAATAAAAGAAAGTTGTCAAGGATATACAAGCTCAAGTATTTTAAGTCCTGAAAGAATACTGGTACATGAAATGAGATCCCTAATACCACAAGTAGACATATTAGAAGACGACTGTTGTACTAAGGCAAAAATTAATAAAACATTAGAACTTTTTTATATTGATCCGGTACATTTGTCAAATATAAATTTGGAAAATCTAAAAATAGTTTCAAATAAACTGAATCATTTTCATGAAGAAATAGATAAGCTCTATGCACAAAAACCAATATACAAGAAAATGTCAACACTCCATACATATACGTATGTAGTTTGTGAATTAATTTTATTGTTCATTACTTATAAGTTAATACTAATGTGTTTGAAATGTTATTTTAAATGTAAAGATAATTCAAGATATAACTATAAAGATAAAGTAATTTGTATAAACATTAATAATTGTTAAAATCCACCAAGCGTTCTGAAAGTGAAGAATATGAAGTTATGAGATTCGATCGACGGCCAGTTGGCATAGGAAATTCAGGGGAAAGAATAATAATTTCTCCTAGAAATAAAGTTGGGAAAACGAAACCAAGTTTTGGTGATTTTTAAATTTTACATATATTTATATCTTTTAAATAATAAATAACTATATTTTTCTTATGGGGGAGGTGCACGGCCGTACATATGGGGTGGGTTTGAGGGGTCCATTGTTGTAAGCTATACTAATTTTTATCCAAAAATTTTTGTATCTCATTTTATATCTTTCCTCTGTAGGCCCTTTAAGGTAAAGCAACTTTAGGAAAAACATGTGCAAAATAGAGAAAGAAAATAAGTAGATGGTAGCTTGCTTTGATACAACTTAGCTTAATCAAAGTAGTATTTTTAAGTTTGTTGACATTTTAAAGGGAATGTTTAATCTATATCTAATTATTATCGTCTTGAAACAACAACTTTTGTTGGTTGTAACTAATTATAAGATAGTAACTAATATTTTTCATGAGCGCCCCGTGGTTATTTTAAATAGCTTAACAAATTATTCGTTTACCTTTTAGGAAATTTTAGATTATTACATAGTTATACTTAAAATATCTTAAATAATAATCGTTTTTTTTACTAATTTTTTTAAATTGATTTTTTGCCAATAAAATTCGAACGAGTTTTCTTTACATGAAAGACCCCTGTGGCAGTTTTTTGTTATTGAAAGAAGCCGTCCATCGCCCTTGCTCGAATTTGTTCTGTTAAATAACATAATGTGAAATAAATAATCCGTCACTGATGTACAAATGAAGCCTTAGCAAGAAGTATATAATAAGAAAAATTTTACTTCTTTTCATAAGACTTTGTTCTGTTTGGCAGTGCCTTTACCATGATTTTATAAACGACAAATATACAGAATCGTATCTAGCGGGGTAGGGGTAGTTCTCCTTAGATAACATTATTAAAATGTGAATATGGCAGCCTTTATTTACAATACATATTTTCCTTAGAATTTTCTTGAAATTTTTTCATCAGAACTTTTATACTGTATTAGTGGCCAGGCCAACAACAGACCAATAAAGTTAGATTGATTCAGTTCTCTGGGCCGTTTACGATTTTTATGAGCATAGATCATTTTTCTTATGAACTTTTACAAAAATGTTTCCTCATAAGTTGTATACTAAATATGGTCGACAACATTTTCGGAAACAAAAAATTAGATAGGATTTGGGGGTAGAGCCTCTTAAAGCTGAAGGTTTATTTTCGATGGTGGAAGTGGGATTCATCTCGTTATTCAAAGAAAATATTTCTGATGAGTTCTTTTGTTATTATTATCAATACTGCGCGAACGATCGGTATAAAACGGAGTCTCTTTGCGCGTTGAATTGGATTAATTTTTCAGAAGAGTTTGTAAAAGCGAGTAACTAGAAAATATACACCGTACTAGATTTTTGTATTGAGAATAGAAGGTAAGCTAGTTACTTTATTAATTTTTATGGTTAACATTATACTAAATAGTAGCTATTTTGTATATTTTAGCTAAATCACAAATACATTTGTATAATATTTACTGAACTAGTTTCCAACTAAAAGAGCCCACTTTGAAGGTAATAGAAACAATTTATTCTTAACGTTCTATTTAGTTATTTTTTGTACATTTTTTCATAAATTAAGAATGAAGAGGTCAACACAGTCGTCAATACTCGCAAATACAGTGAAAAATCCGAAAAAGGCTGAAAAGTACACGGAGGAGAACACTGAAGTAAAAAATCCTGAAGGTAGCCATAAAAATATTTCAGTTTAAGGGAGGCAGGTAATAGCGGTGCAACTATTACTCCAGCTTGTGAAAGTCTCGAAGATGTTAATAGATACGACATAGGGTTATATGTAAATAAAACACCTTCTGACTCAGTAAAAGAGAAAGCTTTAAACCAACCCTGGCTACCACCAACAAATTTTAAGTTTCCTATGGCTTATGGAAGAAATCTCTCATTTCAACACCACTGGCTAAAGATTTATCCTTGGCTAGTATATTCAAAATATCTAAATGGAGCATAATGAAAAATTTGCGTGTTATTCAGCCGTGCAGTTGGAGGAAGAGGAGGTCAACATTTAGGAGCTTTGGTAACAAAGGAATACACGAATTGGAAACACGCTAAAGAAAATTTTGAGAAACACGGAAGAAATAAATATCATACTGATGCTAATATTTTAGCTGAAAACTTTCTTCAAATCATGTCAGGAAAACAGGCTAATGTTCTTTCTCAACTGAGCTCTGAGAGACAACGAATTATTCACGAGAACCGTGCAAAATTAGTATCCATCATGAAACTATCATCTTTTGTGGACGGCAGGAAATAGCCTTGCGAGGCACTGATGACTTCGGTGCTATTGAATTCGAAGATCCAGGGAATAATGATGGAAATTACAGGGCACTTCTTCGTTTTCGAGCTAGAAGTGGAGACGAAATACTTAAGAAACTTTTAACAGAATCCGTAGGTACCAAAGCCATGTTTACATCTTCAATAATACAGAATGAGATCATTGGAATTTGTGGTGAAATTATCTAAACAAATATCGTTTCTAAAATAAACGCAGCAGAGTGTTTTTCCGTACTAGCTGACGAGGCGCAAGATATATCAAGAAAAGAGTAGTTGGCGATTTGTGCCCGTTATGTAGAAGTAAGTGATGGCAAACAAATTCTGCGCTAATTATGAATAAGATCTAATTGATCTTCTGGTATGATATTCATTCTTGTTTATTGATTACATCTTTAAGAAACGGATCGGCTTAAGTGCTTGTATCCATTTGCGCCGGTGATGATTGAGGCTGTAAAAACTGTAAGCTTTAAGTATTATTTTATGAAGGGTTTCAATCTAATGGACTCGAATTAGCAATATAAACATTTTCGGTAGTCTACTAGACTCGTATAATTAATACAAACTTTTTCGGTAATCTAGTGGACTCGTATGAGTAACTTAAACATTTCAGACAATTGGATGGTAGGGAGAATTTGTTATCATTAAGATTTAATAAATATAGTTGTTGTATGATAGTATAGTCAGTATTTTTAGAGTCGTTCATTCATTCAATTTAAAATCGTAACTTTAAGTTCTGCAAAGTATATTCTACTATCAAGAAATGTTTAAATCAAAATTAAATGTAAAAGTGAAATTTCGTTAAGATTGCAAAATCCCTATAAAACAAGTGACACATAACAAAGTAATGCAAGTTATAATACAATACGTAACTACTTCTATAGTTGCCGTAACTAGTTATGGAAATAGTCTGGGATGCGTTCCGTTTCCTACTGGGTTGTATTATTGCCTTTATTGATCACTGACTAACTTGGATGAGTCATAGATAATGCCCCTTACAGTGAAAACTCTCTATAACGAAACTCAAGTGACTGAGAAATTCACATTGTTACAGAGAGTTTTCACTGTCCAGTGTAATATGTGTGTAATATAACTCATCCTTCGCGCACCGAGTTTGGCAGTGGCCAATAAAGGCAATAATCACAATAAACAAAAAAAGCTGACGTGTTCAACCAAAACCCTCGAGAATACTTCCCAAGCCATGAAACAGAAATCTAGATGTGTGCATTCGGAGTCCGTTTTCTAAAATGTTCTATATTGATACTTATGGAAAAGTGCTAAACTATGTATGCCACAGAGCCTAAACTACTATCCATACAGGAAAATAGTCTTCTAGTAATTTACAGCTTGATTCCTTACCTTCCGAAAGGCTTCACTTCCTATATACCTTACTAAACAAAATAATAAAATAGTTTTGATTACAAAGTAACCTTACCATTTAACGCTCAATACAACTCAGCTCAGTGATAATTGCATGTGTGTATGTGCAGCCGGAGTCCGAATCTGTAGGCAGCTACATTCGCTATCATCAGACCACGGCGACATTAGAATGATTACTCAGCTGAGACTTTTTGTTTGAGGAATCGTAGTCATTTGGTTAAGATTAATTTTTCTAAATAATTTTGTTAGGAAAGGTATGAAAATTTTTTTACGGTTCAGAAGATAAGAAAGCAAACTTAAGATTATCGGAACATCAATTTTCTGTATGAATAGTAGTTTAGGGCGGAGGAGCTATTCAAATCAAATTTTTGTCAGTTTTACATAAGAACACTGCAAGTATTTTAGAATGTAAGGACTCCGATAGGCCTCGTATGTGGTAGGGAGGGAGTCTGTTTCATGGCTTGTGAAGTATTCTCGAGGGTTTTGGTTCAACCGATGTGCGTGGAAGTTTAGGCATGTTGGTACCTTTGTGAGCATCTGGCAACCTATAATAACATTGTTCTGCATATTTTTTCGCTAAAGAGTGAGTCACTTCATTACATAATGTAAATTAAAATATTGGTTCTTCGAAAACCAATAAAGTTAGTCACAATAATTGTGACACTATAATGTTAATGTATTATAAGCAAAACATTCACTCAAATTCATGTCAAACTCGAGCAGCTGACTGCATTTGTTTACATGTTTTGCAGCATGCTAAACACGGGTCAAGCGAGTTGCATCACATCACATAAATTTTATGCACATAAGTGCAAGTAAGTAATGTAGTTTAACATGCCCTAAATCATGGGCATGTTTACATATCGTAATTGTACACATCATAATTAAGTTAATAGCAGCAAATTTACTTCTATATAAATAAGCTAGGAATATTTCATTGAATATGCATAATCTTAACAGTCTTCCAACTTAACACTTGGTGCCTGCTAGTTATAGCTGCGCCTACCACTGGTCCACTGGGCGTCTCCCAGTCATAGCTACGCCTACCACTGGTCATCTGTTAGTTATAACTGTGCTCACCATAATAGTGGAGATCTGTATTTGGCAGCTTCACCTAGGAGATCAGCCCAAAGGCTGCCTCCACTCTTCGTGCCCCATAATACCGACGCGTTGCTTGTGCTGCCAATGCATGGAAGCTGTATACCATACATTGGTGATTTAATATAAATAAAGAAGTAAATCACATCTAATTTTATTTGCCACATGGCGACCGTGCCTCATGATGTAATTATTATATTATCACAACTGTACAGCTGGTGGAAAGATGAGTAAGAAATATATATCACATCTTTTCTACCACACCGTATTTCATAAATAACTTCTTATAAGAAAAATTTCTGGTTATTTGTTTTATTCAAAACATTTTGATTTGCTTTAAGGGCGGTTACCAATGAAATCTTAAAAAACACGAAAAGTTAATACAACTTTGCATCAAATTTGTGCGTATTATCATGATGAAAATTGCACATAGTTTGCGAAAAAGCATAAACTCAGGTAATGACGTGTCAAAAATAAAGATTTCGGGGTTTTATATGTATTTAATTAGCTTTAGAAAATTGTCGAATTCATGAAATTTGCAAAGTTTGGTACATAATAACGTAATAATCATACATCAAGTAGAAAAAATATGTACTTGAGTATAGAAGATCTTGAAGTTGAAGAGGAAGTGACGGAGGGAAAACTAGTAAAAAACTTTTGGTTACCCGGGGATTACATGCGATAGTACAGCTTGCATGCAAGCCTCCCTTCCGACGCGATTTTTAACTTGACAGCAGAAGGCAGTTCGGTTGATGTCTTAGCACTTGCAAGTTCATTTAAAAAATGGCATTAAGGCGTAAAGTCATGCATATATTGGAAAATTATAGCACTAACGGAAGTAACAGAATGATAAAAACCCAAGAAAAAGTTAAGAGGAAGGTGTTGGTAATTGCTGTAATGCAAATGATCCCAGAAAATCTCATTTTTCCAGAATAAATTTATCAAATTCTCTCAAGCATTTCTGTTCCGCCATCTTGAAAACTGCATACTGTTAAATTACTATCACCTCAGCTGCCATGGTTTTTCATCATGCCAGTTCGCTGAAAGCTATACTGCCAGCATGGCAGTAGAGGTTACACGTGCAAGAAGTATGTCAGTGCAGCTTGCATGCAAGTTGTACTTCCAGGTGTAACCCCCGGGTTACTAAGATATTTTCGTTTGAAAGTTGCTATTTTTAGAGACGAATAACTATTAAAATTATTACATTATTTCAAAGAAAGTTCAATTTGTAACAAAGATCGAACCTTTTTCTGTTTATCTCAAATTCTTTAGAATAATGCTGAAGGAAATAAAGTCAGTAATGTTAACCATGGTAACGGCAAAAATTTCTTGTTTTTATATATTTTTCATGCAATTTGGCGTTTTTAATTCATTTAATCACCGACAGATGGAATAATGTTTCGGAAAGCATTCATTGGTTTTGAAAGCTCTGTGAGCTGTATTTTGCATGCTTGGAAAGTGTATCCCGCCATTTTCTGCATTGTGCGTAGATTTCGTGGAATATTTTACGATTGGTTGAGAGGCGACAAGTTTTATTGGCCGTTCTATTTATAATCTATTTGTTTATAAATTGTTAGTAATAATTATTCATTCATGGGATGTGTTAGTAATATTCGGTCTAATAATATTATGGAATAATGAAGAGAAAGTTGAATATTGAAATTTGTATATATGAAAAGGAAATAATCCTAAAATCGATCAATTTTGTGTAAATTTGTGAATGGACTATCCTTCATTTTAATTGAATTTTACAGGAAGTTTGGCAATGTTGAAAATAGCAATTTTTTGCTACGGTCCATTTATGACGGAGAAATTTGTTTTGAAATTTGAAAAATGTGGCGAATTCTGCTCAGTAGATGTAATTTGAAAAATTTACAATTCAGAATGTACACATCGCATCCCCATGAAATAAACGTTATTTATTTTGGGAAGCTTTGAGGTTAAGCAAAGGTAATTTTTGTGAACATTTGGATATTTCAGTTATCCTTAAATATCTTAAAATGTGCAATCGAAATATTTTTTATTTTTGTTTGTAATGTAATGTTTCTAATGGGTTTTAGTGAAGCTGTAGAAAGGAGAAAAGGGAACTTCTTAAAGTTTGGATGGAGTTACTTTTTTAAATATATGTATACAATTTAGAAAACTGTGAACGAAAATTGATGAGGTGTGGTGAGTTGTCAGATTACTCGTATATACAGGGTGTTCGGTAAAAAAGTGTCCTTGAAGTGTTCAAATAACACTTTTCTGGAGACTTGTCTCCCTAAATACACTCTTATACTATCAAATTGAAGATATCGGATCTAACGTGAGCACTGATTTGGAAAATTTAACTTTTCTATTTTTCAAGTTTTTTAAAACGAAAATTCGGAGCCGGATCTCCAATTTTTTGACTTCGCGTAAATTTTTTTGTAAAAAAAGTGATATATTTTTTCTACTACATCGTAATCAACAATGTACTCGATTATCTTTTATAGTCATACAGTAAAATTGAATTGGAAATTCTACCAGACATAGCTCAGCCTGGATTTTCAGTTGGTAAATTCAATTCTATTTCTCGAATGTAGCTCTTTAGTTATCTAGTTTACAAAATAGTAAAAAAATGGCAAACTTATATGGTACATTAGAACTCAGAATTCTAGGATTCACTAAAATAAAATTTGCCCAAGCAATAAATGGTGCCAGACAAATTACAAGGAAAAGTGTTTGGCCAACAGCACAGAGCGCATTTATTGCCTGTTCCTCACGCAGAAAAAATTTATAAGTCCCAAAAAAATTCTATGAAAACTACTACAGACAAATCTAAAACCTCGCCAAGCCTATGGGATCATACTGCTATGCCGTAACCCCCGGAATATAATACAAGCCATGAAGTCCCCGAAGGCATCAACACATTCAAACGTTAAGGCCTTTAAGGCCGGGTACAGCATGCAGTAAAAGTTCACTCTCACTGCTTTTTTATACTCGTCATGAGTGAAAAACTAAAATTTGCCACAGCAAAATGAAGTTAAAACAAATTGCTTTCAAATATGTTTTCTTTCTAATAGTTAAAAAAAAAATTAGCATGTAGGACAAATTTATGGAAATTATAGCATTTGAACTAAATACAAGCAACTTTTATATGAAAAACTCCTGCAGTAAGACAAGGCAAGAAGACTATGGATGTCGTCTGCTGACCGGCCCGCTGTTTTTTTTTTTCGACTTTGTTCACAGCTTGTATATTCCGTTTCACAGTGCTTTTGAGAACAGAAATCGTGCGATTTTTTTGGTGGTAACCCCCCTTAAGAAACCGCTTTAAAATTAATCTCTTGTTGCATTTTATTATATATTAGGTTATTTTCTTTCTCAGAAAAATTCAGCAATGTCGAGACAAGATCGTCATAAACAATTTCAAGCTTGTCCAGCTCGCACTTCAACTCTAGTTAGATTTCAAGAACTCGGGTGAATTGCTATATTCCCTTCATCATAACCCAAATCACTTTTAATGAAGTACAAGTATGAAAACCCCACTAAAGTGCATGTAATACTCACTCTGCCCAACAATGAAACAGCTCGGTCTGTTATAAAATGTTCATATAATGTTGTTGTTGGCAGAATTGCTAATTTACAGCTCTTAAATTCGGATAGTGGCGATAAAATTCAGCAACTTAGGATGTATCTCAATGCAATTGAAAAATATTTATGAAAAACTGATAAAACTTAAAATCAGCAGTGATTATGAGAAGGTCTGACTTCGAGTTCATTACAATCAGTGTTCTAAGAATTTTCTTATTTTTTTTCTGTGCTTAAATCGAAGAATTATTTCAGAAGTAAACACTATTTTCGTATCTGTTTATCTTTGCATATATGAAAAGGAATTAATATTTTCAAGTGCATATACCATATTGAATGGACAAAAGTCACAGTTTATCAGAGCAGTAGAGATGTTCATTGGTATTAGCAGCTGCTGGGACAATAATGTCCCAGCAAAAATTTAAAAACGGCTGAGCTTAAAAGTTTCCATATAATATGGGGTATATGTATGTGTCTGAAATCGTCTTCTGAATCATATTTAACGGTTTTTAGTTTCGTTGGTGTGTCTTTAACGTTATTCATGTTTAGTTTTGCATTTTAAATTGTGAAGTACAGTCGTAGTTTGTGATAAATTTGTGGTGTTTTATATTATAATTAGCGAAAAGCGTAATTGTTGGGATTATCTCATATAAAGTAAGTAATATATTTATACATATTTGTCTTGTAAAGTTTTTAATTTTTAATTTCATTTTTTATATATAGAAGGAAAAATGCAAAAGAAATTAAGGAACATTTCTTGAACTCAATAGACGGTTCAACCAGCAAAGATCTTTTTGCAAGCAGTGACAGCGAATTTGATTTTGATTTTAATTCCGAGATTGACTGCAAAGATGGAAGTGATTTTGATGAAGATGGTGAAGATTTTAGCAAAACAAACGAATAACATGTATCAACAAACAAATCTGAAAACGCATCCAATATGAATTTGATGCATCCGCCACATATTTGTTTCAACCCACCCAAGCTTTCGTCCATGTAGCACTATTAGATCACGTAGCCTGATAAATTACATTGCAAAATGCACAAATGAGCGTTTGGAGATTGTAAACACAACAAAAAAACGTAGAGCTAGTCGTATATAAAAACTGATATTGGTGAAATGAAGATTATGTCGGGTGTCATGTTTGTAATGTCTTACAATCGCGTACCAAGCTTAGAGAATTATTGGTCTTCATTGGAAAATTTGATGATAAAGAAAGCAATATCTCGAGAGCGATTAAAAGTATTATCATCGAAAATGTAATTTGCCAGTCCTGAGAAACTAGCTGATGTAGAAAAAACTTATTGTATAAAGGACGTCGGGAAATGTTTAATAACAACATGTCAAAGTAATCGCCAAGATATCGCATATTAAAGCATAGAAGAGTCAACAACCAAATTCAAAGGTCGGGCGTTATTGAAGCAATATATGCCAATGAAACCCAGAAAGAGAAGGTGAAGATGTGGCTAAGATGTGATTCTCTGAGTGGGTATACATATGATTTTAATAATTATAGTGGAAGAGAAGTAAATGTATTTGACGGAACTTTGGGAGAACGCGTTGTTAATAATTTACTGGAAACAATTCGTGAAGAAGATGTAGCAGTATATTGTGATAGATTTTTCGCAAGTGCAACTTTATTAGAAACGCTCAATTTAGCTGCATTGGGACCATGTAATTATAATAGAAAAACTTTCGAAAATTATCGGAGAAATTGAAAAAAGGGGAAAGTATATTTAAAGTTAATAGTTCTGGGCATATTTGAACAACGTGGCAAGATACGAAAGGAGTTTAATTTTTGAGTAACTGTCTTACTGCATCTACTACAAAAGTAAGCGATACACCAGCCAATAGGCAGAAATATGAGTTTCCTGCCCACAGATAATTAGAGATTATAGTGATATGTGGCGTAGAAGGGCACCAAATCTCAAATAAGTGGTGGAAAAAGACTTTTTATCGACTTTTAATGATGTCAGCCGTAAATTCTTGGGTTGTTTACGGTGAACTCAATAAAAGAAAGCAAAATTTTCTTGGATTCCTTGTTTTATTAGCTGAAAAACATATTCATGAAGGAGCAGAACTGCAGCTGTTCGTCGTTCCGACAAAATGGTCGTTTATTTAAGAAACGAAAATTGCCTGAAAATGTTAGTCTTCATCTTCCAATAGAAGGTGTGAAATGAAGATGGTGTACAAAATGTGCAGCAGAACAAAAACGGACTAAAACAATTCGTAAATAATGTGAAATTATTAATTAATTCTTAATTATGCAAAAACTGTTTTGCTGAATATCATATAAGATTTTTTTACTACTTTTTCTTTTTCACGATTTATGTTTGATACAAATAAATGAATTTGTTTTGTTTTATATTTTAATACATGGTTTTATTTTTTAGTTAAGTTTTGTTTCAATATACTGATGGGATATATATGAACCATCATAAAAAACGGATGGCACATATATATCCCATCCCCTCCAGCCCTCCCCTTGATTTGTTTTTTTTTTAAATAACACTTAATTATTATATTTCATATTATATTAAACATAATATAATAATATAACCTAAAACGGAAAGCCTCTGTGAAAGGGTTAACGTGAAAATGGAATGGACCATTTTATTTGAAACTAATATAATTAAGTGCTCCCATAATTTAGTTTGAGTTGCTAATGTTTCGAAAAATTAATTACTTATTTGTAATCATTTAAGAAAAGGTTAACTGCTTTTGTGAATTTAAAGTTTGTTTAATAAGTGATAATAAGTAACAAAAAACGATTACACAAAGATAGATAATAAGTTGCTTAAAATATGAAAAAATTAAGCGTGGCTGAAGGTTCTGATCAGGTCCATCAGTTCTCTTGTGGATACAAACATAACTGAAAACCAACCTGACGAGTTAGATTTACAGCACTGCGATAAGTAATTATCTATTTTACTAGACTTTCCACCAAACCCAAACGTTATTACCGTTTCCCTAACTTCAGAGTGACTAACGAAATTCTATGAGTTAAAGGCGCTGTTGCAGTGCTGGAATTTGGAGGAACTATTGGTATATTTAGCTTGTAAGTTTTGCAGTTAAAATATATACGCTTTATCGAAGAATTATTGTTATTATTTTTATTTTTTTTATTTATTTTTACAGCTCAAGGAATTTACGTCGATGAACTGCGCCATTTAAGATTTCATCTCATTCAGCCATTTAATACTTCATCTCGTTCAGCCATTGTGGAAGGTTTTTACCTTTGAAGCGATGATCAATTTTTATTATAATTTAACGCAGCGGAAAATAAAGCAAGCAATGTGCTATATAAACCCCATACAGGCTGATCAGGTATCTTTACAATCTGTTGCTTCCATACAAACCATACCATCACCATTGCCACCTTCTACTTCTTCGACATTGCAATGTTCACCAAATGCAGAACCTGAAGTTCATCTCATCGCCATCTTAGCCCAATGTACACAGGAAAGAATGATACAAAAATTTCGTGACGACAATAAATTTCTGAATTATGTAAATGGACAGATTTTAATTGAACCTATGGCTAGCTACGTCTTAAGAAAGAACTGTGCTATGTATATTCATCAAATGGAATAGTTAACTGAAGAAATTGTAGCAATAATTGTGGGTGCAGATGAAGTAAATAACAGTAGTTTACTACACGGCAGTAAGAAATTATAGATTTCCCCAATTTTCAGGCTTAATATTTCATACGCATCCAGGGAAGAAACGCAAATCGTTGGCTTTACAATAAGTACCACAATTAAAAAGACTGAATTTGTCAAGGTGGACTCAGAAGTAAACTTTTTCTTCATCCGGGAAAAGGGCGTGATTATACTAGAAAACGAGTCTTGGAAGGTAGTACAATAACTAATTTATACGCAGTTGAAAATGTATTGAATATATACATCCTTTCTTTTAGAAGACGACGAAATAAGCTCTGTAGAGCACATTCGAAAACTAAAATATTAGTAGATAAAACTAGACGACTTTCTCAAGCATATTCATCCTACTCGCGGTATTAGCTCCTACTTCTAAGACACTGAGGGGAAAAGAAACGTAATTAAACACACAATTACGAATTCACAAAATGCTTTACTATTCTGGAAATGATAATTGAAATAGAAGACCGTATCAGATTTTTACAAAATAAAGGCCAAAACATTCAGTCCTTCATTACTGTAATTGGGGACGTTTTAGACCCCCAAGAAATATTCTTGTATTTTGATGGAAAAAAATTAAATTCTTCAGCATTGTGAAAGCTGTTGACGTTTGTGTAAGGCCTTTCAATTATTTAATTAATTTACCCATAACTATGTATAGCTTTTCATGCAACATTATTATATATTAAACAAAAAAGATATAACATTTACTTTCGTAAAATTACTGGAAAATATTTAAAAAAAAGGAATAAATGATTGTGTAAGCGTTCAAAGAAAGTTTTTTACTTATATTTTTATCTTATAGAATTATAGATACAAAATCCATAATACATATGTATATATATTTACATATTATTATTATACATATACAGGGCGTATGGTGTTACTATAGATTAAATTCATAGGGTGATGTATAACAACAAAATTACATGGTATTAGGAGAAAATATAATCAAAATTACAAGCCCCTACCTCCGAGAGGACGGATATTACAAGCCCCCTCCCAAGCAATCTTTTGTCCCTGTTATGGAGACCTAGCATGCTATAAAATTAATGTAAAGCAATACCAAAACCTCTGTATATAATATATATATCAAGGCCTTTCAGAACACAATTTCTAGAAGATTTCTTACTATTGAAGGGATCATATTGTAAAACGATAATAATTGTGAAAATAACTACTTCTTATCATTTTGCAAACATTACAGAATGATAACAAGCTGTTACCTTAATACTACACGTCATATTTTCAATCGGTTAATAAGTTTCTTGTTAAATACAATATGCCATGTGGTCAAAGTTAATGTGATAATTGAAAAGATATTGTAAAACATCTGAAACCTTTTCGAGCTTCGATATTTTAATATCAATAAGATTATTATTGAATAATTATAAATCTTGTTATAAAGATAGGAGCCAGTTTAATAAGAAAAAACTCTTGTGCCAACGGGAGTCTTGTCATAATAATAGTGAAAAAGTGATCATGTTAAACTAATAACAAATATTGTGGTATTTTAACAGGTTTTATTCTCAGTGTCGAGGCTTTGTTGACTGAATGAGTATTATTTCTAATATCTTCCAAGCAGACTTCAATTGAGCTTCAGTCCAGGTAACTCTAACCCTTGATCCTAGATTTTTCTACCAATTTCTGTATTGCGGTCCGACAAGGTGCTTCACGACGACCCAAAAATGTTCGAGTTTTACGAACCGTCTCTGCCACATTTTCACCATTTTTATAGTGAATTTTAATAATTTCAATGCGTAGATGATTCGTGTATCGTTCCATTTTTATTAATGGCGTAGCTTCTACTTGTCAAATGTGAAAAAATGACAGCTCCAAAAGTAACATCTACCGAAATAGCGGGCTAATTAAAATAACACCTCTTATTGGAATACCCTTTAGCATAAACTACAAAAGAAAGTGTGGAAGCGGCAACAAGGGTGATATGGCATGTATCATATCACTCATTTAAAAATATAGTTACCATATCTCCCAAATATATGTTCCTCTACTTCATAGCTTTTGTTTTTTACATATTAAACTAATATGTGTTATTTACCTTAAATTTCAGTAAATAAGGCATATGCATATACTTCAAACACTTATTGTTTTGTATAAATTAGACTAGTCACTGAACAAAATTCATCTGCGATTCAGTATGAAAATTATCTGCAACATTCATCTGCAAATTTAAAATGCGATTTCTCAGCAATAATATTGGTGCTATGTGTTATGTTGGGGTGACCACCTATCCTGAAATCTGCGGAATGTCCTGGATCATAATTTAAGTCATAGCTTTTTAAGATTACACAATTAGTTAAATTAATTTTTTCATAAGTGGTTTTTAAAGCCATACCCTCAGATAGGTTTTTACCAAACTATCCGTTTGAAAGGAATTTTTTTCGAGCCTCTATACCAAATACATGATCCATCATAACAGTCAGCGTAAATAAAATCCATGGAAGCACTTCAAATTTATATATATAACAAATTTCACTAGATTACATTAACAAACATGGGCATTAACATGATTCGAATAAAGTGCGAAAATAAATATGATATTAACAGGCAAAGTATTGTAAACTATATTTTTGTTTTTTTTTTATATGCAATTTTGTATTGGAAAAGCGATTGTATTTTTGGTATGAAGTTTTTCCTCGCCCAATTTACGTATTTTGCCTGTTACTGCCGTTTCTTTTCCTTCCTTTCTCATAGTAAAACTAATTATAATACTCACGCTAGTATGCGCCATATAAAATGTTGCTACGAATAAATTACGTTTAATATATTCTCCGATAGTTGATACACTGGGACATACGCATATTTTTCTAATTCTGATGTGTATTTCTAGTCATAAACGCTTATTCAAAATTAAATAAAACGAATAAATTTAAAAAATTTTAAACAAAAAGAAATTTCCATCATAATCAATGCCTTGAATATGTATATTTAGAGTATTTGGAAATAGTTTTCAATCTGCTAAAAATATGTATCTGTAGTAAAGTAATTTCATCCTAATGAAGTTTTGAGTATATTACATTTTTAGTGTGTCCGTATCCAACAAAACTGTAACTAAACTATTCAAATTTTAATCTATCCGTATACACATGTTATTAGAAGTATTTCAGATAGTTTACATGCAGTATAATAAGTAATATCTTCTACTTACAAGTCGCAATTCCTTTATAAATCTGAGAGGTGGAAGGGACTGGTATATTTTCATTCCAATTCGCTGGTTGTTGCGCTAATTGTTCTATAGCCTGTCTTGAAGACGTCATTTTGAAAATAAAAGTTTTTTTTTGCTGTGTAACCTTATCCAAACTAGCAAGAACAAGTTTCCATCATCGCCTGACGAACACCGCTGACACATAAGCTATGTTATTCATGTATCAAATAATGAACGCTGCGTACCGGAAGAAATAGCATTCTTTAAAAATAATATTTTCATCACTAGATAGATTATAAAGATATTTACTCCTCACTTTTCTCTATTATCGGAGAATCTTTTTCTTCACAAGCACTTCACTCACTTTAGTATTATATACAACCGGAGCGCGGTCGCGGTGATTACCTCTTCTGGCAGCCAAAAATGAGAAGATAACAAACGCTAGAATTTAGATTTTCCAACATAAAACTTTATATCGATCGGTCTAATCCAGCAGATCGTCTTCAATCTAAGAAACGAATGCGGGAAAATATCTTCTGAAAAATTTCATCAAATATAAGATTATTCTGGGGAATGGAGGTGCGGTGAAGTGTGAATTTGATGCCTGTTTATTTTCACTTTTAGGCTTTGGATGTGGAGGAAAATTTATTCCTCGATCGTGCCACCTTTTAAAACAAAAATGACGCACTCACTGCAATCGAAGCTTGTATTTAAACTGTGCAGTGTCTTCTCGACTCTCTGATTAGATTTTTCTTTTATTTTTCCACAAAGGCGAATAAGAGATTTATAGTAACTCAAAATGTAAGAAGTTCGTAAAAACTTTGAATTTTAGAAATATGTTGCTATATATATATATATATGTATGTATATATATACTAAAAATATTTTTTAATTATTGCAGTTATTAAACTGTGAACTTTGTTGTTGTTTTTTTTTTTTTTTTTTTCATTTTGAAATAAAGGTGAGGCTTTGAGAAATTAAATTGAAATAATGAAGAACAAATATGTACAAGATTCTCGTTTTAATTTTATTATGTCTTCATTCAACTGAAATTGTACGATATGGAATTCAATAACTTGTTTTGAATAAGGCATAATTTTGATAGCTCTGTTAATTGCAATAAGAAATCTGAATTTAGAAGAGCCCTTTGCTTTTTTTTCATCTTTTACGAGTCAATTTTTGTAAAGTCCAGCTACACTGTGATTGGCAAAAGTGACGATGATTAAGATTCCGAAATTATAAAAGCTTCTATTTTATTTATGGAGTCATAAGAAAAGTTGCGCAAATACACTATTTAATAAGTGCCATAAACATATGTTAAACAAAAAAATTTTCCTTCAGAATATGACGACATTAAGCAAGCTCTCACTTCGCGATTTACCACGAAACTGCACATCGCGCCTTGCTGCTGTGATGTGAACACTACGTATTGCAAGCAGGGTTGCCACCACTGAATTAAATTATAGATTTAATGTTAAAGTTAGTCGTAGAATTCTTGATTGAGTGGTAGATTTAAAAGAAAAATTTATATATGTGTTTGTATGCCTCTCAACTAAGTAACGAAGTATGTAAATAATTATGTAAATGCATAGCACACAATTGCTTTGTTCGGAAAACAAATCAAAAATATTACTTTTTAGGGTTCAATACCTCAACAGGAAAAAACAAAACCTTTAGAAGAGCGCTCTTGCGTGCATCCGTCTGTCTGTCAGCACTGACATATAATAAGAATGAACTGATTCCAAAATAGCACCAAATTTCGAGCACGATGTGAAAACCCATTATTTCATACAACTGTACACCGATTCGTTATTTATTATGATTTGACAATTAGAAACACTAAAGATGTTATAAAATAGTATTACATTAAATAACAATTGTTTATGAAGTTAAACTTGCACAAAGTTTAATTTTTCATGTTACGAAAATGTGCTCCTCTGCAGATTTGGTATCAAATATAATTGAATTAAGCTTGATAGACGTATATAAGCAATATATTTTTTTTATAAGTTTTTTTTATGTCAATTTTAAAGCATTTCATTTACTACAACCATACCATACGAATTAGATAAGAGGGCTCAGTCCATTCTTATTATATATTATCTCTATATATTGTTACATGCATTTGAAAACGACAAGCCACATCTACATTCTTCACGTGGAATAACCAATTAAGTACAGACATAATAAACTTTCCGAGAATCGTATCACAGAAAAGACAAGCGACATCTTTAGGTTCGGAGTATCGATGTTTCGAGAGGACGAAATATTCGGGGGTTCTACAACAATTTATAAAGTATAAATATTGTGCTTCTGACCGCCAGGAGGCGAGCCTTATTTCGGGCAGTGAAGTGTACGAAGTGAAGTATTTGGATTGCGATAACTAAAGTAGAGTTGATTTGATAATTGTTTGTAAGTCGTTGAAATTTAACAGTATAGATAAATAGAAGAAGATCTTGTGAATAATATGTGAAATATTCTGTTTTTATAACGAACAATGGTCATGCTCGTACCAATATGTAGATCTAGCTGTGGGCGTATTTGCAAAATGAAATGTCGGGTTGAAAAATGAGCAGCACAAGGGAAGATCGTTCACGAATGCTACTCAAACTGTAGCAATCAATACACCGGAAAAGAAATCATCAAGCAGTATAAGCTACAGAAACTCCACCTCAGGAATTTTATCGAGAATATAAATGAGTGGCTTCCCTTCTGGCAGCAGTAGTGCGCGAAGACTCATCTCCGCGTAGGGGTTTTATGAATAAAAGAACACTTTTCGATAATTTCTGTTGATAATTTTTAAATTGAATTTATTTTAAATTAAAGAACACTTTCCGATAATTTCATTTGATAATTTTTTGAAATTGAATTTTTGTTCACACTCAACGAGGCGACCACTAGACGGGTGAAAAAAACGACTCCCCGATGTTCGGGCTAGCTGCCCCAGGTGCCCATGGAAGCTTCTTTTTCTTTTTATTACTTTCCCACGACGTAAGAAATCGTTCGTGGGAATGTACAAAAAGTTTAGGCACAGTGCATATGCATGTAATCTGATATGCACTTGTGTCTTTTAACAGTAATATTTTTAGGTGATGAGAATGATTAGGTCTATGTATGTACATAGTACTGCATGTGGGTAAGTATACATGCCGGTGAACGGAATGTACGACTGATAACAAAATGCAATTTATGCTAAATTGCATTTTGTTGCAGTACGTAAATGCATTTTTAAATGCAAATGAAATTTAAATTGAATTGAAAATAAAATATTTTTGAATTTTCAGGGTCAATTTGTTGTACGCCAATATATTGCATAGGGCAAGATATTGGCGTATTTGCTTTATGGTTGTGGTTCGGGGCAATTGGCTCCTGGGTCACAACATCCCTCCCCCCTGGGGAAAAGAAAGTTTTATTCTTTCGAGAAGAAAACTTTCTTTCTCTAATAGTAGTAGATTTTTCACGCTATTCTAAATAGTACTTTTATAGGTAACTAGGAATGTATACCTATTTACATGCAAAATTATGATAACTTTATAATAGGTAAAACATTTAAAAAAAACTATTTTGATACAATTAGAATTTGATAGGAATATTTTTCGGATTTTCTCATTACGCATGTTACATGTATGTATGTATGTATGTTACATTTATAGTTAAAAGGAAATGAATATTACTACCCTAGTAGAAATTGCTCACAGCTTTACCTTGTCTCCTACCCCGCAAGGGGCAGTTTTTATGTAAACCAATACTAATTTGACTGAAAAGTATCAAGGTGTTTGCAGTTCATAAAGAAACATATAGAAAATTAAGTCCCGATGAGCCTCCTGATGAGTATTCAATAAATCTCATCCAAGGGCTCATTGAATAGCATGAAACTGCTCCCTATTTACTAAGCCAGCAATAAATAAATATTTATTATTGTCATCACCTTGTCAGATGACATTTCTATTAGGAAAATTTGAATGGATTTTTGTGATTTATTTATTCAAGTTTTTAAATTATTTATTTTAAATTAATTTTTTGATTTGTTTTCCGCGGAAAACTGTCACCGGTATGCTGAACAAGACGTTGTGCCCAAATCCTTACGCCTCAGCGTCTTATTGTTTGAATTCGGAAAAAATATGAAAACAGTCGTAAATGCAGATTATCATTTATGAATTCATCATGACACTCATTGATATGCGCCTTAATAAACTCATCGTAACACTCAGTGCTACGCTCATTAATAAGCTCATCCTGACACTTATTGACATGATCATTAATAAGTTCATCGTAACGCTCATTATGTACTCATCGAAGTGCTCATCTAATATTGTAAAATGCACAAAAGAGAAGCACAGCATACATTTCTAAATAAATGAAAGAGATGCAATTCTCATGTACGCTATCTATGAATAAGTAAATAAATGAGTTTTTTCCCGAATTTGATTTCGCGAATAAATTTCATTAGTACGTTCATCTGATTGCTCATGAGGAGCTCATTGATGAGCTCATCATGATATATCTACGAGGGTAAGTTTATAAATTTACATATGATTGGTAGTAGAGGTATTTACATTTATTGTATTTCTTTATTATTTATATAAATCTTTATTACTTCATTATGTCTGGATATTTTTATTTATTATATAACTAATTGGTAAAAGGATTTGTTTTATATATTTTTATTTTGTTAGAAGGAAGAATAAAAGTTTAAAATTCTATGTACAAAAAATGCTGGTTATGTATGCAAATGTACATTTTCATAATTTTTCTCGTCCATTTATTTATTTAGTAATAATAATAATAATTTGTAGAATGTTGAAAAAAACATGTCTTTCAAAGATATCTTTACTACAAATTAACCACAACATTGGGTTTTTTCTTTTTTTATCATATTTTGTCTCTTCTAAACTATTATAAAAGAAATATATAATGCTAACGATATACTTACATGTTTGGTAATTTTTTTTAAAATTATATCTACAATTATCATATTTTGATTTATATTTATTGATTCATTTCTAGCAAAAGTAAAAAACATTAATCGTTATTATATATATTTTTCCTTTTAAATTTCAGTTATACTTATAAAATTATTTTTTTATTTTTTATCGAAAAATATTTATTTTTTATTAAGTATTTTTACAAAACAAAAAAAATGATTTGGCATTTTCCTTTTTATATATATACATATTTTTTTTTATCGTCTTTAGAGTATTTTAAATACCTAATTCACAATTTTTTTTTTTTCGTTCTTCAAATTTTGTTTAGAAGTTTTTTTTTCTCTTTTTCATTTTTGGGAGATATAGGTATTGAAAATATAAAGGAAAGGTTAATGTGTCAGTTTTTGTTCGTTATAGTTTCGGTATCTTGTACTGTTTGATTGGGAGCATGAGTCCACGGGATATATGCTAATACGCAGTACATATATTTAAATGTATTAGAATTAGTTGGGGGAACTATCTGTAGTTCTTCTGTTGAGAGCAGGGGTTATGATGAAGTTAGACCTTCTTGGTGCCGCCGTGGGCACATCTGCAAGTATATGTTTCGGTTCAAGAGGTATGTTTTTACCTATGCCGATTTTTGATTTGCGTTTCATGTAGGTACATGTAGATAAATAGGATAGTCATCACTAATGCTAATGTCAAATATGATAGAGCATAGTGGTGAATGTGGTGATTGTTTATAGGATTTAGAGGATTTGATTCTTGTTCTTTTTGAAGATGAATGGATTTTAAAATTTCATCGATGTCCATGTTGTTTGTGATATTTAAAGTATTTGCTCTTCTGTACGTTTCCAAAGAGGGAAACGTCATATTTTCGATTATGTTGGAAATGTTTGTTGTTGGGATGAAATGGGAGTTAAATTTTGATATTTTTACGTTATGTCCGTGCAAGATGAATTCTTTGCTACGGATATAACAACCTGGGTAGATAAATATCGTTCCTGTTCCCTGCAGGGTTTTTGAACTAATTGAGTCTTCACAAACGATATCTATATGGAAAGTTTTTTAAGGGAGAAAAGCCATGCATTTTGCTGCGATAATTGTGTCATGTAGTAGTTTGGTTTTAGTCAAAATTTTACATTTTGATGTAATAGGTTCCTTTTTTATTAAATTGATTTCACATTGATTTACTATATTATTTGTATTTAGGATGGGTGATGAAATTTTACAATAAAAGTGTGTATGGTCTAACGTTGCGCAATTGTGGATTTCCTGTAGTGTTAATTCGATGTAGTGATCACGATTGTAGTCAATTAATATATATTCCTTTAATGGTTCAATATATATGAATGAACCGTTTAGGATTGTCGGTAATGGCATTGCTTTGAAAATTTGGTAAGGTTCTTTAAAGGGGAGTGGAACTCGGAGTTCTATGATTATTTTGTTGTTGAAAACATTTGCAGATATTGTGCCTAATTTGTAGATCTGTGAAAATAAATTGTCTCTGGAATTTATGGGCAGCATCATTGAATTTGGTAATTCTTGCCTAATCTTTGATAAAATATCTTCAATTTTATTAGGTGATATTAGTACAGGGTGAAATTTTCCATGCTTGGAATCAATTAAAAGATCAATTAATTCTGACTGTGTATTTTCATATCTGAATGCCATTAATGAAACAAGGGAGATTAATAATTCTATTTCAATGGATATTTTATTATCCAGTGTTCTATTTTCCATTAATGATGTAGATATTTGTATTGATATTAGCTTTTTATGCATATTTAGGAATTCCTTTTCAATTGCGGTTTTAGTTTTATTGAATATTTGGGCTGTTGCTTCTATTATCGCGGTTTGGGGTTTCATAAGGGAAAGAAGGGAGTTTTGGTTTAAAGTCAGGTTGTGAATTTGTTCATCATACAACTTGGCATCATCTTCATCTAATGTGCCGAAAAGAGCTTTGGAAATGGAGCCTATAGCATTGAATAAAGCTCTTTGTTTCCTACTTTGAGCTACTAGGAGCATATTTTTGTATTCTATATTTGCTATAATAAGGTTTATCTGTAGTAACGTACCGTTACAAGTGTGCACCATTGCTGAATTTCGGTCCAGTTTCCGACAAGTAGCTGTAATTTGTTGCGTGATGAATTTGATGTTCCTGAACTCCGATTTGAAGTTTTCTAAATCGTAGTAGGTTACGATTTTCCATTCGTTTGTGTAGAAATTGGCTCTGCCGATTTCCTCGAAATAGATGCCTGCGCTGGCATTTACTTGATTTATTTTTATCCCCGAGCCTGAGGTGAATGGGATGCAGATTAGGAAAAATGCCGTTTGCATCATTGTGAGGACCTGGAAGATGATATTGTTTATTCATTTGCGGTGATTTTGTAGTAGATGAGATTTTGTATTAGTCCGAGAAAAGTTTTAAGTCATTGTTATGGACTCTTTTATTTTTATTATTTATTTTCACCGTGGAGTTCTCAGAAGAATTGATTTCTACAATCACATATGGATCTGTCCAGAGTGATGAGAAGTTGTTATCTCTTACTCTGCTTTTTATTAAGACTTTGTCCTCAATATTGAAGGATTGTGGAACTGTGTTTTTGTCATATTGGAGTTTTGATTTCTCTTTGTTTTCCATAGCTATGTCTTTCGCAATTTTATTGCTGTGTTGTAGATGTGCTTTTAACTCGTTTGCATAATTATCGTAATTATAGCAAACGGTCAGAGATGTTTTTAGGTTATTTGGGATTTCGGTTTGGAATCCGTACAGGAGTACGCGGGGAGTATAATTTGTACTCGAGTGAGGTGTGGTATTGTAGACAAACATGGCATGCGGGATCCATGTATCCCAGTCTTGAGGATATTTCGCTACATAAGATCTGATGTATTCTGCTAAAGTTCTATGACTTCTCTCCCATGCACCATTTGTTTGAGGGTGATATGGAGTAGTTTTGAGCTTTTTGATCTTTAGCAGTTTAGATACCTCGGCGAACATGCCACCTATGAGGTTAGATCCCTGATCTGTTAGGATACTTTCTGGAATGCCATGTCGACAAACTATTGTTGTCGTGAAGGCTTCCGCTAATGTCTTAGATTCAGTGTTGACTATGGGAATAGCCTCAGAGAATTTGGAAAGGTCGTCTTGAAATGTAAGGATGTATTTATTTCCAGAATGGGAAATTGGGAGAGGTCCTACAACATCTAGGTACACTCTTTCAAAAGATTTTGAGCTTATGCTTGAGATTTTCATCAGAATCTTAGGATTTCTGGCTACTTTGTTTACTTGGCAAAGTTTACATTTCCTTACATACATATCTTACAACATCGTCTGACATGCCAGGCCAATAGAATTGTTTTTTAATTCGCTTAATTGTACGGGAGACACCTTGATGGCCTCCCGTTGGTAGAGAATGGAAATCTTTTAGAACTTGTTCAATATCAATGCTGTTGGATAAATACTTTATGGAATCTTGATGAAGTTTTATATTGTTGCGAGCGTGGCTCTTGCGGTTCGTTATTTAAAACACAATATTAAATATTTAATATACAAGTTCTTTATTTAACTCTAATCTTAACAATTCACAAACTTTCAATTAATCAACTACACTTTAATTATCCCTTATTACTGTACTTTCAATTATCGCAATGTAATTACAACACTTCCGCACGTTATTACTTTCGCTTGTTAACACTGCAACGTCTAAGACAAGACTCTTATTCTGGCTATGACAACTGTTATATTTATACCCTAGAAACTCTCCAGATTATTCTCGAGTGTTCTATTTTCCAGAAGCTTCTTGACTGTTCTATTCATTCTATTCCTGAACCTTCCTGTAGATACCATAATCAATTCTCCGAACCTGAAGTCGTTTACTCTCCATTGCCAGTACATAGATGTCACCAGTTGTCTCTTTCTATTGCACGTAACAATATTTATTTTTTGGTTAACGAAGACCTTGGTAAAACTGTTTTTAATAGTTGATAAATTTTGCTTGTCTAATACTGGGAAGGAGATATTTATTTGATTTAACTGATTTGCTTCTGTATATGAGCAGATCTCAGTTAAAATCGTTTCAATGTCTAATCTCTTTGAGATCGGCAAGGTAGATTGACTTTTGAAATAATTACTGTGGAGTCTTTCTTCTTAAAGAAGTTCAGTTCGTTTTCTAGTAGAGGTGGTTTGTCTAAAAGTTTTAGTTTAGATTTTACAACTCTTTCAAGTTCTGCGTCTTGCATGGGCAAGATGAAAATTTTGGGGTTAGAATTTTTAGTTAAAAGTAATGGGAAATTGGTCTCAGTTATTATCACTGAGGAACTGTTCACCACTGATAAATCTGGATTTGTAGTAGTAATATTTGGATTGGGTGTATCTAAATTCACCTGAGCTTTGGCTTGGTTCCTGGTTACCACATTTACATAGGTGTTGGGTTCCGTTGATTTTACGGAATTTTCTGGGATAGCCCTGCTGAGAGCGTCTGCATTTGTGTTAAGCTTTCCAGGTTTATGGACTATTTTATAGTCGTATTCCTCATGACGTATTCTCCATCTCATTAGTCTTGAGGAATGATCCTTTAAATTCATTAGCCATACTAATGGTTTATGGTCAGTTATGATGGTAAACTGTCTACCATAAACGTATGGCCTGAATTGCTCGACTGCGAAAACAATTGCCAAAAGCTCTTTTTCGATTGTTGAGTAACGATTCTCTGCACCATTGAGAACTCGACTCACATAGGCGATTGGATGATCTTCTTGCTCATTTACTTGGGAAAGTACTGCTCCGATGGCGTAGTCGCTGGCATCGGAGGTGACAAAAAATTCTTTGTCGAAGTCCGGATGGGATAAATTGGTGCTGATATTAATTTGTTTCTTAATTCACAAAATGCTTCATCCCAGATTACATCGAACTTGAAAGGTGTGTCCTTCTTCAGAAGGTTAGTAAGAGGTTTCGCGATTTTAGAAAAATTGGGAATAAAGCGGCGATAATAGCCGACGAAACCAAGAAAGGCTTTAATGTCTTTTTCCTTCTTGGGTCGAGGATAAAATTAAACTTAATTAAATTTTGCCGGATCTGGCTTGACTCCATTTTCAGTAATGATGTGCCCTAGATACATTATTTCTTTTCTTAAGAAATGGCACTTGTCGGGTTGTAGTTTTAAATTGAAATCGCGAAGACGGCTAAATACATTTGCGAGCCTAATATTGTGGTCTTTAAGATTGTATCCATAGACTACAATATCGTCCATGTATACGAAACAGTAAATGCCTTGGAGTCCGGACAGGACATTATTCATGGCACGTTGGAACGTTTCGGGTGCACCTTTTAATCCAAATGGCATACGGTTAAACTCGTAATGACCATAAGGAGTGCTAAACGCAGTTTTTGCTCTATCCTTCCCGTCCATGCGAATTTGGTGGAATCAGCTGGCGAGGTCTAGCGTTGTGAAATATTTTGACTTACCCAAGTGATCTAATATGTCTGTAATATTAGGTAATGGGTAAGCGTCGCCAATAGTAATGTCATTTACTCGGCGGAAATCTACAACGACGCGCCATTTTTTCTTCCCATGCTCATCCGGCTTTTTGGGAACTAGAAGCAGGGGTGAATTCCACGGACTATTTGAAGGGCTTATTATCTCTGAATCCAACATTTCATTTATTTGCCGAGTAATTTCTTTCCGGCTTGTTTCTGGAAGTCTGTACGGTTTATTATATATGTGAGGTTTGTTTGGGACTGTTTCGATTTTGTGCTCGGTTGCATTTGTAAATGTTAGGAAATCCCCTTCTAAGTAGAAGAGATCGTTGAAATCCTTACAAATTTTCCGAATACTCTCGGCTTCTTCCAAATTACAGTGATCCAGTTTAATCAGGGTGTGCAGTTTTTTTATTCTGCCCTTAATTGGATCTCTGTTGGAATCCGTAGAGATGCAATCGAAGTCGTTAAGGTCATGGCATTCTGGATTCATGTCGTGAATTGCCAGTTCGACGTCCTGCTCATTCGTGTTGAGAACTAGAACTTTTGCCATTCCTTGTGATGGGTTGACTATGGTATTACCTATGAACAACCCTGGCTTTACCTCTTTTTTAAAATATACCGATTCCGTAGTTGACAAAGTTGGAATTTGAATTATGGATTCAGAGCGAGCGGGAATTGTAATAAGTTTATTATGTAATTCATCCGATTCATTTCGGTTTTCATTGGATTGTAAAATATATTCCGTTTTTTGTGGGATATCTGTGTTGGGGTACTTTTCACGTTTGGTATTTAAATCCCGTGAAGTACTGGGTAACTTGCTTTTATTAGCACTGACATTGTTTGTTTCACACTTCTTGTCATTGTTATCATATATAAGATATGTATTTGGATAATCTGAGTGATATTTCTCTATGGGATAGGATGAATGACATTGCTTCACCTCTAAGGAAATGTACTTGTTTCTATAATTGATACAAGTGTTGTATCGGGACAAGAAGTCGTGGCCAATTAGGCCGTCATTTGCCAAGGTTGAGTTTTCTCCTACTATTTGGAAGGGATGTTCTATTAAAAACTCTTCGTTTGATGTAATTGCCATTTTTGCCAATATTAATCCTTCTGTAGTTTTAGATTCTGTAAATAAAGTATTTATCTTGCAGATTGCATCTTTATAGTAAGTGCTACCTGCTTTCAGTGTATTGAACTTTAATAATCTGATTTCTGCTCCTATGTCTACGAGGAGCTTTGTTTCTTTATTCGAGCATACATTGGTAGATATGGAAATAGTAATGGAATTAGGACTGATAATAATTGGTATTTTCAGCGTTATGTGATCATTTAATAGTTTTAGTGTATTTAATTCCTCTCGCTTTGATTTGTTTTCCGAGTTGGTTAAAAATATTCTCCGATTTTGTATTTGTTCCTTATTTGTCCTTGCTTCGCATTGGGGTTGTATTGTTGAAGAAGGGGAGTTTTTTTTATAACTAAAATTCGGGGCCTGCGTGAAATTGACCTCTTTTTGGGGTATTGTGATTTTATTGGGAAATTCTGTTCGCTTTCTGAAATTTTGATCAACCGGATTTGTATTTTCTCTGTAGAAATTCCCATGGTTTGCTATTCTTGCCCTGCATACTTCCAGGGTATGTCCTAATTTGTGACAATACCTGCATGTTGGAGTATGGCTGTTTAAGGTGTTAACCTGCTTAGGAGGATTGCTTTTATTTAGGGCATTCGAAAAACTGTTATTTGAGATTGGCTTTATACGAATGTTTTGTGGACAATTTGGAGCTAAATGGCCCTGTGCTCTGCATTTATAGCAAAAGGAGTTCTGCACTTGTATTGATTGAGCATTGCGAGAATAGATTGTTGCTAATTTTGTTGTCTTCGATTCCAGGCGTAATCCTTGCTCACCAATATATTCATTATTGGCTTTAAAGATCTGTTTTCATGGAGCTTGGCTAATGTTTGGAGTTGTTCGCTAATTAGTCCATCCTCTTTTGCTCTAATGGCTTGTTTTTCGTTGTCCTTTACGAGAGAGTTTAACAGTAGTTTATCTGTTGTATATGAATGCGTGGCTTCGTTCAATGGAGCATGTGTCATATTAATTCGTTGCAGGAATTCTTTGATAGGCTCTGTTCCTCTTTCTCTTGTGTTTTGGAGTTTTGATTGGAGTACGGACTTTTCTAATTTTACTTCGAATGTTTCGAGTAGTATTTGCTTCAAATCTGACCGCCTGCTTGTATCATTGTACTTAAGTACATTGTAGGCATCTCCAAATAGCTTACTTTTAATTATTGAAAACAGGGTTGTTTGGTCAGTATTGGGATAAAGTCTATTAATATCATCACAACATGACACGAATTTATGGAGGTCTTTTGGATCTCCGAAAATTTGGTATTAACGATTTAATTTCTGATAGAGAAATATGTGAAATTTTAATTTCTGTGCTTTCATTGTGAAAGTTTGATGGGGTATTTCGTCTGTTGATAATTAAGGAAGCGGTTATCTAGCTGTTCTTGGATAGCAATTACAGCTTCTTCATATTCTGCTTCTGTTTTATAGAAAACATCTTCGGAGAAATATTTGTTTTCTAAATCTTTTGACGTAGATTGTGTTTGGAATGTGTTGTTAAGCTCTTCGAATTCTGCCCAGTGTTTATTTAGGATAGCTAGTTTTTGTTCTAGGTATGTTTTACTTGCTGTAGGTAGGATATTTGGGTTTAATGACTGTATCACTCGAGTAATTGATTTTATTTTGGTATTTAGACTTCTGAAAATACTTTCATTTTGTGGGCCATCTGTTTTCTTATTAGCTTCTGTAACTTGTGATTTGGTTCGAATTCTCCATGAAGCTCCGGGTGGTGGGATATGAAAGGGTTTTTGCTGGTTTATAGTACTTTCTGAGATTGATTTCAATCTTTCGGAAAGTGTTGCTTTCGTCAACCTGTACCAGTCCTCAGTTTTGTCCGAGCATGATTCTTTGAAATAATCGTGATCGGTCGTGAAGTCTTTATGCTGAACTATATGTTCTTCTGTTTTCTCGAAGGCGCCCCATATTTCTTCGAGTTGTTGTAATTTACCGTTTACAAAGGTATTGGTACGCTTCACTTTACCGGCTTGGTGATAAGCCCCTAGCATTTGCCTAATTGCACTGGTTTTTTCTATTTGAGATTGGCAAAGCTCATCGAAAGAAACGGTTTCTTCAGTCATTGTAGTTTTTTTTTTTTTGGAGTAACGGACGGAAAAATTGGTACAGCTATGATCTAGAGTTTTTTAATATTAGGATTGTCCGTTTCGAGCTTCGATTTGATTGATCTGAGGGGAACTATAGAAGATGTGACAAAATTGTAACAAAATTGTATGGAGCAGGTAAAAGTCAGCTAATTACAGGACAAACGTTTACGTTTCCGAACAGCAATAACCAGAGAATCAGATTGTTATGTGTTGATAATTATTATTTTTTTAATAGCAAGAGAGAGGGGATAGAGAAAAAAAATTAATATTTGTGAGAGAATAGGTAAAAAATTTAAATGAGCTAGGAATTTCAATATACTTATATAAGAAAAACTGATTGTTATTTGTTTGTTGCAAATGTCCTTTGTTTAAATTGAAATATATAGTAGGAAATTAAATTTTATTAAGAATAAGGAAGGAATAGTGATAGGTAGGGAAACTATTGTGGTATTTATTAGTACGAAAATTTTTAATTAAAAAAGAATGCAATAAAAACAAGAGTAAACCAATTTCATTGGTTGACCAAACTTCACGAAAGGGAGGTGGGAAATTGAATTTTCAAATATTATAAATGTACATATATATATATATATATATGAGTAAATTTATTATAAAAAAGATATATAAATAAATAATAAAATGTTACAAGTGGCTGGTACTCACTGATCTAAGCTTGGCACTTGAGGTGGTTGGATTTAAGCTAATGTTAAGACCCTTTGTTCTAATATTTTATTAGAACAATTCTTTATTCCCGTCTAGACCAGGAATAAAGTGTTAACGTTAGTAATTTTAATTTCAGTCAAGACCCGAGATACAATATGCTTTAAATCAGTCAATACCCGAATTAAAGTCTTGTCTTAACTTCAGTCAAAACCCAAAGTAAGATTCTTTATTTCAGTCAAAACCCGCAATAAAGTGTTTGTTAGTGAGTGATTATTTCAGTCAATCCCCGAAATAATGCGCTTTAAATCATTCAATACCCGACTTAAAGTGTTATCTTGACTTCAGTCAAGACCCGAAGTAAGATTCTTTATTTCAGTCAAAACCCGAAATAAAGTGTTGGTTAGTAAGTGATTATTTCAGTCAATCCCCGAAATAATGCTCTTTAAATCAGTCAATACCCGACTTAAAGTTTTATCTTGACTTTAGTCAAGACCCGAAGTAAGATTCTTTATTTCAGTCAAAACCCGAAATAAAGTGATTATTTCATTCAATCCCCGAAATAATGCTCTTTAAGTCAGTCAATACCCGACTTAAAGTGTTATCTTGACTTCAGTCAAGACCCGAAGTAAGATTCTTTATTTCAGTCAAAACCCGAAATAAAGTGTTGGTTAGTAAGTGATTATTTCAGTCAATCCCCGAAATAATGCTCTTTAAATCAGTCAATACCCGACTTAAAGTGTTATCTTGACTTCAGTCAAGACCCGAAGTAAGATTCTGTATTTCAGTCAAAGCCCGAAATAAAGTGTTGGTTAGTAAGTGATTATTTCAGTCAATCCCCGAAATAATGCTCTCCAAATCAGTCAATGCCCGACTTAAATTGTTATCTTGACTTCAGTCAAGACCCGAAGTAAGATTCTTTATTTCAGTCAATACCCGATTACTTCGGTCAATGCCCAAAATAAAATGATTTGTTAATAAAAGTTCTATATCAGTCGATACCCGATATAAAATATTAGTCCTTACCTAGCCAACCTATCCCAAGCGATGCCAAGTGCAAAAAGAGATCGAGATCAGTCAGCTTGTGGTTTTTATAGCCGTTACTTGCACATGACACCAATGATGGAGTAACAAAGGCGCATGATCACAAGAATTGGCCGAACATCTGTGCATTTACGGTACTAGTGATAAAACTTACCTAGCAACGAACAAAATGCATAGCAACAAGAAACAGACGGCAGCAGATGCTGCTGTGATAAATAAAATTTCGGTGCAGCAGCCCATGAAGAAAAATAAATTCCCGTTCGATGTTTTGTAATGATGATATAGAATTGCAAATTGATCGACTTGATTTGATTATATTTGTGGCATATATTGAATGCTACATGAAGTGCTTTTGTTATATGTCGTACCCATTTTTAGGGAACATTGTAATTAGATTAAATTTATTTTATTTTCAGATCTCAATTTTACCATGGTAATTTTTAATATGTTCAGTTTTCAGGAATTGGTTTTATCACGAATCTAACGGTTCAAAGGCATGATAATGATTTTAACTTAATCTACTCGAAGAGGCTATAATATTGTATTGTATTTATACAATATGTATAAGACAAATACATGGCTTTGTTGGGTTGTGTGTCTGTGTTTTGATTGAGAGCGATTTGATTAGATTTAATTTTATAAAATTTTCTTGCTTTGTTTTCATTATGTTTTCTTTTCAGCAGTTTTAGTATTTATAAAAATATATTCGAATCAGTTTGGTTCGAACAGTTCAGTGATTCTGATGATATCAGCAAAACACCTGCAAGTATGAATACTTCATTGATAGAGGCGGAGAACTTAATAGACTTCTTCGCAGATCTTCAAGCTCCCATTTCCACTTCTGGGGAGCCTGTGACATTATTAGACATTTCTTTGGAAGAGTCTTCAATTTTCGATGTCCCAATAACACCTACAGCACCTTTAGCTGACAAAGTTACTGAGCAGGGGATTGCGCCTCCTGTCCTTTCCATTTTAAAACGGCCACCAAGCTCTGTTATGACGAGTGGGCGTGAGCCAGCTTTACATCCGCTGACGCCGTATCATACTCGTCTGCAGAAATACAACGCAGCAAGAGAACGAATCTTCTCCTCAGTAGCGGAGTTAGCCGAAATAATGTTTCCTGACTTGGATATGAGACCGAAAAAGAAAAGATCTAACGTTCGTTGGCGGGAATACTGCCGACGGATGAGACTAGAGAGAAAAAGCCTTGCACCGATTTCCGTGTCGATGCCAGACGACATTCGACCGTACGCCGAAGTAAAGCTGCTCGGGCGAACTGAGCCTGGACTACTTGATAGTGGTGCCACTCTCAGTATTCTAGGTCAGAAGCAGATGTCGAATGGCAGAAGTATCGGACACAGGCCCAAGTAGCAAACGGTGCCATGACGACTGTGCATGGTCATGTGAACTTGGAAGTCACTTTCCATGATAAGACCCAAAACGTACGTTTTTACGTGGTTCCTGGTCTCACACAGGCACTATATCTGGGAATAGACTTCTGGCGTCTATTTGGGTTGGCTCGAGATGTCCTGGGTATAGTCGCAGAAGTGAATCCAAGTGTAATAGCTACCTCTGACACCGACTGCCATATTCTTTCTAGTCTCGATCAACAACGCTTAGAAGCCACCAAACAGCTTTTGCCCTCCTTCGCCTATTTAGGCCTGGGAAAAACATCATTGGTCACTCACAAGATTGAAACGAATGACGCAGCTCCGATAAAACAGCGCTTTTATCCGATATCGCCGGCAGTACAAAGTTTGATGGATGCTGAATTGGAACGAATGCTATCGCTGGGTGTGATAGAGGAGAGCCAGAGTCCTTGGAGCTCTCCAGTTGTTCTGGTAAGGAAGCCTGGAAAGGTTCGGCTTTGTTTTGACGCCAGAAAGGTCAACTCTGTTACGAAGAAGGATGCCTATCCGCTACCGCAGATAGACGCACTTCTGAGTCGACTTCCTCCGGCAAACTACATAACGAGCCTGGACCTGAAAGACGCATTCTGGCAGATCCCACTAGACACTGATTCCAGAGAGAAGACCGCTTTTACAGTACCTGGTTATCCTCTCTATCAGTACACAGTGATACCATGATAACGTCATTCCTTTCAATCTTCGTGAGAACGTTCTCGTCTATCTAGACGATTTATTAATTCTGTCAACAGACTTCGACACTCATCTTACGCTGCTAGCCCGTGTAGCGTATTGCTTGAGGATGGCTGGCCTCACTACCAACGATGAGAAGAGCAAGTTTTGCATCAAGGAGACCAAATACTTAGGTTTCATTGTCGGAAAAGGAGGTATGAGGACTGACCCTGACAAAATTTCAGCTATAGTTGACTATCCGTCACCTAAAACGGTTCGGCAGGCCCGACGCCTACTAGGTATGGCGGGATGGTATAGACGGTTCATCTCGAACTATGCTGACTTAACTGCCTCCATTACAGACACCTTGAAAAACCCTAGTCAGTTCAAATGGACACCTGAAGCCCAGACTTCTCTTGATATTTTAAAGCAAAAACTTACTTCTGCTCCGTTGCTAGTGAGCCCAGACTTCACCAAACCATTCGTTATCCAGTGCGATGCGAGCCAGCAAGGTATTGGAGGAGTGCTGCTTCAACTAGTTGACGATGGCCACGAGAAGCCAATAGCCTATGTCTGGAAAAAGTTGAACTCAGCACAAAGAAATTACAACGTCACAGAGCAAGAATGCCTAGCTGCAATATTGAGCACACAGAAGTTCCGTCCCTTCATAGAACTCATCATACGAGCTTGAAATGGCTGATGTCTCAAAAGGACCTCAGCGGCAGACTTGCTCGGTGGAGTTTGAAGCTTCAGGGTTTCGACTTCACTATTGTTCGCCATAATTCAACTCGTTGGAATATGAGGAACTGAGGCATAAGGTTAAAACGACTTCGAAAACTCTCCGGTCAGCAAATGATTAAACATGGCAGCTCCTATTCCATCTTGAGGACCCTTGGAACTCTTAATGAGCCATTGAGAGTAGATGCAGGAAACAAAATGAGACTGATCCGTGCGAGAGTGCAGGAAAATTTACAACATGCGTTCGAACAAGGTTCAAGAGCCTACAATCTCAGGGCGAAACCTGTCGATGGGTCGGTCAAGAGGTATTTAGACGGAATTTTGCCCAAAGCAACTTCCAACAGCAGACTAGTGCTAAACTGGGACGGAAATTTGTCAAATATCGAGTCAGAGCCAAGAAAGGAAACGCTCATTATGAGCTTGAAGATCTGCAGGGGAAACTGTTAAGAGTCTATCAAGCCAAAGAAATCAGGCAGTGATCATCAGTCTAGAAACGTCGTCTATCTATTGTCACGTTTATTCCTGGTGCCCCTAAGAAGGCATCCAGCCAGCTTCACTGGTAAACTATAGGATATTGCGAAGCCCTCCTATTGCCCCGTCAATGATGGGTGATATACCTGTTGGAATCCATTCCTGTTTAAGGCTGTAAGCATGTCACTACTTCGACGACGCCTTGGAGACACACCCTTGAACAATCACCGGTCGAATATCAGGGTGGGGTGTTGCGCCAGGAAAGCTTAGCGATCAGTTCTTTATATTGCTGATCGCGGGGCTTCCTCAGCATCTCGGTGAGTGAGGGCAGAGAGGCATCGACCGGCTGGATTTTTTGGGTTACCAGCTTGTCGATGTGGCTTTGGCTTCCCACACAGAGAAGGTTGTCGAGGTCTGATCAAAGACTGACGAGACTTCAAGGATGTGTCCTCGATTCGTCATCGGTCAAGTAGAGTCCGAATGATGAGTAATACGCATTGGGTCGTGGGTCGAGACACACATTGAGCGCCCGCAGCGATGAGGCCTATGTTTAAAACCGGCTAGCACACTCGCCCATTTTCAGCATTGTATGAACCATGGGTGGCGCAGACCACTCTGCCCTGTTATGGTCGTAGCGTATTGCATATAGCAATATGCTACATGAAGACTGAAGCGTGTAAGCCGGCTGCTGTCAGCATAAAACTTGAACGCACCCCGACCGCGAGAATTGCGTTTCCTCTAGCTCGAGGTCACATGTTGACGGCAGAAAAGACAAGTATGAAGAAGACAATCAATCTGTCTTATTTCTCGAAAGTGCGTGCATGGGAGAAGTCCTAGTGAAATTCGATTATCAAAAATCCTCAACGACATCTGGCCCAAAAAGTTAATAATCTCGATAAATCTTGGTAGTGTCTCATCCAATAAATAAAAACCCTTAGAAATTTCCAGAAAGTACCGGATAAATAAAAACGAAAACAGAAAAAGAAGAAACTGCAGTGGTTCTACTTCATAACGAGAACAGGACAAATAACTTGGTTCTTAATTAGAATTCCATTACTATCAGGAATCTTATGAAGTGATAATTTTACAAAATATTTCGTGCACAAGGAAATGAGTGTACTGTTTCGCAAAAGCAATGAGAAAAATTTGACTGCGAAATGTACTTTAAGTAGAGAAACTGAGGGCAGTGTAGAAGGAAAAAGGGGTCCCTTGAGACTCTGATTTGTACTATTGTTACACTCTTTGAGCCAGAGCATTGTAAATACCAAAAAGGGTCCGTGGACTCGTTTTGTCCAACTATACAAGAGAACGCTCCAAAAGACTCGGAGAAATCGATGTTCTACACACGTTCTCAAATTACAAAACAACGGAAAGGGTTGAGCCGACAAATTTCTTTATATATGTCTCTGCGATAACTGTAACGCAGAACTTTACTCCTATAAAAGGTAATGTGTTCGCATTGATCTCGGTAGGTCGAATCAAACAAATAAACTATTTTAGGAATTATCCTTGGGTTGATAACAATCAGCGTTCATAAAATAACAAAGTTTTGTTGGCGCACTTAGGTAATTTATATCCCGTCGCGGAAATCAACTATAATTCGAGCTATGTTTGTTTAGATCCCCGGCGTGGAAATAACAGAAGCAACAAAACTGTAATTCCTAAAAAGGAAAACACCAATTTAGAATGACACCTGAAGTTAACGATTTTGTTCAGGGCAATAATAAGGACTCAAGCTGTCAGTTTCCTGGCGATATGTCGCAAAGCAAATTCATTTCCAAGTAAACTATTGACGAGTGGATGTAAGCTGGAGCTCTAGAGTTAACTAAACACCAAGAAAATATTGTATCTAGTTCGATATTTCCAAATTAGGCCTGAAATAATTTCGAAAAGATACGAATACGTGATCTGAACAAAAAAAAAAAAAGAAAAAACACCATCCTACTGACGTAGAAGAAGTCCAGGTGAATCACCTTAACCCTATTGCTGATCGTTGTGTTGAGTAGTAAGGGCCGTTATCTTAAAATTAATTGATTTAACCAGGATCAATTTGAATACCGAGAATATGTTTTTTTATATAATAATTTGTGTAACAAGTGACATCAACCTTAGTACCACCCAACAGAAAGTGTTCTTGTGATAGAGCATGCAAGTCGAATTATCCAACTACAGTTTAACTTTTATCTAGGAGCCGATGCTGAAGCGCTTCATCATGCCGAGGATTGTTAAATGTGAGTAATTTTAATATATGGCACTTTTCTTTTTGACGTATATACATACACTTTGGCTTCTGCAGAGACTCGCACTGCAGAACCTTTTCGTATTGATAATTTTTTTTACATGTTTATATATTTTAAATTTAAAACTATAATTGCATATATATATGTATATCTTCATAAGTAGACTTATCTACCTATGTAGTTTGGAGTCTTGAACTAATTTTTCTAGTTAGATTTAAGCGCATAGTTTTGAACTGGAAGATATGCATATACATAGTAGGTATGAAGTATGAGTGAACTAACAATCTCGAATCGCTAAGTTATTGCAATGTAAAGTTTTCAAAGGAAATTATTTAGAGATAAAGTTTTCAAAGGAAATTATTTAGAGATAAAGTTTTCAAAGTAAACTATTTAGAGATTAAGTGTAAAATAATATGGTTTTGTAAGATATAAACTTCTATCTTAATTACTCAAATCCTTCAACTATCGTAAGACTTTGAAAACGCGCGGTTACATAGAGGTATCATTTCTAGTTACCCCTTTGAACTTATATTTTAAAGAATTTTATGTATAAATAACTGGGTGTTAAGATTTCTTTATTTAAAATCTTATTTTCAATCCCCTGTCATGACTTGAATACATTTGTCTGCAGTAAGTAGACATGCAGGAAATCAATGCAAAATAGGCGATGACTTATAATTATGTAATGAATGAGGCAGTTATTTAAGATAGAAATCACTAACTTGGTGATATTACGATATGTTACTTAGAGTTTTCCTTTTCATATTTTCCTATTAAGGGTTTTGGTCACAAAGCTCATAGTTTTATTAATATTGTCTACTCCTAAAGTAATGGTATTTAAGTTGTCGTGTTTTCTCTTGTAATACTTCGAAATTATAACGTAAAAATGAGAAGCTGAACGTTTTAATTCTTCCTTCACATCCCGGAGCCCTGGCACATGAAATGAAGGTCGTCTAAGCTTACCTAGTCTCTCTCTCTCTCTCTCTCATTTACAGGTCAAATAGGGACACTGTGAACTCGCTGCCCTCAGTGTCAAATGAGTGGTTGGTGCATGCAGTAAGGCCGGAACATCTGCGCCTTCAAGGATGATGTACAGGTAAGTGACTTAAGGGTCCCTTCAGGACCGAATGTGTGCCGGCTTTTTGTGTCAGGTAGGCACGAGTTTTTTTTATTATGGCTGACGGCAGCGGCAGGTCTTTTGTGGAACCCCCTACACTCTCCGCCAATTGTTAAGGCGAACTAGCGTGCCGCCCTGCAGTCAACGCTGTCTGTCGAGTGATCTGTCAGCTCATGCTGGTAGTCGGGACTTTACGTCCCATGTCCATCACTCATCATAGTTCCATAACAAGAAATTGCACTCAACGTTAACGGAAATTTATAGAATAATTCGTAATGGACTCAAAGATAGGGACCACGAAGAAATCATGAATGAAACTCTCATAACATAAAATAATGCGATCCATTCTTCCACGAAAATAACCCCATATGAAGTTTTCTACGGTCGTACTTACAAATTTAATAAGCAACTAGATGAAAATGTCCACGATTATCTAAAAAGATTAAAAGAATTCAAACAGAAATCTTCCCAACTTAGGCAGAAATTTACGAAGAATATAGAAAAACTCAACGAAAATAGAGATAGCCCCATAGAGTATAAAGTAGGAACAGACATATACAAAAAAGAAGATAGAAGAAATAAACTAACCTGCAGATTTACAAAACGTGAAGTGAAAAGGAATAAAAATGTAACCTTATTAACCACAAAAGATAAGAAATTGCATAAATCTAAAGTAAAGAAAGAACGTAAATTCCAGGTTGACTCCTTTGATACTGGGACAACGGACTTCTTCAAATGAAACTAGGGACGGCTAGAACGATGCGAGGAAATAACAACTTACGTCATATAGTACGACTAGACCATTACGAACAGACCAACAACAAAAATTTCAGACGCACTGAAGGCCTTTGAGCACCTAAACGAACTAACTGACTCCCTAAATATAACAAAATTTAAAGTAAAAGAACTAGGTCATAAGCTACAGACATTATCGCTTAAGTGTAGGAACAAGAGGAGACTCATAGACGGATTGGGAACTGCAACCCTGACTAGAATGTTCTTTGTGCCTGCCGTTTGTAATGATCGTTTAATCAATTCCACTTTCAAATCCTATACTCGAAGTTCGTCCAGTTTACGTCCCATTTCTTTAAATTATCTTCCAGAACTTCACCTAAAGCACAGAACCTCTTTCAATTTCACCTAAATAATCACACTTTGTCTTAAGTCAAATGCCACCACTTAATTTGCGAATTTATTTTACTTGACACCAGTTGTTACGAGCCTGGCCTTAGTTTGTTATTTAAAACACAATATTTCAGATATCATTAACAAGTTCTGCTTTTTCTGAACCGTGAATGGCTTCCTTCATATTCAGCTCTTGATAAAGTTCATCTTTTGGGTAAGGAGAAATCTGAATGTCAGATGGACAGTGTGCTATTTCACTTGCAATTAGAATTTCGTCCATTGAAATAACTCCTTTCCTTGGACTTTGCGCAACTACATCATCAGCTGAAATATTTCTGGTTACGGCTATTGGTGGAATACCATATAACGATTCGAAATGTAATAGCGAAGGATTCTATATAATGAGTGCTTTAGCGTCAGGATTCAATTGTGAAGTCATATCGTCTACTTCTTTATCCGTACTATATAATATTTGCGGTTCCGAAATTTCTAACTTACCGCCTCCTCTGATTCTACTACCCTTGAGAGGTGCTCCTGGCTCTGCTGATTTTCTTCTTGTGGAATGGATTCTTGTGGATTGGATGCATTTCTTCTATACGTTTGGGAATTTTCTTTTCGCCCTAGTAGTTACGCTAGGAGAGTTCTGGCACAATTTTTCCATACAAAAAGTGTCCGGAAAATTCAAACTATTTTGCTGGCTCTAGACCTGGTTCTGGGCCACTGAGAAGGATTCCGTTTAGTGGTATACGTCACAGGACATGCCTGGAGTTTCCTACCGTCTGGCTGACCAGGAGATGACATTAACTTTTTAGTAATAATTCAAGTTTTGTGTTTTTTTTTTTGCCCCCATGGTGTGCTGTGCCTAAGTGTAGGCTTTTTTATTATGATTTTGCTGTTTTCACGTGTTGCGCCTAAATGTGGGGTTTTGGTTTTGAACTAATATTAGTAATAATTAAAGTTAACGCTATGCTATTCTTTTTCATACCAATAGATTCTAGGAGGTGCCAGTGGATAGGGTTATGGTACTGTTGGGGGACTAAATTTTCATCAGAAATCCTCTACGGGCTACGGTTCTTGAGATATTAGCGATTTTACCTTTTTAGATATAGTTAATATTAGTAACAATTCAAGTTAACCCTATGCTATTCTTTTTCATACCAATAGATTCTAGGAGGTGCCAGTGGATAGGCTATTGGTACTGTTGGGGGACAAAATTTCCATCCGAAATCCTCTACGGGCTATGGTTCTCGAGATATTAGCGATTTTACCTTTCAATATTAGTAATAATTCAAGTTACCTTGGGGAGTTGTAGATTCGGGTATTGGTACTGTTGGGGGACAACATTTTCATCAGAAATCCTCTACGGACTGTGGTTTTCGAGATATTAGCAATCTTGCCTTTCAATATTACTAATAATTCAAGTTACCCTGGGGAGTTGTAGATATCAGCATAATGTCGCCTTGGATTTGCTGGTTCTTACTTAAATATTTCTTACCGAGGAATTTGTAGATATCAAAAGTTCTGGATGACTTTCTATAGGCGTTCTGGGGCAGTGGGGTTCTGGGCATCAAATATTAAATGTTTACTAAACATTAGACATGCTGCCCCTGTTTATGATGTAATTTGATATCATCGCTGAATGGTTCATACACACCTGTGTAAACTTCCTGTTAAAAAAATTCACATTTTAGCTGAATGGTTCATACACACCTGTGTAAACTTCCTGTTTAAAAATTATTCGCATTTCAGCTGAATGAGTCATGCACACCTGTGTAAACAAATGTAAGCAATATCAGCACATTTATTCTTTTCATGTAATTTGATGGCACACTTCCTGTAGGCAGTCAAAAATTTTATTGTTCCAAGAATTTTACCGATCGAAACGTTTCATTGGAATTCACATAAAGTAAACAAATTTTCACATTTTCTTTGTTATCTTGAAATGCATTCATGTAAACAATTTCACTCATATTTGCAAATTCGACCAGCAGAATAAAGGAATCATATCATCTAAGCCTGTAAGCAAATTCGTTCGAATTCATCCTGTGCAATGATTATTCTAGCAGCAGGATCATTCATGTTTACAAACCATTCCTATAAAAGCCCAAGCAAACTCTTGGGGAGCATCTGTCAGTTTAAGCGAGTCTCAGTGATATTTTAAAAACATACAAAAAAAATAAAAAAATGTCTTCGGTGTTAGTAAATAAAAGTTTTTCCATAATTGAAAATTTGCGAAAAGATGTGATGGAGTGTTTAAAAAATTCAGTGAATAAAGACTATATTGTTAAAAAATGCAATAGAAACATGCATAAATTTCAAGCTGCATTTCGGAAGTGCAATAAGAGTGCTAGGAAACGACATTTCGAGAGCTGTCTCGAGCAAATTAAAGCATTGAGAGCACTAATGAGAACTCCCCGTCGCGGAGGAGGAATTACTCGTGTCAGAAGAAGTGATTTTGTAAAGTGGGAGGAAATAAAGGCAGCGTTCGCAGACAGAATTCGACAAGGTGTTATTGCAAATTTAAAACATATCGATCCGAAGCAATTTATGCAAGACGCTGCCAAATTATTTACGCGCCGTATTAAGAACACTCTAAAACGTTATTTTAATATTAAAGTTTCTACAACGTTTTGCGGTGAATTTGTTAACGAAACTGGTGACAATGAAATGATAAAAGACATTAAATATTTCCAAGCGAGAACTGCTCCAATTAGTGCACATGATAATTTACAGGAGTGGTTTAAATCAAATATTTTGGATCCAATTAACACTCAGCTGGAAGAATTCCAGGAAAAAGATAGTGGCTGGGCACTGCACTCTATAATACATCTAGCAGTACACATCAACAAGTTTGAACAGCTCCGAGGATCTTCGTATATACCTCTACCAAAGAAGATTGCATCAAAGAAAGCTTGTATTAATTTGAAAAATAATGATGAAGCATGCTTCGCATGGGCCGTCACTTCAGCGCTATATCCTGCAACTGCCAACTCTGACAGGACCTCATCATATCCACATTATTCAACTGTACTTAATTTAACTGGGATAACATTTCCTATGACACTTAACCAGATTAAACAATTTGAACACCAGAACGATATATCAATAAACATATTCATCCTAGAGAAAGAGCATTTCCTCACAACAGTTCCAGTTAGACTTACGAAACACAGGATGGAGCGACATGTAAATCTCTTAATGCTACAAGATTACTATGACGAGGATGAAGATCATATGGATGATGATGATGATGATGCCGGCAGATATCATTTCTGCTGGATCAAAGATCTTTCACGCCTTGTATCGAAGCAAACTTCGAAGCGTAATGGTAGAAAGTATATATGTGAGAGATGTTTGCTCGACTTTCGCTATGCTGCAAATTAGAATCACACACTCCCGAATGTGAGAAGCAAAATGATTGCAGAATTATGTTTCTATCAGAAGAAAAGAAATGGCTAGAATATAAAAATTATAACCATAAGAATCCAGTCCCGTTTTGTGTGTATGCTGATCTTGAATCAATATTGAAGCCGATTCAGGGAAACGATCAAAATACACAGCGAATCCAGGAACATGAAGTTCACAGCATAGGATTCTATTTCCACTGCAAACATGATGCTAAGCTCTCATATTACAGAGCATATCGAGGCAAGGACTGTCAACAATGGTTTGCATTAGAATTGCAAAAAATTGTCTCCATAGCTGTACAGGAAAAGCTGAACATCAGACCAATGCAGCCCCTGGCTAAAGAGGAACGGCGTTCGCATATGGAAAGTACTTGCTGCCATATATGCGAAAAAACGTTTGCAGCCGATGAGGAACGAGTCCTGGACCATTGCCACTTAACAGGTAAATACTGAGAATCATAATTTTATTCATTTTTTTCATAATTTCTTTTAACAGGAAAATACCGAGGACCAGCCCACAATGAATGTAATCTGATGTATCAAGATTGTCCCATAGTTCCAGTCATTTTTCACAATTTATCTAGATATGATGCCCACTTCATTATTAAGGATATAGCTACAGCCATTCCTGGGAAAGTGGGTCTCCTACCAATAAATAAAGAAAGATACATTTCGTTCACCAAGCACGTTGAAGGCAGTCATATCAAATTCAGATTCATCGATTCCTTCCGTTTTATGGCAGAATCTTTAGACAAGCTATCATCATTGCTGCCAATGGAAAAATTAAATATTACAAGAGCTGTATGGGAAGAATTGGATGATGATGACTTTAAACTACTTACGCGCAAAGCTGTCTTCCCATACGACTTCGTTGACGATTGGACAAAATTGGATTTCCAACACTTACCTGCGCAGGAGCAATTCTATAATAAAATTACTGACAGTGATAAATCTGCTGAGGACTACAGCCGCGCAGAAAAGGTGTGGAGGACATTTGAAATACAGACACTTGGCGAATATTCCGATCTATACCTGAAAACTGATGTCCTTCTATTGGCTGATGTGTTTGAAAACTTTCGAGAAGTCTGTATGAAGACGTACAATTTAGATCCTGCACATTATTACACCATGCCAGGTCTAACATGGGATGCAATGTTAAAATATACCAGAGCTGATAACCGACGTAGATATACTCCTATTCATAGAGAGAGGTATTCGAGGTGGTATAAGTCAATGCTCGTACAGATATAGCAAAGCCAATAATAATTATATGTATGATTTTAAGCCTGAGGAGAAAGAGAAATACCTGATGTATTATGATGTAAATATAAGCTTTATGGATGGGCCATGTCACAGCATTTACCAACCGGAGGATTCAAATGGGTTGATGCTCCCAATATCAACGTTTTCGAGATTCCTGATGATTCACCAATTGTATACATATTCGAAGTCGACTTGGACTATCCTCAACATCTACATTATACACATAAGGATTTACCGTTTTGCTCTAAGCATGCAGCACCACCTGGAGCAAAACTAGAAAAGCTTTTGACAACATTACATCCTAAAACTAAATATGTTATACACTACCGAAATTTGAAGCAATGCTTATCACATGGTCTCATCCTGAAAAAAGTGCAACGGGTTCTTCAATTCAACCAATCAGCTTGGCTTAAACCATATATTGACTTAAATACCACCAAACGGAAGCAGGCTACCAACGATCATGAGAAGGACAGCTATAAGAAGATGAATAATGCAGCTTTTGGTAAGACCATGGAAAATGTTCGCAAGTATAGTGATATAAAGCTTTGCGTAAAGTGGGAAGGTCGCTATGGTGCCAAAGCTCGGACTGCGGCACCCAACTTTCAGAGTGCAACGATATTTGATGAGAGTTTAGTTGCTGTGGAATTAAGGCGACTCAAAATCTTATTCAATAAGCCCCTCTATATTGGAATGGCAGTTTTGGAAATTTCAAAGATATGCCTCTATGATTTCCACTACAGTTTTATGCAGCGTGAATTTGGAGATAAATGTAAAGTCATGTATACAGATACAGATTCTCTAATATATGAACTTAAAGAGAAAAATCCATATGAGTTTATGGCCGAAAATATAAACAAATTTGATACAAGTGATTACCCAGAAGATAATCAATTCAATTTACCGTTCATGAATAAAAAGATTCCTGGTCTAATGAAGGATGAGCTGAATGGGAAAATCATGAGCGAATTTGCAGGCTTGCGCTTGAAAATGTACAGTCTACGTATAAACGATGGTAAACCTGTAAAGAAAGCAAAAAGAGTAAAGACTAATGTAGTCCAGAGGCATATCAATTTCGAAGACTACGTCGAATATTTGAATAACAAGCGAGTATTAACTGCTAATCAGAGCTCCATACGATCGCATAACCATAATGTCTACACGATCAGCCAAAGAAGATTGCATTGAATCCATATGATAATAAGCTGTCGTGCCCCTATAGCAATCAACCAACGAAATTATTGAATTAATTAAAAAAAAAACACTTCTCGAATTACACTAGAACAATTCTTTATTTATGTACTTTATTTTTAGAACACCGCGACTTTCCCTATCTTACGTTAAGTAGACTACCTGGCGCTTAGGTAATCTGAACCGACACACGAAACTTGACGCGCTCCAAAAGCAGTTAGAACTTGACTGATCATAAAAAACGGCCCTCGCCAGACCAGTCATTGGGCTTTTATGGCCCCAATATTCGGAAGTAAGCTTGTACTCGCAACGCAACCTTGTCGTTTGTTCTACCGGTTGCAGCACCTGAGTTGCTTAGTTGTAAACAATCGCCTTACATAATAATTACCATGCGAGGTAAATTATTATCGTAATCGTCGATTACTCCACTAAGCGCTCATCGCAGCCAGCTGTTGGGCTAATCAGCAAAACAACCGACAGTTGCAGAACAATACCATGCGAGGTTATTGTTTAGCAATTGCTGATTATTTCGCTGTAATGCCCTTGGCTGTTGGAAGAATCTTCCGTATATTGGGCCATCACATCCCTCCCCCCTTGGAAAAACTAGTTTCCGCAGGGAACTAGGTCTGGAGAGTGCAACAGTCTTAATTAAAAACATTTTTTAATCTTCGTTCGGTTCAGATTACGCTTTTCTTTTACAATTTACATTCATTCCTGTTTTAATTTTGTTATATTTCTTATACTTATTACATTTCTTTCTTTTCTGCTTAACATTTTCTTTAAACATTATCTTTTCTTTTTCCATTGTCACAAAAAAATTTTCTATATATATTACTTCTTAGACTTGTTATTCATTTTACATTATTTTCTACATTAATTTTCTTATTTTCTTATCTCTACTACAATTTCTTCTAACATTTCATATCATTTCTTTTAACATTAACTTTGACTTTTTCCAAAAAACTTTTACTATTATATTTCTTATGCTGTTATATGTTTCTCCCCCTTTTTTTTTTGTACAGTTTTGAATTCTCTATAACAAAATACAATTTACACTTCTGATATATTTTTTTTTTTAACTTTCCATACTCACTTAATTATTAAGAAAAAAAAATCCTAATCAATAACAAGCTTTACCTACATATTTATTTACAGTTTTAGTTTACAAAAAGAAATACATATTAATTATATATACATAATACGACAACTAACCCTACAGTGGTTAACTTAATTATTCCAGCTGCACCAGCTGTTTCCCTACGATCGTGGGTATGTTTACAGTCGGCATGGAGGCTGTTGTTGGCACTATCACCTGTATATGCTCTGAATCTTCGCTGGGTTGTTTTTCCTTCGGGGTTTGGACTGTTTGCTTCGGGGTCCGGACTGTTTGTTTCAGGACTTTAACAATCTTTACATCAAGCGATTTTGTACTGCTCTTATTCAACTTCCAGCTATTGTTTCCTTTGCTGTAGTATTTCCTGCACAACATTTACGTCTTGTAGTGATCCATTATTATTGAATTCTAAACGTTCAAGATCTTTTTCCATTTATCAATCGGAATTATCGGTACTGCTGTCATTTTATCTTCTTTGAAATTTATATGAAATTGAACACTAATTTATTTCATTAATTATTTCGATATAATCTTTTCGTGTACACTGCATTTCCTAAAACCTTTAAACGAGTTCAGGGCTTTGAAGAAGTGATCATAATAGAACGTATGACCATTTCTTGTTACAGGCGGTTCTTTAATTACATTTCAACAGACATGAACAATTGATGATAATATTTGAAAAATACTACTTATCTTCTTTTATGGGTACGATGGAGTTCTCTCAATTATATCGAAAGTCCATCCGTACCGAGAGAATATTGTTTATCATCAACATTAAATGTCCAACTAGAAATTCCGAAAGTTATTTTTTTTAAGCCTTCCAATTATGTATTTTTCTGAAATGAAGCTGCCTTTTACTGGGCTAACTTCCAAATTTTTGTTTATATGTACGCAAGTTAAATAAATAGTCCAGACCTCCGCATATCCATATTTTTTATCGCAGTTCCCCATTTCAGCTGCATAGTTGTAAATGTTGCCTTCGTTGTTGTGCCATATCAGTACCCTATTTATCTCCATCGTTGAGCTCTTACACACACTACTTTTCTAATTAACCTCTTAACCTCCATAATTTAGTACTAACTGTATGTTTATAAATTTCAAATTTTAACCTTATATTTTTCTCATATTTATTTCCATTACTTTTTGTTTTTATATTTCTTATTTTTTTTTAACTTGTCTTCCTTTTAAATCTGTTATTTCTTCGTGTTTAATTTTTTCAATTTTCATTATTTAGGTAAACAAAACGAACTCTCTTTTTTCTTATTTCTTTTTCTCCTTTTTCAAACTTGTCTGTCTTTTAAATCTCTCTTTATTCCCATTACTATATAATTTGTAACTTTCCACAGTTATTACATGACTTAATTGCGCTTATAATTTTGCCAATGATTTCATAATAGACTTTTCTATTAGTACTAATACACATTAAAAATTGTTGTCTTTTACACATTTTTTTTTTATCTGTTCAAATATTTTTCTTTTTTTTTTTTAATCTCAAAATATTCTTTTAATAACATTTTCTTACCTTTTAATCTATAAATTTACCTTCCATTGGATCCACTGGGTTACCTTTATACCTCCTTTCCATATCTTTCTCTGTCCATAGACTACCAAACTTCGCTCACCGAATTTCTTCTGAAATTAGAGGGAATTTGTTGGACATCTCTTTGGTTACGTCCCCCGATTCCCGGGTCATAACCGTTACTTACCTTGTAAGGGGTTATTGAACTTGCAGTAAGAGTCGCATTTTCAACATGAATGAAGTTCCGTTCCCCTACTTTCCTTCTGCCTTGATGTACTTTTGTCCTCTCCGGCATACTATTATGTCGTTGAAATTTAGACTTACCTTCTTGCAGACTCCACTGGGATTTCCGTAGCTGAGAATAGAAATTCCTAGTACCCTTATAGCGCCATGCAGCTCGTTCAGAATACTTTCGAGGTCCGTGTTGTTCATACAAGGAGTTCATAGCTTTAACAGGATAGGCCCTTGCATTGGCACCTCTTACTAATGCACATCCAACCTCCAGCTCATTTCCGCTGTGGCCATAATATTCAGCTCGCCTCCTCCTCTCCTCCCTAAGTTCTTCGACTCTTACCTCGTGAAGTCTCGCACTGTCGTGAGCTGTCTCCACCCTGCCCGTGTTAGATTTCCATTCGTCATCTTTGTTATTAACACCTTGCCTGATGATTTTTGCCATGTTCATTTCAACCTCCTCTACTCTGGCTTGTAAAGGATTTCCTTGATTGTAACACTGGAAAGTATTGTTTACAGCTTGTCCATTAGCTGCGACGTTTCCACCACCGGCACTATCTTTCTTTGCTTCTGCGCCTTGTATCCACAATTTCTTATTCACGCAGTCGATAACAGCTCTGTCCCTCAGGAAATCCATTCCAAGTATACCGTCGGCTGGAATTGAATCAGTTTCACCAATGGCATTAAATTGACAAGACTGCCGACTGTTATCTATATGCAAGTTCGCCTGACATGTACCTATGGAACTCCTAGCGAACCCAAAGAGTCCTCCAATTCTTATTTTCTCATGCGTCTGTATTGGCGTATTTCTTTTTATACTATTAACCTTAATTATATTACATGAGGACCCAGTATCTACTAAAAGCCTTAATTCACCCTCTAAAGCTATGTCCGATGGAACTGTGCTGATAAATTTACTCTGAGCTTCTAACTTTTCCCTTTCTTTCTCTGCTAAATACTTCTTTACGCAGATATCCGTATAATGGTCTCGTGTTTGGCAGAATTGGAAATAAAGCCCCTCCCTTCCTGAATGGAATTCATCCTGTATGCCAACTGCACAGTTTGCCACTCTGACGTGATGAATTCGGCAATTGGATACCTCGTGCGCATATTCCTCACATCCCGTACAGAAAGATAATTGTTGGCACTCTCTGACAAAGTGTCCAGGCTGACCGCACTTGAAGCAATGCTTGGGTCTATATTCATATGCTTTCCTAGGCATTCTTCTGTATGATTCTGTATGATTTGGCTGTTGTAGAGTAGAGAAAGGTTTTTGGGGAGGTGCGGGCTCATCTCCGTTGAAATTGTCACTTCTGCATCCTTCCTGTGAAAAAAATCCTATTGCCTCCGAGCTGAAGTCTTCTCGCATCCCTTTCGTAAAATTCCGCCTCTTCTCTCAACGCCTCCAATGAGCCGAATTTTCGCCCTGTTAAGTGCATCATGATAGCCGGATCTCTTATTCCAACTTTAAATGTGGCAATCGCATCCGCTTTCAACTCTGCCAATAATCCCCCATCTTTACCTGGATATTTAGCTGAAACTGCTGCTTTAATTTGATTCAACAAATCCTTCAATCTGTCCGCATATTCCCTAATGTCGTCTCCGGGTCTTTGTCTGCACGCTATCATTTCGGTTCTTAATTCGCTGTAGGACTTTTTAGGCAAATAAGCAGTTTTAATGGTCGGCTGCAATGCCGCAAAATCTTTTGGCTCCTGTGAACTCACCAGATAGTATGCATCGTCCATCAACCGATATCTTACACATTTCATGAAGATATCTTGTTCTTCGGCCTTAAGGCGATCGTAAAGATCTTTGCAGCAGTTTAGGAAGCGGTGCACTTCCTTTGCTAGCTTTGGCGACCTTTCGATTTCCTACTATACTATCACTTCTCGCAAACTAACCCAATTACTTTAAACACGAACCGCAAAACATTTGAATTTTTGGACTTTTACCGTGTAACGAGTACTCTCCTATGAGCACCTTACTTGAAGATAGTTCAGTGCACGGCACTTTTGTTATATGTACGTGTATGTATGATTGGAGTAGCTAATATGGCTTTGCTCCCAGAGTGTGTGTATTTGGAGTAGCTAAATTAGCTTTGCTCCCAGTGTGTGTATTTGGAGTAGCTAAATTAGCTTTGCTCCCAGTGTGTGTATTTGGAGTAGCTAAATTAGCTTTGCTCCCAGTGTGTGTATTTGGAGTAGCTAAATTAGCTTTGCTCCCAGTGTGTGTGTGTGGAGTAGCTAAATTAGCTTTGCTCCCAGTGTGTGTGTGTGTTGAGTAGCTGATGAAGATCAACTCCTCAAATAATGTAAATAAGTGTAACTTCCAATTTCACAAAAAAAACACAAAACACAAAAATTCAAGTCACTTAATCTAATACTTCTTAAATGTCTGAAACGTGAAAGAATTAATTTATTTTAATCTCTGAAAAATAAATTTATCAAAAAAAACATTTAGAATTTGAAAAAGAAAATTGACCCTGAAAAAAAAACACAACAGCAAGAAAAAAAAACACAACAGCCAATTGTCGTGCCCCTATAGCAATCAACCAACGAAATTATTGAATTAATTAAAAAAAACACTTCTCGAATTACACTAGAACAATTCTTTATTTATGTACTTTATTTTTAGAACACCGCGACTTTCCCTATCTTACGTTAAGTAGACTACCTGGCGCTTAGGTAATCTGAACCGACACACGAAACTTGACGCGCTCCAAAAGCAGTTAGAACTTGACTGATCATAAAAAACGGCTTTCATGGCCCCAATATTCGGAAGTAAGCTTGTACTCGCAACGCGGATGTAAACAAACGAAACAACCTTGTCGTTTGTTCTACCGGTTGCAGCACCTGAGTTGCTTAGTTGTAAACAATCGCCTTACATAATAATTACCATGCGAGGTAAATTATTATCGTAATCGTCGATTGCTCCACTAAGCGCTCATCGCAGCCAGCTGTTGGGCTAATCAGCAAAACAACCGACAGTTGCAGAACAATACCATGCGAGGTTATTGTTTAGCAATTGCTGATTATTTCGCTGTAATGCCCTTGGCTGTTGGAAGAATCTTCCGTATATTGGGCCATCACAAAGCGGTATATTATGAGTGGGACAATGGATACTCTACCATGGGGACATTACTCTATTCAATCAGAACAGCAAGGAGCAGACGCAGAAAACATTTAATCTAAGGCTAGTCTAAGATATGTATTGTAAATAAAAATTGTATTATAGCAAAAATACCATTTAATGAAATAGTTTGTTTTAATTGTATTATAGTCTAAGATGATATACACTATTGTGAAATAATGGAAAATATTATAATTATGGGGTAACCGATTTAAGGCAGCCTAATATAGAATGATACCTTAAGAATTAAATGTTAATCTAGAGTGATACCTTAAGAAATAAATGTTAATATTTTTTCAATTTATAATAAATCAGTAATAATATTTTATATATGGTATTCTTTTTATTCAATTTCCCTACTAAGTTCGGAGCTCCCGAATAATATTTGCCCACTACAGGGAGCTCTTAGTCGGCGGTTGAGCGTTTTACCCAGAATGTTAGGACGGGTTGAGAAAAAAACATTTACACGTGGTGTTCAAACCAACATTAAATAGCCACCTGAAAATTAAATCATTCAAAAGATTTTAATTCCAAGCATTTCTTATTATTGAAACTAGGTTGGGAACGAAACTACATATACCTACCTACAAGCTCGTCGATAAAGCAGTTTTTTAGTGGAGACAACAATCGACACATGATCGCTACATTCCACATTACAAAATCTCGACACGATCGACAGAATTCATCAGGCTTTTAATTGAAATTAAAATGTATTATTAGCAAATTATTACTTAGCTTAAAAAGCATAAAACATTTTAGTATTAACTAAAAATAATTTAGAAATGGCCATATTGTGTATGTATAAGTATATTCTATTAGTTCAGTAAATACGTTGTACGTACTAAGCATAGCTGCTAAGGTCAATGCACTCGTCTGACCTACGCACAGCTGTTAAGGTCAACGGACTTTCTGTTGCTACCTACGCACAGCTGCTAAGGTCAATGTACTTTGGTTGTTATGCGCAAGGTAAAATAATTTGTTGGTGCCGTGCGCAGTTCAGAGGCAATATAAGTCGCAGGCCAACTTGAATCTTTCTCTTTTAGTATCCAGCTTCTATAGAGTGCGCATCATTTTGGAATTCGACTTGGCTAGTGTAATCAAATATAATTATTAACAAATTAACTTTATCTTGGGTAACGACTGAGATAAAGATATTTATTCTGGGTCTCGACTGGAATAAATTCTAATAACATAACAACTTTATCTTGGGTAACGACTGAGATAAAGATATTTATTCTGGGTCTCGACTGGAATAAATACTACTAACATAATAACTTTATCTTGGGTACCGACTGAGATAAAGATATTTATTCTGGGTCTCGACTGGAATAAAATTTACTAACCTAATAACTTTATCTTGGGTAGCGACTGAGATAAAGATATTTATTCTGGGTCTCGACTGGAATAAATTCTACTAACATAACAACTTTATCTTGGGTAACGACTGAGATAAAGATATTTATTCTGGGTCTCGACTGGAATAAATTCTACTAACATAACAACTTTATCTTGGGTACCGACTGAGATAAAGATATTTATTCTGGGTCTCGACTGGAATAAAATTTACTAACCTAATAACTTTATCTTGGGTAACGACTGAGATAAAGATATTTATTCTGGGTCTCGACTGGAATAAATTTTACTAACACAACAACTTTATCTTGGGTACCGACTGAGATAAAGATAGTTATTCTGGGTAGCGACTAGAATAACATAGACTAACTCAAATCTTTATCTTGGGTCTCGACTGAGATAAAGATAGTTATTCCGGGTAGCGACTAGAATAACACTCACTAATCTCAAACCTTTATCTTGGGTCTCGACTGAGATAAAGATATTTATTCTGGGTACCGACTAGAATAAACACGACTAATACAACTTTGCTTTGGGTCTCGACCGAAGTAAAGTATCTTGTTCCGGGGAACGACTAGAACAAGACAATCACTAACTATTTGATTACCAACGCCATAAAGTCGATCCCATAGTTTTATACTGGTGAGTACATCTTTGATTAATCATATATTATATTTCATATTGATTAATATATTTATATACCTATATATATACATATAGTGCCATTGGTCAAAGTAGCCACAACTTTGACAATATTATATTGAAATTATTATTGTGTAGTGAGTAAGCGAATTTTTTGAATATATTGAAGTTTAGTTCTTAAGTGTGAAATTGAATTCTGCTAATTTTAGTTCTAGTTGTAATGTTTTACTTAAGTTTTACGTGCGTACAATAAACCACTGGATATAAAATATTCCCCGGCGTTATTATTTACAGTCCACATCCTTCTCTATATTTTTTCTTGAGTGTTCTCATTGGGCAGAACACGTGGGCTCGGCCTTGACCACTGGCATCACCTTTGAAACCGGAAGGGCGTCGGATCCTTGACCTTCATCCGGAAGTGTATTATATATAAGCGTATAATCAAGCACATCACAGGGACTTTTTCAAAACAGGTCTGATAACTGCTTAAAAGCTTTTAAACAGGTCACATAACAGCTAAACAGCTTTTCAAACAGGTCTGATAACAGCTTAACAGCCTTTAAACAGATCTGATAACAGCTCTGATAACAGCTTAACAGCCTTTTAAACAGGTCTGATAACAGCTTAGCAGCTTTTCAAACAGGTCTGATAACAGCTTAACAGCTTTTAAACAGGTCTGATAACAGCTTAACAGCTTTTCAAACAGGCCAGATAACAGCTTATCAGCTTTTTAAACAGGTCTGATAACAGCTTAACAGCTTTTTAAACAGGTTCCGATAACAGCTTTACAGCTTTTTAAAAAGGACTCATAACAGCTTAACAGCCTTTTAAACAGGTCTGATAACAGCTTAACAGATATTCAAACAGCTCTGATAACAGCTTAACAGGTTTTAAACAGCTCTGATATTAGCTTAACAGCTTTTAAAACTGCTCTGATAACAGCTTTTCAAACAGCTCTGATAAAAGCTTAACAGCTTTTCAAACAGCTCTGATAACAGCTTAACAGCTTTTAGACAGCTCTGATAACAGCTTAACAGCTTTTAAAACAGCTCTAATAACAGCTTAACAGCTTTTAAAACAGGTCTGATAACAGCTTAACAGCTTATAAAACAGCTCTGATAACAGCTTAACAGCTTTTAAACAGCTCTGATAGCAGCTTAACAGCTTTTCAAACAGCTCTGATAACAGATTAACAGCTTTTGAAATAGCTCTGATTATAGCTTAACAGCTTTTAAACTGCTCTGATAACAGCTTAACAGCTTATAAAACAGCTCTGATAACAGCTTAACAGCTTTTAAATAGCTCTGATAACAGCTTTTCAAACAGCTCTGATAACAGATTAACAGCTTTTGAAACAGCTCTGATTATAGCTTAACAGCTTATAAACAGCTCTGATAACAGCTTAACAGCTTTTTAACAGTTCTGATAACTGCTTAACAGCTTTTCAAACAGCTCTGATAACAGCTTAACAGCTTTTAAACAGGTCTGATAACAGCTTAGCTTTTCAAACAGGTCAGATAATAGGTCAGATAACAGCTAAACAGTTTTCATACTGGCCTGGTCGACAGACGGAATGCCCTGTGAAATGCTTGATTATATACTTATATATATAATACACTTCCGGATAAAGGTCAAGGATCCAACGCCCTTCCGGTTTCAAAGGTGATGCCAGGGGTCAAAGCCGGGCCCACGTGTAAATGTTTTTTTCTCAAGCCGTCCTAACCTTCTGGGTAAAACGCTCAACCGCCCGACTAGGAGCTCGCTGTAGTGGGCAAATATTATTCGGGAGCTCTGAACTTAGTAGGGAAATTGAATAAAAAGAATACCATACATAAAATATTATTACTGATTTATTATAAATTGAAAAAAATATTAACATTTAATTCTTAAGGTATCACTCTAGATTAACATTTAATTCTTAAGGTATCATTCTATATTAGGCTGCCTTAAATCGGCTACCCTATAATTATAATATTTTCTTTTATTTTACAATAGCGTATATCATCTTAGACTATAATACAATTAAAACAAACTATTTCATTAAATGGTATTTTTGCTATAATACAATTTTTATTTACAATACATATCTTAGACTAGCCTTAGATTAAATGTTGTCTGCGTCTGCTCCTTGCTGTTCTGATTGAATAGAGTAATGTCCCCATGGTAGAGTATCCATTGTCCCACTCATAATATACCGCTTATTATCATATGGATTCAATGCAATCTTCTTTTGGCTGATTGTGTAGACATTATGGTTATGCGATCGTATGGAGCTCTGATTAGCAGTTAATACTCGCTTGTTATTCAAACATTCGACGTAGTCTTCGAAATTGATATGCCTCTGGACTACATTAGTCTTTACACCTTTTGCTTTCTTTACAGGTTTACCATCGTTTATAAGTAGACTGTACATTTTCAAGCGCAAGCCTGCAAATTCGCTCATGATTTTCCCATTCAGCTCATCCATCATTAGACCAGGAATCTTTTTATTCATGAGCGGTAAATTGAATTGATTATCTTCTGGGTAATCACTTGTATCAAATTTGTTTATATTTTCGGCCATAAACTCATATGGATTTTTCTCTTCAAGTTCATATATTAGAGAATCTGTATTTGTATACATGACTTTACATTTATCTCCAAATTCACGCTGCATAAAACTGTAGTGGAAATCATAGAGGCATATCTTTGAAATTTCCAAAACTGCCATTCCAATATAGAGGAGCTTATTGAATAAGATTTTGAGTCGCCTTAATTCCACAGCAACTAAATTCTCATCAAATATCGTTGCACTGTGAAATTTGGGTGCCGCAATCCGAGCTTTGGCACCATAGCGACCTTCCCACTTTACGCAAAGCTTTATATCACTATACTTGCGAACATTTTCCATGGTCTTACCAAAAGCTGCATTATTCATCTTCTTATAGCTGTCCTTCTCATGATCGCTGGTAGCCTGCTTCCGTTTGGTGGTATTTAAGTCAATATATGGTTTAAGTCAAGCTGACTGGTTGCATTGAAGAACCCGGTGCACTTCTTTTAGGATGAGACCATGTGATAAGCATTGGTTCAAATTTCGGTAGTGTATAACATATTTAGTTTTAGGATGTAATGTTGTCAAAAGCTTTTCTAATTTTGCTCCAGGTGGTGCTGCATGCGCAGAGCAAAACGGTAAATCCTTATGTGTATCATGTAGATGTTGAGGATAGTCTAAGTCGACTTCGAATATGTATCCAATTGGTGAACCATCAAGAATCTCGAAAACGGTGATATTGGGAGCATCAACCCATTTGAATCCTCCGGTTGGTAAATGCTGTAACATGGCCCATCCATAAAGGTTATTTACATCATAATACATCAGGTATTTCTCTTTCTCCTCAGGCTTAAAATCATCCATATATTTATTATTTGCTTTGCTATATCTGTTCGAGCATTGACTTATACCACCTCGAATACCTCCCTCTATGAATAGCAGTAAATCTACGTCGGTTATCAGCTATAGTTTCACTTTGGTGTATTTTAGCATAGCATCCCATGTTAGACGTGGCATGGTGTAATAATGTACAGGATCTAAATTGTACGTCTTCATACAGACTTCTCGAAAGTTCTCAAACACATCAGCCAATAGAAGGACATCAGTTTTCAGGTATAGATCGGAATATTCGCCAAGTGTCTGTATTTCAAATGTCCTCCACACCTTTTCTGCGCGGCTGTAGTCCTCAGCAGATATATCACTGTCAAAAATTTTATTATAGAATTGCTCCTGCTCAGGTAAGTGTTGGAAATCCAATTTTGTCCAATCGTCAACGAAGTCGTATGGGAAGACAGCTTTGCGCGTAAGTAGTTTAAAGTCATCATCATCCAATTCTTCCCATACATCGATCATAAGTTTCACCACGCCAATAAACAAATACTGGTATCTAATGACTATCCGGAGCAATGGATTAAAACTATTATAAAAAAGATAACATATATTCCGAAAAATCGTGTTACAGCCATACAAAACAATAGTGCAGCTACTACATTGAATAGCGGCGTAGTCAGTGCAGAACCCATGCGATATAGGAGGTTAACATATATACCAGGCTTAACAGACAGCATTATACCAATCCTCAAACGCAACAACAATACTAATGTGGAATTTGGATTAGAACCGCAAAACAAATTAAGACAGATTATCTTTACTGATACAAAAACAAAAATAGATAAACCTAACCTAGGAGGAATATACAAAGTACCATGCAAAACAGATAATTGCGATAAAGTATACATTGGTGAAACAGCAACGGACATTAAAACGCGAATGAGAGAACACATTAATGACTACAAAAGGGTGATGAAGCTGACAAAAAATGACACAGAAATGGAGAAAAGCGAATGCAACTACAACACAGCTTGCTTATCCCATTAGATTAGATTCGTAGAGGGGTGTGTAGGCGCAGCCTCGCAATCACCGCGACCTAAAAGATCTATTGTGAGTCCCCGTTGAATTTATTCCCTTTCTAGGTTCAGACTGTTAATAAGGTCTAGGATCCTTCTGGGATTGAGGTTCCGTACGTAGTTAGGTGTAGGAAAAGCATGTTCGAGATGGAGTAATCTCCGCCTGGTCAATGCTTCGCAGTTGCAGAGCAGATGCTCCGAGGTTTCATGAGCATCCTGGCAAAAGCGGCAGGATGAAGTCTCAGCCAAGCCCATCTTGTTAAGGTGATACCTCAAGGGGCAATGGCCTGAGAAGAGTTCTGTAATTATTTTGAGCTCTGTTTTCTTGAGGAGTAATAGTTCTTTTGTTTTTCCTCCAGAGGTGTCGATAAACTTTTTTGCCTGACGAAGTCCTTGTAGCCTTTCCCAGTATAGGGATTTTTGTTTGTTCTCCCAGTTATTTAGGGCAGCTTTGAGGTAACATTTTGAGGTGCCACAAAATGGCTCCGGGCCGACAAAGGGAGTTTCCGCTCCTCTTTTGGCTAGGCCATCAGCAATTTCGTTGCCTTTATGGCCCTCATGTCCAGGTACCCACATGAGGATAACTTTGTTTCCTCTTGATAAATTTTTTAGGGTTTGTAGACACTCCCAGACTATCCCTGACTTGATGGTGTAGGACTTTAAGGCCTTGAGGGCAGCTTGACTGTCCGAGAGAATATTAATAGTTGAGCCATTTATGGCTCTTTTAATGCAGGTATTGGCGCATTCTTCTATGGCCAATACCTCGGCCTGGAATACGGTAGGGGTAAAGCCCAGGGCCTTTGATATATGGCATCTGGGGCCGTATACGCCCAGTCCGACTCCACTGTTCGTTTTTGAACCGTCTGTATACCACACCATCGATCCTTGATGAAAGGACGGTTTAGTGGAACGCCATTGCTGTCGGTTTCCCAAAACCACATCGAATGGTCTTACAAAATCCACCTTGGGTGTGATTATATCAGATATTGTCGTCATTTGCTCAAAGCGTATCTGTTTTAAGATACCTAAATGACCAACCAGATTCCCTGGTTTTAACTGTTTCTCCTTTTGCAGTCTTATAGCACTGGAGATTGCTTCCTTTTTCACCTGCAGATGTAGGGGTGGAAGGTTTAGTAAGGCTTCCATGGCTGCTGTAGGACAGGTCCTCATGGCACCAGTTATTCCTAGACAGGCAAGCCATTGTGTTTTTTGAAGCAGAGCCTCAGCCTTCTTTTCATTAGTTTTTGGCCACCATGCGAGGGCCGCATAGGTGACCATGGGTCTAACAACCGTGGTGTACATCCAGTACATCATTTTTGGCTTCAGACCCCATGTTCTGCCAATGAAGCGACGGCACGTGTAGAGAGATCCTATCGCTCTTTCCGTCACTCTAGATAGATGCGAATTCCAGGAAAGTTTCTTATCTAAGGTGACCCCCAGATATTTGACTTCTTATTTGACTTCTTCTGAAAATATCAATTCCGTGTTATCGAGCAGAGGAGCCTTTAGTGAAAGCTTTGATCTTCTCGTGAACGGAACGATAACCGTTTTGTTTGGGTTTACACTGAGGCCTTTGGTTAAGCACCACGTGCGGACTTATCCCATGCTATCACAAAAGGCCATGTATTTGATTATGAGGATCCGAAGATCCTTCACACCGAAAATAATTGGAGGAAAAGGAAAAACATTGAAGCTCTCTATATACACTTCAACAATCCACAGTCAATTAACTTCAAAATAGACACACAATACATTAACACACAATATAAGCATACTCTAGACACACTAAAAACATATGGTCGTGAGAGAGGATCCCCAATTAATCGGTCTAGTTAGTATTACTACGCGCAGTTTACAAGATGTCCTAGGCTGTATTGCACATGAAATTATCTATTCATCTACTTATTTACTGTATTTTAGATTAAATTATGTATTCATATATTTATTTATTTATTTATTCAATTATTGTTTATTGAGCTATTTTAATTATTAATTATTTATTCAATTAATTGGTGTTGTGTCAATTACTGTTTTAAGCGATAAAAACAATTTTGATGTGCTTCTAACGTAATTTTTTTAAAAAAGTGACGAAGGAAATAAAATCCTATTTTCATAAGGTAATTTATATGAGAACGGTTTATAATGTGGGTTATATGGATATAATGTATTTTTAGGCACTGAAGATGGTCTAAAGAAGAGACCGAAATATTGGCCAATAATTGGTAACTACAAAACTTGTGTGGTAGTTTCATTTCTTTGCAATTCTACGAATAAAAGGGTCACTAACCCCATATGATTCCCACGTATATTCAAATCAAATTTCAAATTCAAATCATCATAGGGATATGATTCTGAGTTAGTTCAAATGAACTGTAACATCGGGGAGTTTGCAGTGATCAAATTTTCTTGCATTGTTCAGCGATGAATAAATATAAAAAGAAAAACAAAACAATTAAACCAAGTCAAACCAACCTAAAGTACATAACTTAAGTACCAGCCAGGGAAATCTACTGGTAGAATTGATACCTACGTACCTACACCCATGGAGAATTAGCTGAAATGAAAAGAAAATATGAATTAATTAATGCAATAAACCATGAATTATTTAGAGAATAAGAAAAATTAATTGAATTTACAAAAAAAATACAAAATTTCCAATTTTTCCCCATACATATAACATGTAAACAGATGTACGTAAACACAACAACAACACTGTGGGAAATGGAATTTATGTAATAATTAGATAAATTTCGATTTCTGTCACTCGAAATTTATACTAATCCGCGGAAAAACAATGAATGAAAATCTGACCTGAAGACAGGTTAAGATTGCTAATTATGAAATAATAGAACTTTCGTACAAAATAAATACACACAAACACTAATTATTGAGCACAATACAATTAGCACAACTTACCTTGGTCTTAAGTAGCACTACACACAGGAAAAACACCACTGAAAACTCGCGACCGCAGAACCGCGAAAAGAAAACTATAAACATCGCGGAACTGTCAAATTTCATGTATTCATATGGCACATGAATTTAGGGTATTTTTTAATGAGGAATCCGATGAAGGTATTTAAAAAGTCCTAAAGTATCTCAGTAAAAAGATATTTGCTAATTTATGATTTCTCATATAACTAATGAGAAGAAAAGAGATAGCAAGTGGAAGTGAGATGAAGAAAAATACGTTCCACATCAATTTTTCTCAACATGGATTACAAGAATTTAATTGCGCCATGTTATAGCACAATTTGGATATTAAATTTTCATTCAGTTAAATTAAATTATGATGGAGATCTTTTTGTGAGGAAATATAGATGACTAAATTCCGCATCGAATTAAATTAATTTATGTTGATGAAAACCAAGGCATTCTGAGTAATTAGCATTATGGTTGCGGGTTCCACACACAAAAATGGCGGTTCAAACCCTATATAAAGCCGAGCATTTGCATGGATCGCTCTCTTATATTTTTCCAAGTCAAGCAGTCTAGATCGTGGTATAGTGTTCAAGTTTAGTTTTTTTTTTTTTTTTTGAGTTTATTCACTTGTGCAAATCGTGAAATTAGCATATAATCTACTTATGGTAAGCATAAGCTCTCATGCGATTTTTTGGTGAAGGGAAGCAATCATAGTGACAATTGTGTTAAATTTATTTATTTTTTTTTTTTTTTTTTTTTTTTTTTTTTTTTTTTATATATATTATTATTATGTTAAGAAGATTAATTAAACATCAGTGATAACAGTTTTTTATTAATAACGTAAATTACCTTGTACAGAACAATCCAAGACAGTTATTCCTACACTTCTCAGTCAGAGTCAAGCTGGAATATACCTGCGAATTGTTCTCTTGTTTGCATAAATTGTATTTGCATAAATATTTTATTAGAAATAAATTAAATTCATCTTGTTTAAAACATATTTCAAGACAGTATTCCTACACTACTCAGTTGAGTCAAGTTGGAATATATATGCGGAATTGTTTTTTGCTCATGTTGAAATTTATAAACCTAGATTTAGTAATATATTATTGAAATATCATAGACTAATCATAGATAAGTGTCTCGCTTTAATTTAGAGTGCTTAAGTTAACTTCAAATGAATTACAAATTAAATCGAATGTATCTCTAATTATATGCGTTCTGATTTTAATATACCGCTACACAAACATAATCCACCAGTTTAGCGTCACCACATGTGGCTTGTGAACGGTTCTACAGTAACTGTTCCATTACACACGTGCCGGAATTGCGGTATTAATAAATAATACGGGAATTTTACATCAGCCTATTATACGGGCATATGGTGTGACCTTTTCCAATATCGTTTTATAGTTTCAGGAACTAATTATTGCAATTTAAATTGTTTGGTGTTCCTACAGGAACCAAGCTACTTGCATAAACAATTTGGTGGTTCCATCCAGGAACTAAGATACCCTTGCATAAACATTTTGGTGGTTCCATCCAGGAATTAGAAGCATTCGATTTCGTGTAATTCATTTGATAGATTCTTAAGTCCATTCGAATAAAGCAAGCATCAAGTCCCATAGCATTAGCAAGCCATAGCTATATACATTACATTACATACATTACATAATACACTCATAACGGCAAGATGTCTTCGCTACAAGGATTATTTAATAAGGAAGCGGTATTGAGAGACAGACTAAACAAGTTTATTGAGAACGCAAAAAAAACTGCAATACCTAAACGCACTCAAGGAGTCTACGAAACCAGAATTTCAGATTTAAAAAAAATCTGGGAGGTTTATAGCGCAATTGACTTAGAACTCAATGAATCGTTGGTTGGGCAGGATTCAGATGAGTCAAATACATTTCGGGAAGAAGATAACTACAGTAAATCAGAGCTCAAGTACGCAGAATATATAAGCGAGTTAGTGGAAGGCTTACGGAAGTATTCAACTGTTATAGAGTCACAACCTAACACATCTGCTTCAATGCAGTCAACCACAACAATTATTCAACAAGAATCCTCATTGCCTAGGATTGCATTACCTACATATAATGGCAATTATGATCGATGGCGATCATTCCATGATCTTTTTGTATCATTAGTACATAAAAATACTAGACTATCGATGTGCAAAAATTACATCATTTAAAAACGTGTTTAGTTGGTGAAGCCGGGAAGGTCTTAATACACACTCCCATAACAGATCAGGACTATACACCAGCCTGGAACAAGCTAAAGTAGCGGTATGAGAACAAAAGAATTTTAGTAAATCACCAACTTAAAACTCTAGTCAACCAGCCCAAGCAAAATTTGGAACCAAGTAAGGGCATCAGATCATTGCTTGACACAACTGAGGAGTGTCTACAGCAATTGAAGAGCTTAAGGGTTGACACAAGTGCATGGGATGTACTACTAATCCATCTATTAATTCAGAAGTTGCCATTCATGACGCTGAAGTTATGGGAAGAAGACCAAGGGGCAAGTCATGAATTGCCAACATTAGCACAATTCACAAAATTTTTAAACACACGCTTAAGGGTGTTGGAATCCATTGCGGATGTATTGGTCACTAAGGCACCGCAATCAAAACCACAATCAAGACAAACAACGTTGACTTGTGATGGAAATCATTTTGTTCAAAGGTGTTCAAAATACAATAAAATGAACACAGAAGCAAAACGAAAAATCATTAAGAATTCAGGACGCTGTCTCAATTGTTTGTCAAGGAATCATCTGATAAATGCATGCACTAGTAAATACAAATGTTATAAATGCAATCAAAGGCATCACACCACACTGCACGATAACCACGACAAGGAACAACCTAGAACAACGTCAGAGAAATTCAAGAGCCGTTCGTACGATGACTCGTTCGTACCAAAACACGCCAAAACAACACAAAGTCAAACACACCATGTTGACAGCAAACAAGTTAACAATTCTCCTACAAGGTTACAATCAGCCGACGGTGCTGATGGGTTAAACACTACCCAAACATTCGTAGCCAGGGAAGATCATCATGCATTACTATCTACAGCGTTAGTAATGGTAAAGAGTAAGTTTGGTGAATTTACATGTCTGCGCTGCCTGATAGATAGTGGATCTCAATCCTCATTTATAACTGAGGCAGCCTGCAAGAAATTAGGTGCTACTCGCAGTCCAACATCGATAGCAATAACGGGCTTAAACACTAGTCCTTCTGCTACAGGTCATCAACAAACAAGGCTACGACTGAGTTCCTGCGAATTCGATGGAACTACAATTGAAGAAGACTTTCTAGTTTTGAAAGGCATTACAACTTGTCTACCGACAAGATTGATTACCAGAAAGGAGTATCAACATCTACAAGGAATACAGCTGGCTGATCCCACTTATTGGAAACCTGGAAAAATAGATTTCCTACTGGGAGCAAGGGTTTATGCAAAGATAATTCAAGATGGAATTAGACGAGGATCAGATACAGCACCTGTAGCAATGAATACGATCTTTGGCTGGGTCCTACTAGGATCTACTACCAACACAAATGACGATAAGGTAACAATCTGCACAACTACGATTACTGATATTGATCTAAACAAACAACTCAAGCGATTTTGGGAGCTAGAGGAACTCCCAACACAAACTATTCTGAACCAAGAGGAAGAAGAGTGTCAAGGAATATTTCGAATGACATATCAACTATTGAGAAACGAAAAATACCAAGTCAGCTTACCGTTCAAAAACAATGAAGCTCCTATATTAGGACAATCAAGGCCACAATCTCTTAAACGATTCTTAGCCTTACAACGACAGTTTTTAAAAAACCCTGAGTTGGAAAGGGATTACAGAAAGTGTGTCAATGAATATATAGAGCTTGGTCATATGGAGGAAGTAGCTCCTCCTACGGACACTAAACCACATTACTACATTCCACACCACGCAGTTTTCAAGGAAAGCACTACAACAAAGTTAAGAGTAGTATTCGACGCCTCAGCTAGAACAACAAATGGAAAATCGCTCAATGATTACATGTTAAAGGGGCCTACGTTGCAACCAAAATTATTCGCAACACTTCTCAACTGGAGAAAATGCAAAATAGTGATGAGTGCAGACATCGAGAAGATGTATAGGATGGTCTATGTGCACCCAGATCAACGCACATACCAACGAATCCTTTGGCAACATCCCAACACTATGCAACTTCTAGACTATGAACTCAAGACAGTCACATTTGGGACTTCGTCTGCTCCGTACCTCGCTGTGCGCGTACTTCAGCAGCTAGCAGAAGACGAGAGTACTAACTGGCCGTTAGCCTCAAGGGCCACATACACTGACTTCTACGTGGACGACCTGTTAACTGGAGCCGATAACATCACTGATGCTAAACGACTTCAAGTAGAATTCTTAAATATGATGAAGGCAGGCGGGTTCAATTTAAGGAAATAGGCCAGCAATGATCCGAAATTGCTTGAAGATATACCCATTGATCATCGCGAAGTCAAGAGGGCATTAACATTTGCGGACAACGAATCAATTAAAACATTGGGAACACGATGGCATCCCGCACTGGATTATTTGTCATTCACGGTTACTCAAAGGAATACACAAACGTTATCAAGTAAGCGAACAATACTATCTGAAATTGCATCGTTGTATGATCCTCTTGGTTGGCTTGCACCCATCATCATTACAGCAAAGATCTTAATGCAAACGCTGTGGATTACTGGCTGTTCTTGGGATACACCAGTTCCAACCGCCATTCATACACAATGGCAATCATTTAAAACAGACCTACAACAGCTGCAATTGTTAAAAATTCCAAGATGGATTCAATATATTACCCATGCATGCATGCAATTGCATGGATTCTGCGATGCCTCATCAAGGGCTTATGCGGCTGTTGTGTATTTGAGAGTTGAAGGACAAGATGGACGCATAAGATCAACCTTGCTTACGGCAAAATCAAGAGTAGCGCCGACTAAACCTACCACAATACCCAGATTGGAGTTAAATGGAGCAGTTCTCCTTGCAAGGTTGATCAAAACAACCATACAGGACATGCAACTACTCGATGTGCCCATATTCGCATGAACAGATGCAATGATCGTGCTACAGTGGATACGAGAATATCCGTCACGGTGGAAGACCTATGTAGATAACCGGGTAGTAGAAATTCAAGACATACTAAAACACGACTGTTGGCAACACATCTCAACAAGTCACAATCCTGCGGATGTAGCCTCTAGGCGTATCTCAACGTCCAGTTTAATTAATAACAACCTGTGGTGGCATGGGCCGACATGGTTGAGCCAGAAGCAAGAGGACTGGCCAAGGTCAAATCACATCACAGAACGCACGGACTTAGAAGCAAAACCATCAATATCAACCACCTTCCTTACTAAGTTGACCGATGACATTCTTTTAAGGTATTCTTCTATATCACGATTAATTCGAGTGATAGCAACCGAAGAATGATTAATATAAAGAAAGTTCACCTTAATGGCGGCACGAAATGTAAAAGAGATACAAATATTAAAAAGCTCTGCAAGTGGTATTAGTAAAACTTTGAAGCTCTTCAAAGTTTCCTTGGCCATAAGGATAATTGGTTAGATCGAAAGGCAACATTTTTAAATGTAATTCCCAATAAGTGTGAGCAGTATAACTATATACAGATAAAAATGATATTGAAAGTGATGCTCGCACACCTCTGCCTGCTACCAATTTCATTCAATACTAATAAAGCAGCCTTTCAATACATTTGCATTGCAGAAGAAATTTTACAAATTCATTCTCATTGCGCAAGAATTTTGTGTAAAATGGCTAAAGTTTTCATATAAGAGAGCCTCCAACACAAATAAACTGCCCAAGAATTTCTCGGCTGATATGGAACAAACAACTGTCAGATAATATTTGGATCCTTTGACAAGAGAATTGTGATTTTGTTTAGTTAATTTTGGTTATTTATAACAAAGAAGGAGTATTTAAAAGGCTACAATTAGCATAAGCAGTAATTGTAAGTCTTAAATAAAAGTAATAATAAGCTGGCAGTGATTTTGAAGTGTTTCGGAAATATAAAATGAAAAATGAGCTAGCAGTGATATTATTAAAGTGCTTCAAAAGGAAATATTTTTCAAGTGCTTTTCAAAACTGTTTGTTTTTCCTACAAAATGAAATGAAATGATAAAGGCATTTGTTTTTCAATATTTTAGGCTGCAGCAACTTTTTTCTTTTGCGATTAGAGGCAACTCTGTTGGCTGCTGTACAATATATAGGCAGTCTCAGATTTCCTTTTGTTTGCTAATTTGTTAACCAGCAGTTTATTATATATTAATATATTCTATAATTGATTATTTATTGATAATTAACTACTTTTTTAAATTTCATTGTTAATTTTGTGTCCTATTGATAATCTTAAAGGCATTGAATGTTAGTCCCTTCTTCAGTGCAAGAAGGGGGTGATTGTGCCACACTTAAGCCATAACATTAGACACCTTTACCTGGTCTAAATGTGCAATGTCAGTGCACTCATGGCTTGAGGGACGTGGACTGAAAATCATCATTCTTCCAAGTTGCAAAGATCTAGTGTTATCCAACTAAGTTCGAATAGTTAAGAATAGAATAGAAAAGCGTTTATTTAAGAACCTCAGCTTATGCTACGTTGCAACGTTAGGGATAAAAAAACTAAACCTAACACTAACTAGTAATGACTACATACGCTCTATAATCTAAGCTACATACTATAATATGGGGAATATGGCGCATAAAAGCAAAATAAACAAATACCAGTCATTGGATTTGACCTAATACTAAACAATAAAAATTATGAGCTAAACCTTATCAGACCTTATCAGTCCAGATCTAATCACCCCTAAGTTTCTGAAACTCATACTCCCTTTTATTTTGAGTTCCCTACAGCTAATTTGTAATCACTGTTTGACTAGATCTTTATTCCCTGGTTTATGGGTTTATGGAAAACTGCTATCGTGCTTCCCGTTCGAAAAAAGTCTTCTCCAGAGCCCCCAGTGATTTCCGACCCATAAGCTTACTGTGTTTCCCAACTAAGGTGCTTGAGAAGTTAATGTACTGGCAAATGCAAGATGGTCTGAAGATTAACAACTTAATCTGTGAGTGGAAGTCTGGCCTTCGATCTGGTCATGGGTGTGACACAGCTTTACTCAAAGTACTTACTGATATCCGAATAGCCTTGGACAATGGCGGGATTTGCATCCTAACTTAGTTGATTTCTCTAAGGCGTTTGATAGTGCCGATCATATATAAGATGTTAGATAATTTCAATTTCTCTTCATCTGCTCTCCGGTTGATGTTTAATCTCCTCTCTCATAGGTCTCAGAGGGTTGTACTTGATAATGACATATCGTCTGATTTACTTCCACTAGTTTACGGGGATCTGCCCTTGGTCCTCTTCTGTTTAGACTCTTTATAAATTTATAAATGATCTTCCGAAAGTTTTACAACATATGTATGCAGACGATGTGCAGATATATTTGAGTCGACCAGTTGGGCTTGTGGAAGATTACGTGGAGCGTATTAATAGAGATTTGGATAGGATTTCGCAGTGGGCCATATTGAACAAATTAAAGCTAAATGCTGGAAAGTCACAGTGCATGGTTTTGGGCATTAAAGATGAATTGTCTCTTCCTTCTGTTTGGTTAGGTGGGAATATCTTGCCATTTGTCGATAAGTTACGTAATCTTGGAATTATCCTTAATGTTCATATGAAATGCTTGTTTGTCTAAAACTTACTTTGGCTTGTAGCAGGCGATGGTTATTTGATACAGTATTTATCTAGGGGACGCCTAGTCTTCAGTCGTGTGACGCTGGCTGAAATGAGCTAATAACCGTTTTCCAGTTTTTTAAAAAATGGTTATGTTAACGACCTTTTTGCAAAAAAAATGGAGGGCAAAGTAAAAAAAGGTAAGAACTTCTGAACTTTTTAGTTTAGACCACATACACTACTGAGGGGAGAGAAGTACGGGGCTGGTTGAGCAATCGTTAGAAAGGCATCCAATTAGCTTTAGATGGTGACCATATACCCTGTACTTTTTAAAATACAGGGTATCTTGGGAATACATAACATAATTTCTTAATCACCCTGTAACTCTGAAACAGTTGATATGGCCCCCCTCCCATACAATTTTTTGTTTGTCTAGGTGCGTATTATGACCTTCCGCTTTATGGACCACCATGAAGGAAACACCCTGTGTATAATGAAAAACCAAAGTTTTGTATGGCATTTTCCAAAATTGTATTTGCATCTTTTATAAAAACGCCGCTTACAAAATCAATCTTAGCCCTCCACGTCAACGCGTTCTCAGGCAGTGTCCAAATATATAGTGAAAATTTATAGTTTTGTATGACAACACCAAGAAAGGGTTGCCTGATTTAGTCTATTTTTGAAATTGTATCTACTGTTGATATGAAAATACCATGCAACAAATTTAAAATCTCTACGTCGACGCATTTTCAGGCAGTGCCAAAATATAGAGTGAAGATGAAAATTTTGTATGGCAACACTTAACTGGGAGTTCAATAAACCCTAACAAGTTATCAATATCTATCTAAATAGAATAGTGTTGACATCAAGTAAAAAAAATGAATATTCTTCGGCAAGCTCAGTCAGAATTATCCCTCAGACATTTGTTTAGACGATCTCGTCCCTCTACTTATACAAGGGCGTAAATGTTGTTCAACCTTAAAAATATATTGTATTAGCATCCTTCGTTTCATTTTAATGAATTTATCTCCGTTAAATAATCATTATAGCGCAAGAGATTTATAACGTTGTAGTAGATAAGCTATGCGGATTCTGGACCACTGTTTTAGCTTCCAGGATTTCGCCACAGATGGCGCCACCGTCGTTAGGTGGTTTGAGCCCATACTAAGTAGGTTTGTGTCTTGGCTGTATTGGTTTGCGCCTTGGATGCACGATTGTGTCTTGGGTGCACCATTGAATCTCGACTGCGCCCTAGCGGGATTAATCGGTACTACCGGGATGTATCACTTGGTCTTGACTGCGCCCTAGCGGCATTAGCAGGTACTACCAGCATGTTCCGGTTTTCTAGCGAGGATTTGGTCTTGACTGCGCCCTAGCGGCATTAGCCGGTACTACGGTTTTCTTGGATAGATATGTGGTGCGCCTAAATGTAGGCTTTTGGTTTTGAACTAATATTAGTAATAATTAAAGTTAACGCTAGGAAATTTTTGTTCATGCCAATGGATTCTAGATGGTGGGGGTGGGTGTACTAGGGGGGACGAAATTTCCATCAGAAATCCTCTACGGGCTCTGGTTTTCGAGATATTAGCGATTTTACGTTTTCTGATATAGTTAATATTATTAATAATTCAAGCTACCTAGGATAGTTTTGTTCATGCCAATAGATTCTAGAAGGTGTTATAGGGGCGGGGGGTTAGAGGGGGAACGAAATTTTTATCAGAAATCCTCTACGGGCTATGGTTTTCGAGATATTAGCGTGGGAAGCTTTATTGATGGATTTGGTCTTGACTGCACCCTAGCGGCATTAGCCGGTACTACGGTTTTCTTGGATAGATATGTGGTGCGCCTAAATGTAGGCTTTTGATTTTGAACTAATATTAGTAATAATTAAAGTTAACGCTAGGAAATTTTTGTTCATGCCAATGGATTCTAAATGGTGGGGGTGGGTGTACTAGGGGGGACGAAATTTCCATCAGAAATCCTCTACGGGCTCTGGTTTTCGAGATATTAGCGATTTTACGTTTTCAGATATTTATAATATTATTAATAATTCAAGCTACCTAGGATAGTTTTGTTCATGCCAATAGATTCTAGAAGGTGTTATAGGGGCGGGGGGTTAGAGGGGGAACGAAATTTTTATCAGAAATCCTCTACGGGCTACGGTTTTCGAGATATTAGCGTATTAATAATTCAAGTTATTTTTTGCTCATGGAAATGGATTCTAGGTGGTGTAGGGTGGGAGGGGGGACGAAATTCTCATCAGAAATCCTCTACGGGCTCGCCATTTCTTGAGTAAGGTTACCTAGCGGCATTAGCCGGAACTACTAGCATGCCTTGGTTTTGCTGTTTTCTTTTATTAGCTGGGAAGTTCTAGATATCAGCATGACGTCATCTTGGTTTTGTTGTTTTCAAGTGCTGTTGTAGATATCAGCATCATTCGAATTTCACAACATGATATCACCTTGGCTTGCACCATTGAGCCTCGACTGCGCCCTAGCGGGATTAACCGGTACTACCGGGATGTATCATTTGGTCTTGACTGCGCCCTAGCGGCATTAGCAGGTACTACCAGCATGTTCCGGTTTTCTAGCGACATCTGTTCGGGCGCAAACGCCATTTCTTGAGTAAGGTTCCCTAGCGGCCTTAGCCGGAACTACCTGGATTTGCTGTTTTCTTTTATTGGCGGGAGAGTTCAGCATCATTCGAATTTCACAACATGACATCACCATGAACAGATTCTAGAAGTGAGACATTAACCGATACGCAGCGACATCTGTTTGGGTGCAAACGCCATTTCTTGAGTAAGGTACCCTAGCGGTCTTAGCCGGAACTACCAGCATGCCTTGGTTTTGCTAGCGGGAGAGTTCTAGATATCGGCATGACGTCATCATGGTTTTGCTGCACCTAAATAAGTTTTCTTAGCAGGGAAGTTGTAGATATAGGATTGCATGGGTGTGTTGGATTGGGCTACGTTACCTGTTCCAAGGCTTGGGTATCATTCGAATTTCACAACATGACATCACCATGAACAGATTCTAGAAGATGTCAGTGAGGGTTCTGGGGTATGTGTGTTTGAAAAGTCTTATCTTTTATAAACATTTGTTTTTATTTCCAATAAAATTTCTTATTATAAAAATATTTCTTATAGCACATTGTCCAATATGAACTTGACAAGATGGCGCATTTGTGTTAATCTCTATTAGTTTTCCACAGTTGTATTCATCTTCGACATTGATAATGATTTCACTCTCTCCAACTATCTTCTGCATCCATTGAACTTTTTCAGCCCCCTTTACATATATGATTTTATTTCGAAGAAGTGGTTCAACTATAGTGTACAGCTTGTGATACGGTATGTAGCCATCATCACAGCGGAATCCATGAAAATTGTGTTGAAGCCATTTTACTTGCCTCTTTTTTGCTGAAGTCAAATCTTTGTATCTGAACGGTGGTTGAAATATAAAGTGCTGTATCTGGTTTTCATTGTTAGGGATCCATTTCAACCAAGTCTGCCTGCCACAAGTCATCTAGCCCTTTGATAATCACACGACGTCGTTTAAAATTTTTTCTCGCTGGTTTATGCAGCTCATTTACCACTTGTCTCTTACTCATCGTAATTATAAATGAAACAGATTTCTCAAGAGTTTTTACTCATATACACCATCTTTTGCTGTCAAGTCTTTCTTATTTATTACTGAAGTAAACAGATAGTTTTCAATCTTTGCGATTTCGCCATTGATATATAGCGTTAAATTTGCCACCTCTATATTAATATTTTTTCTTATTTCTTCCACACTTATTTTAATTTTCTTGTCAACATAGTCTTTGGTAGTAGCATCATCATTTTCAAGGGGCTCACCAAGTCGTTTTATACACTTTTGTTCAGATCGTAGTCTCCGTTTATCGTTAAATTAAATCCAATACCCCGCTCTCCTTGTTCACCAGCTGGACCCTGAGCTCCTTGTTTACCAGCTGGACCTTGAATTCCTTGTTCACCGGCTGGTCCCTGAGCTCCTGTTGGTCCACGTTCACCTGGTTTCCCAAGATATCCTCGCTTAGAGAAACGTCCAAACTTATCAACGCTCATCTGTAGATTGTGAAGAAGTATGGTAATGAGGTAGTATTTAATCTATAATATCTGCTTCTCGCAACTCCTCCAGGATAGATACAATTTCATTGTTGTGACTGGTGTTTCCAGCCTGCTTTGATGCCATTAGAAGGCGCAGTCTATCCACTAATTCATTTGGATCATCCCAGTAAATGTGATCAATGTTTTCTTTAGGCAGACGCATTAGACCCATGCCTTTATGCTGTATAAGTTCACTGATTATAGCTTTATACTTAGCCGCTCTAGTACCTTTTATTTGTCCATCTTCAGAATAGTCACGTTTATATGCATTGGTATCTCTCAAAATAGATCCATAATTAGTTAAATCCTCTTTAGTATAGAGACTTTTTACAGGATCTTTCATAAATAGCAGCTCACATAACCCCAAAGTTGTTTTATAGCTCTTCTCCTTGATAACAATATTTCCTACATCATCAACATCAAACGTTGAATTACCGATTCTCCATGCGTTGTTATCATAGTAAAATCCATAGGTTGGATCAATTTTAGGGCTATTATCAGTGAATAGCTTTAAATAGTTTGAAACTATGTATCCAGACGTATCGGGGGAGGTGACAGGAGACCTTCCTGTTAATGTTCTTGAATGTCTAGGTGCTGCGAATTCTTTTTCAGATGTTAAGGAATAATCTCCATAATTTATAGGTGTGCTACTAGCCTCCATTTTAACATATTTTCGTTTTGGAGGGGTAAAAGGTTCCACAACCTCATTGGATTCTTCTTCTTCTTCTGCTTCTTCTTCTTCTTCTTCTTCTTCTTTTACATCTTTTGTCTCAAATTTTACTATATCCGGCGGCTCGTATTTAACTGTTCTAACAAACTCTTTTAAGGGTTTAGTGATTGGCTTAAAGGTTTCTTCAAGTCGAGCTTCTGCTTCAATTTTTCCCATCCTTAGGGCTTTTAATTTCCTTCGCACTGCATTCCTACTCTTGATAATTTCTTTTAATAGATTTTCATTCATCTTAGTTATTAACTCAATAACAGCTTTCCAAACAGCTCTGATAACAGCTTAACAGCTTTCCAAACAGCTCTGATAACAGCTCCAAACAGCTCTGATAACAGCTTAACAGCTTTCCAAATAGCTCTGATAACAGCTTAACAGCTTTTCAAACAGCTCTGATAACTGCTTAACAGCTTCCCAAACAACTCTGATAACAGCTTAACAGCTTTTCAAACAGCTCTGATAACTGCTTAACAGCTTTCCAAACAGCTCTGATAACAGCTTAACAGCTTTCCAAACAGCTCTGATAACAGCTTAACAGCTTTCCAAACAGCTCTGATAGCAGCTTAACAGCTTTCCAAACAGCTTTGATAACAGCTTAACAGCTTTTAAACAGCTCTGATAACAGCTTAACAGCTTTCCAAACAGCTTTGATAACAGCTTAACAGCTTTTAAACAGCTCTGATAACAGCTTAACAGCTTTCCAAACAGCTCTGATAACAGCTTAACACCTTTTAAACAGCTCTGATAACAGCTTAACAGCTTTCCAAACCAGCTTAACAGCTTTTAAAACAGCTCTGATAACAGCTTAACAGCTTTTCAAACAGGTCTGATAATAGGTGAACAGCTTTAATCTATTCAGCAGGTCCACAGGATTCGGTGTGCTTTCGTCTGAGTTACAGCTTCGACTTATGAATATTTCGCATGTTTCATCCTTTTATAGTACAATGAAGGTATCAAATCCTTTACGGTAGCGCCCCTTGTTTAATGAGCTGTCCTTATCAATCAACAAGAAACCATATTCATCCTTCCAACACTCAGCACAGGCTCTTCGAAATTTATCAAACTTCATGTCTGTATTCACATGATCATTATAGATATGTTTCAAATTCAAGTCATCTTGCTTGAATAAGATGATTAAATTAGCATTGTCACGTATTAAGTGCTTTGGTATATGCGTATATGTTTGACAGAGATAGAAGCTATCTATATCTTCGTGGCAACCCATGCAAAAATAGGATCGCACATTATCTTGCTTTTCACATGCTACATCATCGAAAATAAACACTGAATGTGATTTGGCTTCCTCTGGAGGTAGAACGTCGCAGTTGTTTGAGAATGTATAATACCCCAATCCTGATATGGGAGTCATCACTCGCTTCAAGTATTCATACTTTGGTTGATGTAAAGATTTTGAATATACGTAAATATTTTCATATCTCAGACCATTGGGATGTTCCAGCAAACTTATCATAACATTAGTTTTTCCACAATTCGATGGTCCAACAATGATGCTCCTTATACTATTAGGCAATAGGGGGCCATGCTTCTTTTTCGCCTTCATAACACCTACATCAGCATTTCGAACAGGAAAAGCTTGTTGTTGTTTAATGGACCGCATATTGAAGACTAACGGGATTCCTATAAATACACCTGCTTATATTACATTTCAACAGTATCATCGGAACCTTATAAGATGTCGGATCACAAATCGAAAAGCTCCAGAAAATATTTGAAAGGGGGCAGAGGACTATTAAATTCAGTCATCAACAAATTACCTGTAGAATTACATCTACCGGGATATCAGTACTGTGGACCAGGAACAAAGATTGGCGAGAAGAGATCCAGGCATTAATCCACTGGACGCAGCCTGCAAGGAACATGATATAGCATACTCGCGGCATAAAGAAACAAGTGATCGACATATAGCTGATAAAATATTAGCTGAAAAAGCTTGGCAGCGTGCAAAATCTACGGATGCAAATTTGAGTGAACGTGCCAACGCTTGGCTTATAACAAACGCAATGAAGGCTAAAATTAAGCTAGGTATGGGTCTTAAGGCTAAAAATAAACGCCAACCCACATTCCGAGAAGCAGTACGAAATGCACGTAAAATTTTAAAAGTAAAAAAACCGAAAGACTTGATGGAAGCTACAAAAATAGCTCTTAGTGCAGCTAAAAATATTGTGAAAAGAAAGAAGAAATCAATTAAAACTCCACGAGTGATACCTGTACCAAAGGTTGGTGGAGCACTTCCGTTCCTCATCCCGCTGTTTGCTGGGCTTTCAGCATTGGGAGCACTATCGGGAGGTGCAGCAGGCATAGCTAACGCAGTAAATGATACCAGTGCCGCAAAGGCAAAATTGGAAGAAAGCAAACGTCATAACCAAGCAATGGAAACTATAGCGGTTGGCAAAGATGGAAACGGGCTGTTCCTGAAGCCGTACAGAATAGGACTTGGTTTCTATCTACAACCTCAACCAAAAAACTATTAAAGACGCTACCCAAAAGACCGCTAAACGAGTTGGATCTTCACAAGTATACCACACACTTGCCGCACTTCAGAGGAGTATTTATGCGTGATAATCTTCCTAAAAAGCCATGGAAGCGAGAAAGCGGAATTGTTAACTTGGACATCTCAACTGGAGCCGGTACACACTGGGTAGCGTACTACAAGAAAGGTGATAACATCGAATACTTTGATAGCTTTGGCAATCTCCAACCACCAAGGGAGTTCATAAACTACTTGGGTAGTAATATTACGTACAACTACAGCTCTTATCAGTACTATGATGCAGTAATTTGCGGTCACTTATGTTTAGAGTTTTTATATAATTATTATCTATAAATAAATGTATCTATATTGAAATTGTGACAGTTCATTATCAACCGCCATGTCATTAACACTTACTCTCACGGGAAATTCATCTATACTCACTTCTGAGTACTTTCCCCCGCTGGAGCTAGCAATGGATTATGTTTGTGGATTAATTGATTTTCAAACATACAACTCTATACCAAATATTGAAGTGAGCAATAATCTGGTTCATGTAGGGAATGAGGTTGTTGAGATACCTGTTGGATCCTATGAGATTGATGATATAGCAAAATATGTACAAGGATACTTGGATAAAGAAGGGAGAAGGATAAACGTTGCGATAAAGGCTAACAATAATACATTGAAGAGTGAAGTCAAGGCAACTGAAGAAATACATTTTGAAAAACAGAGATCCATAGCTCCTCTGCTAGGATTCAGTAAAAGAAATTTGACTGCTAATATAGTGCATACATCAGAGTTGCCAGTCAACATCATTAAAGTAAATACTATACGCATCGAATGTAATATTATATCAGGATCATTCTTCAACAACACACAAGTACACACTCTCCACGAGTTTTCCCCGAACGTTGGGCCTGGGTATAAAATAGTGGAGGTACCTAAAAATGTAATCTATTTGCCTGTGAACACCAAACGTATAAGTTGTCTAACATTGAAGCTCCTTGACCAAGACGGTGACTTAATCAACTTCAGAGGAGAGACTATAACCATCAGGTTACATTTGAAGCCACAGCATGTTGATATACAATAATGATAAATACGAGTTCGGAGCAGACAAGATCATTAGTCAGCGGACAACCTTGAAGCGATCAAGACCTACATTAACACCTGCAAATACAGCATATTTACAATCAATTGGCTTAACGCTGAAACAATGAATAAAGGAATACTAGATATTGCACCAGACGCTCACTTTGATAACAGTGTTACTAAATTTGAACATCACTCCTATTCACCATTTCTAACATCATTTAAAAACAGCGATGAAATCCGTATCTCTGTACAACATCAGGACTTGAATCTTCTACCCAGCAGGAGTTTTCTTTACATTGAGGGGTCGCTAACAAAGCTGGATGGAACCGTTTCAGCAACTGCAAAATTAGCTAACAACGCTCTACCATTTCTTTTTGAGGAAATACGCTATGAATTGAATGCAGTGGAAATCGATCGTACAAGAAATCTTGGGATTGCGACAACATTAAAAAACTACGTATCGCTAAATGCAAATGTAAGCAGGATACTACTCAACGGCAGTTGGTCACCAGATTCATCCGTTATACCAGCCAATGGACTGTTTAACTATTGTGTACCTCTGAAATATTTATTGGGATTCGCTGAAGATTACAAGAAAATTCTGATAAATTCCAAACATGAACTCATATTGATCCGGAGCAGGACAGACGATAATGCCATTATATCACCCACAGATGTGGTGAAAATTGAAATTACCAAACTTCAATGGAGCATTCCACATGTTACAGTATCCGAAGATGAAAAGCTGCAACTATTTAAAATTATCGGGAGAGGTCGCCCGATACAAATACCATTCCGCAGCTGGGACATATATGAGTATACAGTACTACCGGAATCCACGCATCAAACCTGGTCAGTTAAGACTTCCACTCAACTGGAGAAACCTCGATTTATCATCTTAGCATTACAAACGGATCGAAGGAACGATAAAACCAAAGATGCAAGCAAGTTTGATCACTGCAAACTCACCGATGTTACAGTTCATTTGAACTCAGAATCATATCCCTATGATGATTTGAATTTGAATTTGAAATTTGATTTGAATAGATACGCATTGCTGTATGAGATGTATATAAAGTTTACACAATCATACTATGGTCATCAGTATCAGCCGTTCCTCACATGGGGCAAGTTCAAAACCGATGCTCCGATCGCTGTCATTGATTGCTCACATCAAAATGAAACAATAAAAACTGGACCTGTTGACATAAGGCTAGAGTTCAAGACATCTGAAAATATACCGGCTAATACAACAGCATATTGTCTGCTCCTACACGATCGAATAGTGGAATACAGTCCGCTGACAAGTGAAGTTAGAAAGTTAAATTAAGAAAATGGCTGTCATCGTAGACGTTCAAGGATTCAAAACTAGTCTCAATGAATTTATCACTAAAGAACTGGCAATTTTACACAATGAAAACCAGATACAGCACTTTATATTTCAACCACCGTTCAGATACAAAGATTTGACTTCAGCAAAAAAGAGGCAAGTAAAATGGCTTCAACACAATTTTCATGGATTCCGCTGGGATGATGGCTACATACCGTATCACAAGCTGTACACTATAGTTGAACCACTGCTTCGAAATAAAATCATATATGTAAAGGGAGCTGAAAAAGTTCAATGGATGCAGAAGATAGTTGGAGAGAGTGAAATCATTATCAATGTCGAAGATGAATACAACTGTGGAAAACTAATAGAGATTAACACAAATGCGCCATCTTGCCAAGTTCATTTTGGACAATGTGCTATAAGAAATACTTTTATAATAAGAAATTTTATTGGAAATAAAAACAAATGTTTATAAAAGATAAGACTTTTCAAACACACATACCCCAGAACCCTCACTGACATCTTCTAGAATCTGTTCATGGTGATGTCATGTTGTGAAATTCGAATGATACCCAAGCCTTGGAACAGGTAACGTAGCCCAATCCAACACACCCATACAATCCTATATCTACAACTTCCCTGCTAAGAAAACTTATTTAGGTGCAGCAAAACCATGATGACGTCATGCCGATATCTAGAACTCTCCCGCTAGCAAAACCAAGGCATGCTGGTAGTTCCGGCTAAGGCCGCTAGGGTACCTTACTCAAGAAATGGCGTTTGCACCCAAACAGATGTCGCTGCGTATCGGTTAATGTCTCACTTCTAGAATCTGTTCATGGTGATGTCATGTTGTGAAATTCGAATGATGCTGAACTCTCCCGCCAATAAAAGAAAACAGCAAATCCAGGTAGTTCCGGCTAAGGCCGCTAGGGAACCTTACTCAAGAAATGGCGTTTGCGCCCGAACAGATGTCGCTAGAAAACCGGAACATGCTGGTAGTACCTGCTAATGCCGCTAGGGCGCAGTCAAGACCAAATGATACATCCCGGTAGTACCGGTTAATCCCGCTAGGGCGCAGTCGAGGCTCAATGGTGCAAGCCAAGGTGATATCATGTTGTGAAATTCGAATGATGCTGATATCTACAACAGCACTTGAAAACAACAAAACCAAGATGACGTCATGCTGATATCTAGAACTTCCCAGCTAATAAAAGAAAACAGCAAAACCAGGGCATGCTAGTAGTTCCGGCTAATGCCGCTAGGTAACCTTACTCAAGAAATGGCGAGCCCGTAGAGGATTTCTGATGAGAATTTCGTCCCCCCTCCCACCCTACACCACCTAGAATCCATTTCCATGAGCAACAAATAACTTGAATTATTAATACGCTAATATCTCGAAAACCATAGCCCGTAGAGGATTTCTGATAAAAATTTCGTTCCCCCTCTAACCCCCCGCCCCTATAACACCTTCTAGAATCTATTGGCATGAACAAAACTATCCTAGGTAGCTTGAATTATTAATAATATTAACTATATCTGAAAACGTAAAATCGCTAATATCTCGAAAACCAGAGCCCGTAGAGGATTTCTGATGGAAATTTCGTCCCCCCTAGTACAGCCACCCCCACCATCTAGAATCCATTGGCATGAACAAAAATTTCCTAGCGTTAACTTTAATTATTACTAATATTAGTTCAAAACCAAAAGCCTACATTTAGGCGCACCACATATCTATCCAAGAAAACCGTAGTACCGGCTAATGCCGCTAGGGCGCAGTCAAGACCAAATCCTCGCTAGAAAACCGGAACATGCTGGTAGTACCTGCTAATGCCGCTAGGGCGCAGTCAAGACCAAATGATACATCCCGGTAGTACCGATTAATCCCGCTAGGGCGCAGTCGAGATTCAATGGTGCACCCAAGACACAATCGTGCATCCAAGGCGCAAACCAATACAGTCAAGACACAAACCTACTTAGTATGGGCTCAAACCACCTAGCGACGGTGGCGCCATCTGTGGCGAAATCATGGAAGCTAAAACAGTGGTCCAGAATCCGCATAGCTTATCTACTCGTTGTCGAAAATAAAAACGACTAAGATAAATAAAAATGTTAATGCAATTGACACGTTTTTCTTTGATCACGTTAAACTGTATCATATTTCATAAATTAGTATATGGTTACTTCTCTTTATATATGAGTATATATAAGTCCACTACCGGAATTACCGCCGAAATAATTATATCAGCTTGAAGCCAAATCATCAATAAAGCTACAGAAGGATCTACAAACAAGATAGATACTTTCCTTCTTACACCCAGGTGCGTCAAATCTTCCTATTGAAGGAAGAAGTCTTTAAACAATCCTGTAAGACTCAACCTTGAAGAACGAAGGCTTGCGTGTCACAAAGACACGTCCATCCTTCAAGACTCACTTTGAAGAAAGAAGCCGTTAAACGATCGTGTGTCAACAAGGCATGTATCAAATCCTTCAAATTCCACTCTTGAAGAAAGAAGCCTTACAACAGTAGTATGTTAAAAGGACACGTTTTAATTCCCCAAGGCTACCCTGGAAGACCGAAAACTTACAGACTAAACAGCATCATGAAAACTATGTCGCAAACCACTGGCAGTGAACTTAAGAAACGTCCTGGCCACAAGCAGAATGACGCTTGCCTGGTGCTCTGCACACGTTGAAGTCCAGGGTAGTGAAAAAGCGCCGACCACCCTGCTAAGGTAATGCTAACAGAGAGTGAAGAGGTGATCATACCACCATCTTACAAGACAATTAGGAACAGAAGTAGGAAAGTAGGAAGTAGGCAATGAAATCGGCTGCATGGCAGCAGTCAGACACATTCTTGGTCAGTCACCACAAAGAAGTAATCAAAGCAGACATGCCAGACATGCCAAGACAAAAAAAAAGATTGGAATCGCGAATCTCAAATGACAAATTTACAGCAAAACATATCATTACACAGTGTGAGTTCCTGCAGAGACTACTACACGGACAAGGCGTACGTACAACTCCGGCTGCACTGCTTACGTACAAGAAGGAGGATACGGATGCACTACTCCTTGCACTGAGAACTTACTTAATGAACAGTAACACAGAGATGAGACTTTAACGGATAAACGCTTCAAGAATTAAATGCATAATCACAGCCCAGCATAAGTTAAAATTAAGAAATAATTTAGCTACTAACGAACTAAAAACCTTAGCTTATATAAGCTTATCATAGGTGGCAGTGAATTACAGGCGGAAATACTGAATTTTGCACAAATAAGACCTAGCAAATATTAATTAATTATAATAAAATGAACTGTTGGACGAAATGAACTGGCACTAGATAATAACTTAGATTAATAAAATATGAATTTAGAATGGATAAACTGTAAACGATACCATAGGAATTGTACAGCAACATACTTAAATTTTTGTTAACCAGAATAAGATACATATTATAAATAAACTGAAATTGCCCAGATGGCCTGGCTGCCGTGGGCCAACTACATTAGTTACACTGGGCTTAATACATTAAGAAAATGTAACTAATGCTAATATAATAATAATAAATCTAGAAATAATAGCGTTTTTGCTAAATTACTAAATACTCGAAAGTACTTCATACCGTCTAATGGAACACAATATCATCTTTGAAAGCTGAGATATTTAAAAATAACCTACCTAGTTACTCCAACTTCAGAGCGTAGCGGTTTGAGTGAACAGCTAAAATAGAGAACTAAAAAAACTTTTCTCAGTAATTTTTATTATACAAAGAAAGTTGCCCAGAAAAAGTATATTACTTATCTAACAAACGTTCCAGTGGTATCATTAAGTTAAGTATCGCTTAACCAGATTTAACGACGCTTGCCTGATATTGTTAAAATGTTCGCTCTACGTACCTTTGACATGAGCACTCAAAATAAATAAATGTTTATGTTTAAATGATGTCTCTTACGTTAGATATTCGCCGAATGCAAGGGAATCAAATTCAACATTATGTGATTTACCTTCTGCTAGTAATGCGTTAACAAAAATATTTAGTTCATCTGTAGGAACATTTGCTCCAATGCAGCGATAATTCTTATCAGTATCTCAAGAACTATGAAGCTGAAAAACATGGGTAAATGTATCATTTAAAAAAAAAATAATTTCATTATGCAAAACAATTGTAAATTTTTAATGTGGGTTTGTTGAATTATACTAGCAGGTAGAAGCAAACTTGGGGCAACTTGGTCATTTTAAAAACTGCCACCGAATTTACTCCCATCCACCAATAACTGCAAAACCTTATATGTATGTACGCTGAATTTAAAATAACAAAAACTATATTATTATAAATAAAGCACTATTTAACTATAATTCCTGTTTTTCAAACTTATTGAAAACACAAATCAACTTCGGAACTTAACTTCACTTAATTCCACTGTTGGAAAAAAATATCACTGCAATTTAAACTTCAAATTCTACATAGCCTAGAAAAGAAGGTGAAGGTAAGGAAGAGGTGAATTTCAGTATTATAATTTAAAAATTGTCTATAAATTATAAATTCTCCTGCTAAAACCCACAAAATATAATTTAGAACTGTCAAGTCAATGTCAAATTATGCAATGCAAGCAAAACAAAACAAACCCCAAACCCAAAGTTTCTTTCACCTTTTAGCGCATCGAACTTAAAGGGAAGAGCTTTCACAAATTCTATCCGTCTTTATCTCTACACGTTTTTTTTATTTTAGGTGTTTTACTCGCGTCCGTGAATAAAGTTTTTACTCACCCAAGCATACAATTCTTGATGATAAATTTTTCCTCTTACAGAGGTGTCAATACTTTATAATTACTCATACTTCGATACCAACCGTTCAACGATTCATACACAATTGTCGAAATACACAGAACAGACGCTTGAACTGTCTTACTAGCGTTGAATGGAATACTGCCGAGGCAAAAATTCTAAGGCTAGTACAACAAATAGCATTCCAGGAAGACTACAATCATCTAATGCACAATGAAACATTGTCTCGTAATAGTAGACTGCTTAAACTCAATCCATTCATAGACTCCAATGGCTTGATACGAGTAGGTGGGAGGTTGGCCAATGCTATGTTATCTTACGCACAAAAACATCCAATCATTCATCACGGCCGTTATGTTATGTCGGAAACGACCCTGGTGACTTAGGTATACTCACACCAGGCCATTTCTTAATCGGTCAACCGTTAAATGCGATTGTTGAACCTGATTACTCTACGGCCAAGATACTGCCATCACAAAGGTGGAAGCTGTTACAACAAATGACCAAACGTTTTTGGGACAAACGGTCGATGGATTATCTGAACCAATTACAAAATAGGCCAAAATGGTTAACAAAACAACCAAACATAAAAAAGGGAGATGTTGTTTTAGTGAAAAATGAAAATATGCCACCAACCAGTACTATTCCAGCTCAACCAGCAATCATCAATGGCAAACAATTGAACTCGCTCACACACTTGAAGCCCACAACAACCATTGACGAGCTCAGAATGCGTGCAGAAAACACACATCAACGGTTCATCACTCGAGAAGGGATTGACATCTATTTGCAGCGAAACGTTCTGGAACGCATAGATTTCGAAGCCATTAGCAAAGCGAAACGCAAAACCAAGACAATCAATCTTCCCGATCGGTACCAAGTGTTTTTGCATGTACGAGCTGACGGTGAGATCAAGTTCAATCGCTATCACAAACGCGGCATAAAAAAGTTGAAGAATCGGTTGAATGCAGGCATTCAACGAGGGGGAGAATGTTCAGCGATGAATAAATCTAAAAAAAAAAAAAAACAATTAAACCAAGTCAAACCAACCTAAAGTACATAACTTAAGTACCAGCCAGGGAAATCTACTGGCATACTGTCCTCCCACGTAGAATTGATACCTACGTACCTACATCCATGGAGAATTAGCTGAAATGAAAAGAAAATATGAATTAATTAATGCAATAAACCATGAATTATTTAGAGAATAAGAAAAATTAATTGAATTTACAAAAAAATACAAAATTTCCAATTTTTCCCCATACATATAACATGTAAACAGATGTACGTAAACACAACAACAACACTGTGGGAAATGGAATTTATGTAATAATTAGATAAATTTCAATTTCTGTCACTCGAAATTTATACTAATCATTAAAAAGGAGTCTTAGAACACAATAGCTATAACAAAACACCTTCCCGCTATTTTAAGGAAAATTACGCGCAAATTTTCACCTTTGACAGTTCTCGCAAGGGAAAGTAAATTAACTTCCCGCGAGGTTTTTCCGAGGAAAAACAATGAATGAAAATCTCACCTGAAGACAGGTTAAGATTGCTAATTATGAAATAATAGAACTTTCGTACAAAATAAATACACACAAACACTAATTATTGAGCACAATACAATTAGCACAACTTACCTTGGTCTTAAGTAGCACTACACACAGGAAAAACACCACTGAAAACTCGCGACCGCGGAACCGCGAAAAGAAAACTATAAACATCGCGGAACTGTCAAATTTCATGTATTCATATGGCACATGAATTTAGGGTATTTTTTAATGAGGAATCCGATGGAGGTATTTAAAAAGTCCTAAAGTATCTCAGTAAAAAGATATTTGCTAATTTATGATTTCTCATATAACTAATGAGAAGAAAAGAGATAGCAAGTGGAAGTGAGATGAAGAAAAATACGTTCCACATCAATTTTTCTCAACATGGATTACAAGAATTTAATTGCGCCATGTTATAGCACAATTTGGATATTTAATTTTCATTCAGTTAAATTAAATTATGATGGAGATCTTTTTGTGAGGAAATATAGATGACTAAATTCCGCATCGAATTAAATTAATTTATGTTGATGAAAACCAAGGCATTCTGAGTAATTAGCATTATGGTTGCGGGTTCCACACACAAAAATGGCGGTTCAAACCCTATATAAAGCCGAGCATTTGCATGGATCGCTCACTTATATTTTTCCAAGTCAAGCAGTCTAGATCGTGGTATAGTGTTCAAGTTTAGTTTTTTTTTTTGAGTTTATTCACTTGTGCAAATCGTGAAATTAGCTTATAATCTGCTTATGGTAAGCATAAGCTCTCATGCGATTTTTTGGTGAAGGGAAGCAATCATAGTGACAATTGTGTTAAATTTATTGTGCGTTAACAACAACATTTGTTAAGAAGATTAATTAAACATTTTCCTTTTTGTTATTCTTTTTTATTAAAATTAGATTTCAGTGATAACAGTTTTTTATTAATAACGTAAATTACCTTGTACAGAACAATCCAAGACAGTTACTCCTATACTTCTCAGTCAGAGTCAACCTGGAATATACCTGCGAATTGCTCTCTTGTTTGCATAAATTATATTTGCATAAATATTTTATTAGAAATAAATTAAATTCATCTTGTTTAAAACATATTTCAAGACAGTATTCCTACACTACTCAGTTGAGTCAAGTTGGAATATATATGCGGAATTGTTTTTTGCTCATGTTGAAATTTATAAACCTAGATTTAGTAATATATTATTGCAATATCATAGACTAATCATAGATAAGTGTCTCGCTTTAATTTAGAGAGCTTAAGTTAACTTCAAATGAATTACAAATTAAATCGAATGTATCTCTAATTATATGCGTTCTGATTTTAATATACCACTACACTAACATAATCCACCAGTTTAGCATCACCACATGTGGCTTGTGAACGGTTCTACAGTAACTGTTCCATTACACACGTGCCGGAATTGCGGTATTAATAAATAATACGGGAATTTTATATCAGCCTATTATACGGGCATATGGTGTGACTTTTCCCATATCGTTTTATAGTTTCAGGAACTAATTATTGCAATCTAAATTGTTTGGTGTTCCTACAGGAACCAAGCTACTTGCATAAACAATTTGGTGGTTCCATCCAGGAACTAAGATACCCTTGCATAAACATGCATCTTTGGTTTTATCGTTCCTTCGATCCGTTTGTATTGCTAAGATTATAAATCGAGGTTTCTCCAGTTGAGTGGAAGTCTTAACTGACCAGGTTTGATGCGTGGATTCTGGCAGTACTGGATACTCATATATGTCCCAGCTACGGAATGGTATTTGTATCGGGCGACCTCTCCCGATAATTTTAAATAGTTGCAGCTTTTCTTCATCGGATACTGTAACATGTGGAATGCTCCATTGAAGTTTGGTAATTTCAATTTTCACCACATCTGTGGGTGATATAATGGCATTATCATCTGTCCTGCTCCGGATTAATATGAGTTCATGTTTGGAATTTATAAGAATTTTCTTGTAATCTTCAGCGAATCCCAAGAAATACTTCAGAGGTACATAATAGTTGAACAGCCTATTGATTGGTATAACGGATGAATCTGGTGACCAACTGCCGTTGAGTAGTATCTTGCTAACTCTTGCATTTAGCGATACGTAGTTTTTTAATGTTGTTGCAATCCCAAGATTTCTTGTATGGTCGATTTCCACTGCATTCAGTTCATAGCGTATTTCCTCAAAAGAAATGGTAGAGCGTTGTTAGCTAATTTTGCGGTTGCTGAAACGGTTCCATCCAGCTTTGTTAGTGACCCCTCAATGTAAGGAGAACACCTGCTGGGTAGAAGATTCAAGTCCTGATGTTGTACATAGATACGAATTTCATCGCTGTTTTTAAATGATGTTAGAAATGGTGAATAGTTGTCATGTTCAATTTAGTAACAGTGTTATCAATGCAAGCGTCTGGTGCAATATCTAGTATTCCTTTATTCATTATTTCAGCGTTAAGCCTATCGATTGTAAATATGCTATATTTGCAGGCGTTAATTTAGGTATTGACCGCTTCAAAGTTGTCTGCTGACTAATGATCTTGTCTGCTCCGAACCCGGCTTCAAATGTAACCTGATGGTTATAGTCTCTCCTCTGAAGTTGATTAAGTCACCGTCTTGGTCAAGGAGCTTCAATGTTAGATAACTTATACGTTTGGTGTTCACAGGCAAATAGATTACATTTTTGGGTTCCTCCACTATTTTATACCCAGGCCCCACGTTCGGTGAAAACTCTGGAGAGTGTGTACTTTTGTGTTGTTGAAGAATGATCCTGATATAATATTACATTCGATGCGTATAGTATTTACTTTAATGATGTTGACTGACAACTCTGATGTATGCACTATATTACCAGATAAGTTTCTTTTACTGAATCCAAGCAGAGGAGCTATGGATTTCTGTTTTTCAAAATGTATTTCTTCAGTTGCCTTAACTTCACTCTTCAATGTATTATTGTTAGCCTTTATCGTAACTTTTATCCTTTTCCCTTCTTTATCCAAGTATCCTTGTACATATTTTGCTATATCATCAATCTCATAGGATCCAACAGGCATCTCAACAACCTCATTCACTACATGAACCAGATTATTGCTCACTCAATATTTGGTATAGAGTTGTATGTTTAAAAATCTATTAATCCACAGACATAATCCGTTGCGGAGGAAAGTACTCAGCAGTGAGTATAGATGAATTTCCCGTGAGAGTAAGTGTTAATGATATGGTGGTTGATAATGAACTGTCACAATTTCAATATAGATACATTTATTTATAGATAATAATTAATGGTTATAACAATTATGTAAAAACTCTAAACATAAGTGACCGCAAATTACTGCATCATAGTTTTGATAAGAACTGTACGTAATATTACCACCCAAGTAGTTTATGATCTCCCTTGGTGGTTGGAGATTGCCAAAGCTATCAAAGTATTCGATGTTATCACCTTTCGTGTAGTACGCTACCCAGTGTGTACCTGCTCCAGTTGAGATGTCCAAGTAAACAATTCCGGTTTCTTGCGTCCATAGTTTTCTAGGTAGATTATCACGCATAAATACTCATCTGAAGTGTGGGAAGTGTGTGGTATACTTGTGAAGATCCAACTCGTTTAGTGGTCTTTTGGGTAGCGTCTTTAATAGTTTTGTGGTTGAGGTTGTAGATAGAATCCAAGTCCTTTTCTGTACGGCTTCAGGAACAGCCCTTTTCCATCTTTACAAACCGCTACAGTTTCCATTGCTTGGTTATGACGTTTGCTTTCTTCCAATTTTGACTTTGCCGCACTGGTATCATTTACTGCTTTAGCTATGCCTCCTGCCTCCCGATAGTGCTCCCAATGCTGAAAGCCCAGCAAGCAACGGGATGAGGAACGGAAGGGGCCCGCCAACCTCTGGTACAAGTATCACTCGTGGAGTTTAAACTGATTTCTTCTTTCTTTTTCCAATATTTTTAGCTGCTCTAAGAGCTATTTTTGTAGCTTCCATCAAGTCTTTTGGTTTTTTTACTTTTAAAATCTTACGAGCATTTCATACTGCTTCTCGGAATGTGGGTTGGCGTTTATTTTTAGCCGTAAGACCCATACCGAGCTTAATTTTAGCCTTCATTGCGTTTGTTATAAGACAAGCGTTGGCACGCTCACTCAAATTTGCATCCGTAGATTTTGCACGCGGCCAGGCTTTTTCAGCTAATATTTTATCAGCTATATGTCGATCACTTGTATCTTTATGACGCGAGTATGCTTTATCATGTTCCTTGCAGGCTGCGTCCAGTGAACTATTGCCTGGACCTCCTCTCGCCAATCTTTGTTGTAACTTTGTTCCTGGTCCACAGTACTGGTATCCCGGCAGATGTAATTCTACAGGTAAGTTGTTGATGATTGAATTTAATAGTCCTCTGCCCCCTTTCAAAGATTTTCTGGAGCGTTTCGATTTGTGATCCGGCATTTTATAAGGTTCCGATGATACATTTGAAATGTAATATAAACAGGTGTATCTATAGGAATCCCGTTCATTAAACAACAGCAAGCTTTACCTGTTCGAAATGCTGATATAGCTGTTATGAAGGTGAACAAGAAGCATGGCCCCCTATTGTCTCATAGTATAAGGAGCATCATTGTTGCACCAACAAATTGCGGAAAAACTAATGTTATGATAAGTTTGCTTGAACATCCTAATGGTCTGAGATATGAAAATATTTACATATATTCAAAATCTTTACATCAACCAAAGTATGAATACTTGAAGCGAGTGTTGACTCCCATATCAGGATTGGGTATTATACATTCGCAAACAACTGCGACGTTCTACCTCCAGAGGAAGCCAAATAACATTCAGTGTTTATTTTCGATGATGTGGCATGTGAAAAGCAAGATAATGTACGATCCTATTTTTGCAAGGGTCGCCACGAAGATATAGACAGCTTCTATCTCTGTCAAACATATACGCATATACCAAAGCACTTGATACGAGACAATGCTAATTTAATCATCTTATTCAAGAAAGGTGACTTGAATTTGAAACATATCTAAAATGATCATGTTAATACAAACATTAAGTTAGATAAATTTCGAAGAGCCTGTGCTGAGTGTTGGAAGGATGAATACGGTTTCTTGATGCTTGATCAGGGTAGCTCATTAAAGAAGGGGTGCTACCTTAAAGGATTTGACACCTTCATTGTACTGTAAAAGGATGAAACATCCGAAATCTTCATAAGTCGAAGTTGTAACTCAGCCGAAAGCACACCGAATCCTGTGGACCTGCTGTTATCAGACCTGTTTGAAAAGCTGTTCACCTGTTTTCAGACTTGTTTGAAAAGCTGTTAAGCTGTTATCAGAGGTATTTGAAAAGCTGATAAGCTGTTACCAGAGCTGGTAGTTTGGAAAGCTGTTAAGCTGTAAAGCTGTTATCAGAGCTGTTTGAAAAGCTGTTAGGCTGTTATCAGAGCTGTTTGGAAACCCGTTAAGCTGTTATAAGAGCTGTTTGAAAAGCCGTTATTCAGTTAATATCGAAGATGAATGAGAATCTAGTAAAAGAAATCATCAAGACAAGGAATGCAGTGCGAAGGAAATTTAAAGCTCTAAAGATGAGATGGATTGAAGCAGAAGCTCAACCTGAAGAAACTTTTAAGCCAATCACCAAACCCTTAAAAGAGTTTGTTCCCAGAGCCAAAAACGAGTCACCAGTCAAATTGGAGCCAAACGAAGAAAAAGAAGAAGAAGACAACGAAATTGTGGAACCTTTTACTCCTCCAAAATGAAAATATGTTAAAATGGAGGCTAGTAGCACACCCATAAATTATGGAGATTATTCTGAAGAAGAAGAAGAATTCGCAACACCCAAACATTCTGGAAGGTGTGAGATCTGTGCTCAATCTAAAGGGGGGGTGACGGTTATAAAAGGATAACTCAGCCTTGTTTAAATTCAAATATAAAATTTTAATTCAATATATCACTTCAAACTAATATCACAAATTCATTTTAACGCGTGCTTAGCCTATGTAAAATAATTCAATACTTAAGATTAACCTAGCCTAATACGATAATTCTATAGAATTCAGTGAGTTCAGTCAGTTACAAGAAAAGGGGAGAAATGTCGTCACAGTGTTTGTTCTCCTTATTTCAGAAAAGGAAAGAAAGAAAAATCCACGATTAATAAAATTGAAGTTTTTGTGCTGCACGTCTAAGCACTATAGTAGTAATGGAAATAACTATTTTGGCAGAAGTAAATTTCTGCAGCAAGAGTAGATTCCTGCTTAGATGAAAGTAAGCAGAATTAGATTTCTGCAGTAGGAGTAGATTCCCACTCAGGTGGGAGACGCAAAAATAAGCAGAATTAGATTTCTGCAGTAGGAGTAAATTCCTACTCAGGTGGGAGATGAAAACTAAGCAGAATTAAATTTCTGCAGTAGGAGTAAATTCCTACTTAGGTGTGGGATGGAATTAGCATAATTAAATTCCTGCAGTAGGAGTAAATTCCTACTTAGGTGTGGGATGGAATGAGCAGAATTAAATTCCTGCAGTAGGAGTAAGTTCCTACTTAGGTGTGGGATGAAATTAGCAGAATTAAATTTCTGCAGTAGGAGTAAATTTCTACTTAGGTGTGGGATGGAATTAGCAGAATTAAATTTCTGCAGTAGGAGTAAATTCCCACTTAGATGGAAGCAAAGTTTGGTTTGGATAATTAGGAAAATCAGAGTAAATTCTGATATGTTCAGATCGCATTCTGAATTGGGAATGGGTTATTCTGCTGCAGCTCGTCGCCTTTTTATAGCCGCCGCAAACCGCTACGGCTTCGGCACGCTCGTTCTCAAGGTTTGTTAAACTTTGACGGCGGCGTCCCACGTGACGTCATAGTGGGCCATTCAGTTGCACTGAACTCTGGCTGCGGCGAAGGCGAGAACATCTGATTTAATGTAATGTCATTTGAATGACAATACGAAAACGTAAATATACTGCGGTAGGTATACTTGGTACATATTTCTTTATTTTCATTGATAAAGTTTATATTTATTTTTATAGATAAACAATCTTTCGTGAAGAAGAAACATCTGAAATTTTGTGGCTTAATTTTAAAGATCTTCTGGCTGAATATTATCGGATGGGACTCTATGGAAGATCGGAATAGTGTATAGGAAGTTATTCGTTTTTTTCTTTCAGATAAGTATTCTAAAATTTATTATTTAGAACTAGATACATTGTGATCTCTTTATTTTATTTTTTAAGAATATAATCTGGGGATGAAGTTGCATCAAGAGATTTTATGTGTGAACTAAACAGAAGGTCTCCTATGACCTCCCCGATATGTCTGGATACATAGTTTCAAACTATTTAAAGCTATTCACTGATAATAGCCCTAAAATTGATCCAACCTATGGACTTTACTATGATAACAACGCGTGAAGAAGCGGTAATTCAACGTTTGATGTTGATCATGTAGGAAATATTGTTATCAAGGAGAAGCGCTATAAAACAACTTTGGGGTTATGTGAGCTGCTATTTATGAAAGATCCTGTAAAAAGTCTATATACTAAAGATGATTTAATTAATTATGGATCTATTTTGAGAGATACCAATGCATATAAACGTGACTATGCTGAACATGGAAAAATAAAAGGTACAAGAGCGGCTAAGTATAAAGCTATAAGCAGTAAACTTATTCAGCATAAAGGCATAGAACTAATGCGTCTGCCTAAAGAAAACATTGATCACATTTACTGGGATGATCCAAATGAATTAGTGGATAGACTGCGCCTTCTAATGGCATCAAAACAGGCCGGAAACACTAGTTACAACAGAAGCTGCAGTTCTCGCAAAATTAAACATTATTCCCAAACAAATACTAAATCCAACGGAACTTTCAGAAATATATTCTAATTTCTAAAAACAAAATATAGCAATAAAGTTAGATCAGTACATCTATCACATCTTCAAGTGTATTATAACCATACAAACATCGTTTTTAATATTCAAATACCCATCATAACAAATGAAACATATTCTGTATTCCACATAATCCCCTTACCAATAGAACATAGTAAAACAATCCTCACCAAACTATACCTTATCATGTATCCTAGTAATATTCAATAGACAAAAAGTCCCCAAATATACTACTGTCAGGAAACGGCATACAGAGAAAAAACAGATAGTTAGCAAAGTATCGGAAATCTATTGAACAATAAACTAGCGCACTGTGTACTTCATAATAAAGAAAGTAGCATAGGAATATTTCAACCAGAGCCTAACTACATTGTTCTAATCAAAATTCCGCAGACAACATTTATCACCACTTGCAGCCCTAACACATATAAAATCAAAGGATCAGCACTTATCCACTTCAACGATGCGAAATTAAGAGTAACCAAGTTTCCTATAGCGCTACAACCAACACTCACTGGGACGAAATCAACATGTACCCCCCACAATATTTAACGAAATCAATGCAACAATAAACACGAACAGTATCCAACTGAAAAGTATCAATTTGCAAAAACAGGATTTACGGAACTCCTGGAACCATACGTACATCAAAAGGAGTTTTACAAGACATCGAGTGTTTGTGGATGCGTCCTGATCATCATAATCGCTCTCACCTACATAGGAATATACCTAAAGCTTAAAAGAGATTATACAAGACATCAAAATAATACTTCGCCAATTATCTCAATATTCGCTCCTGTCAACGAACCTTCAAGGATCCAGTTTCTTTGGCCGTCGCTCAGCTCTAGGGTGGGGGGGGGGAGTTACAAGTCCAGCATAATTACGCATTTAGCTAGAAGTCACTGACTTATAACAATGGACTGAGCGATTTGCTATTTTGCTATTTCATGTGTTTCTGTATATCACCGTTAGAAGACCCTTTAAAAATTTTAAAAAAAATGTAAAACTCAACCAATCAGATGAAATTTTACACTCGAAAATCGAATTAAATTAAAAAAACATATACTTTCTTGTGCCCAAGTGATATTTTAATGGAATTCAACTCATTCCGACTTTAATTTTCAAAAGTTATTCTTAACTGAATCCTGCGTATAGGCAAGAGAGACGAAGCATGGTAAACACTATCTTTACCTTATTCTTTCTGCCGTGATTGAATCTGCAGCCAATATAAAAACATCAAATAGCATAAGAAAATGTTTAGTAAGAAATATTTTTTGTTGGTAGCTCCAACTCTGCCATAGGGCGAAAGAGAAAAATGTAAAACTTGTGCTATTCTTTCATATAGGAAAATGACAACACGCTCAGTCCATTGTTATAAGTCAGTGCTAGCAGTGCATATCTACATACATACATATGTTCATATATATAAATTCATTTTTGTTAATCTTTCAAGTTTGTTAATCTAAATTATTTTCCTTCATAGCTTTTAAAAAATTATATTTGTTTTGTGAAAAGTGTTATGGAAGTATGTTGAGAGTGATTTGACTTAGACATGGAGTCTAGACTGTCAACATGAGCTGACAAATCAGTCGGTGGACAGCGTTGACGATTCCATGAAAAACCTGCCGCTGCCGTCTGCCATAATCAAAAAAAAATCGTGCCTAAAACCAAAACGCCGGCACACATTCAGTCCTGAAGGGACCTTTACGTCACTTACCTACATCCAAATCGAAGGCGCAGATGTTATGACTTCCTTGCATGCCCCAACCACCCAACTGACTCTGAGGGCAAGATTTTTCAGAGTCCCTTATTGACCTGTAAAGAGACTAAAGCGGACCTATACGACCTTCATGTGAGAGGGCTCCAGGAAGTAAAGGAAGAAATAAAAGCTCTCAGCAAATCATTTTTACGTTATAATTATTTCCTTTGTTTTATTTCGACCTGCTTCTCGCTCCCACGTGTCCTACCATTTAACGAGGTATGGACCCTTAGTCTTATAAAATTCTACTGACAGATATACGTTGCACCTGCTCTGCAAAAAAAATCCGCCATATGGGCTCACCTGACTGCACCTGGCTTATTGTTTTCTAACTAAAGGATTATTCCTGCTTACATTAGCATAGAGTATCAAAAAATTTTAGTCAAGTTATCTAGGACTGGTACTATAAAACTTTCAATATGTACTCACGTGGAGCCATCTGCGTGACTTTCTCATCAACGATGAGCGGTCATATATGCTATAATCCAGGCGTGTATTTCAAAAAAACATTTTGCGACTTTAATTCTAGCTATTAATTAAAATAATCTCATAAACATTTGAATATATCTATACACTATAAAACTTCCCAGTATGTACTCATTTAGAGCCATCTGCGTGACTTTCTCATCAACGATGACCGTTCCCATATGCTATAATTCAGACTTGCATTTAAAAAAAAAAAATGCGACGTTAATTCTAGCTATTAATTAAAATAATCTCACAAACATTTGGATATATCTACACCTTAATCTACGTTATTGGTTCAGAAAACTTGATGGATACATTTATAATTGTTACTCTAAGCTGTGCCCATATGTGATTCCTTTTTGTTATTTATTTATTGCAGGTATCTGAGGATTTCACTATGCTTCCGTCAAACTAGATAATCTATCGAATGGCACATGGCCCCTGCCGTACTCTCGGATGTAGGAAACATCAATAGTGCTACACACATGTATACTTTGGTGCTCTGAGGTTTTTATTATTTCTCCACGCACTCTCCTGAAGCCCTCCTGATGAAAAGGTCCGCTCCTCGCAGGGAGGTTGGGGCAACGGTGATGGAAACAGAACATCTGCGCTTCCAACTAAGTAAGTGGTAAGTAGTGTAAAGGTCCCTTCCGAACTGAGTGTGTGCAACGGCCTTTGGTTAGTAGGCACGAAAATTTTTTTGTATATGGCTGGTGGCACAGCGGCAGGTTTTCGTGGAACCTCCCCCACTCTCCGCCAACAGACGAGGCGAGCTAGCGTGCCGCCCTGCGCTCACCGCTGTCCACCGAGTGATCTGTCAGCTCATGCTGGCAGTCTGGACTTCACATCCAAGTCAATCGCTCTGATACAGTTCCATAACAATTCGTCTATCTAAATGACCTCATAATTATCTCACGCACTTTCACAGAACATCTTCAAATACTCGAGGAGTATTCAATCGGCTACACGGAGCCCGTCTGATAATAAACTATGATAAGTGCCAGTTTTGCGGGTCAGAATTTGTTATGGAATTATGAAGACTGATGGACATCGGACGTAAAGTCCAGACTGTCAGCAGGAGCTGACAGATCACTCGACGGACAGCGTTCACTGCAAGGCGGCACGCTAGCTCGCCTCGGCTCAATGGCGGAGAGCGCGGGGAGGTTGCGCGAAAAACCTGCCGCTGCCGTCAGCCATAATCAAAAAAACATCGTGCCAACTAAACAAAAGCCGGCACACATTCGGTCCTGAAGGGACCCTTACGTCACCTACTACCTATATACAATCGAAGGCGCAGATGTTTTGCCTTCTTTGCCGGCCCCATCCACCCATCTGACTCTGAGGGGCATAATTTTTCAGAGTCCCTAATTGACCTGTAAAGAGAGAATAAACGAGCGAACCTACACGACCTTCATACGAGAGGGCTCCAGGATAGTGCGAAGGAAAAATAAAAGCGTTCACTGCATGATTACGTTATAAAAGTTCCTTGTTTTACATATATTTTGAAGTGTAAAATTTCTGAATGTTCAAACTGTCTTAGACGTAATATATTACATTAATTAAAAGGAGTATTAAGAATAATAATACTAGTAATACCGATACATGTATACGTATATATATATATATAATATATGTCATTTGATCGAAAAAGTGGAAAAACAAAATAGATATTTAGAAAAAAAATCAAAGTCCTGTACTGATATTGTGGAAGTAGCTCGTCTATCGAACTATGTGTATATAAGAAGATGGAATAGAATACGATGTATAAAAGCTTGTATCATCATCCTAATTTTACACGTACTTCGATAACAAGATGAAAGTGAAATACTAAACATAATCTAGACTTTTAAACTGTCATTGTCTAATGTACACAGCTTATTATTATGCACATGACATATATAGATACATGTATATAGGTAAATTTTTACTCTAGTAATTGAATCTTCCTTTTCTCTCATGAACGTACCTCTTCAAACTATAGGAATTCTCAAATTGTATGATTTCTTAATTACTTTGAAAAAATTTATTCGAATAGTCTGACACCGAACTAATGAAATCCTTTCTCAAAAAAATGACTCAAGCTTTTCTTTAGATTACGCACTTAAACTAATTAGTCGTCATCGATATATATTGTAGATCATAATTATGTAATTTTATCTAAAGCACCACATTCATCGTAGTTATTAGCTATTTAAGGCCTTAAATGCAAACCCACAAACATGGAGTGAATGTGATGTGCAAAGCAAAGATATCTAATTCCATGAGCATCGATATAACTACTATATATAGGTATATGTATACGGTATTTTATTGAATAAGTACGTATGTACGTGTTGCTTATGAGCATTACTGTATTCAAATATTCAATATAATACATAATATGTATATATAAATGAAGAAGAATTTTAAAAGCTTTTCATTATTTTTTGATTTCGAGACCATGAATGTATGTATGTATATTTTTTTATAATAATAATTGTAGCTTGCGTATGCAGAGTGCTAATTTTAATTCTCTAAAATATGCTATTTGTATATTTACTATAAATTACCAAAAACCTTAAGCTATAATTATTTAATTAATGGTTTTAGCTGCACGTTTTACTAATTGGTTCCATGCTTTTTGTTGTTTTTCTTTCTTTTTGTGGTTCTATTATTAAATTACTTGTTAATAATACTTAGCTGTGTTGCCGCTACAATTTCCTCCTCTGTTAAGGGATGTTCTGAAGTTACACTACTATTTCGGCGGTATTGAGCACAGACGATATTTCACCTCATCTCCAGGCATTGGCATGTATTCTCCTTCGATATCGAAAATGTGTACCAACGTATCATCACTGCTTGAATGAGGCACAATAAAGCCGTGTCTTTTCGAACGACTAAATGACTTTATAATTCCGGTTTCTATTGGATTCTCTAAGGCCCTTGTTGACCTTTTTATGTAAAGTTTATTGAATGATAACCAGGTGTCGTCCTCGCACTATTCTTACAATCGAAAACGCAACAGGAAAGGAGAATAATCTTCCGAAGGAAAACCAGGCGCAGCATCACTTGGATAGCGCACTCGCCTGATCTGAATCACTTCAAATCTCCAAATTTTCAGTTTCAGCGTAGAAGCGGCGCCTTTGCTGCTGCCGGAATTTCGCCGGAGTTTTTTTCGTATTTTCCTCCTAGTGCGGGGTTTAAATCCTAAAGTATATTATTAATATATTTCGACACTAAAGAGATTCATGCGAAAATATTACCTCTCGGGCACGATGTCGGGGAGAATTATTGATGCCAATTTCTTTCAGAAACTACCTTCCATGCGCGTCACTTTACACAAGAAGTAAGACAAATCGATTGTCTTCTTCTTCTTCTTTGTCACTACCGTCAGAATGTCACTCCGAGCTCGAGGAAACGCACTTCTCTCGGTCGGGGTGCGTTTTAATTTTCCGCTGGTCGCGGCCGGCTTACACGCTTGCTTCAGTACTTTGTGTAGCATATTGCTTTATGCAATATGCTACGACAATAACAGGACAGAGTAGTCTGCGCCACCCGCGGTTCAGACAACGCTAAAAAATGGTCGACTGAGCTAGCCGGTCTTAAACATAGGCCTCATCGCTGGGGGCGCTCAATGTGTGTCTCGACCCATGACCCAATGCGTAGTCCTCATCACTCGTGCTATGTTACGACGTTGCTCTACTTGACCGATGACGTATCGAGGACACATCCCTGAAGCCTCGTCGGTCTCGACATCCTTCTCAGGGGGGGGGGGGCCAAAGTTACATTGACAAGCTGGTAACCCAAAAAAACCAGCCGGTCGATGTCTCTCTGCTGTCCTTCACCGAGATGCCGAGAAAGCCCCGCGATCAGTAACCTAAAGAACTGATCGCTAAGCTTTCTCGGCACAACATCTCGCTCCGATCTCCGACCGCGATTGTTCCAGGGGGTGTCCCCCAAGGCATCGTCGAAGTAGCGACATTCTGACAGCCTTATACAGGAATGGATTCCAACAGGTATACCACCCACCATTGACGGGGCAATAGGAGGGCTTCGTGATATCATATAGTTTACCAGTGAAGCTGGCTGGATGCCTTCTTAGGGCTACCAGGAATAAACGTGACAATAGATAGACGACGTTCCAGAATGGTTATCACTGCCTGATGTCTTTGGCGTGATAGACTCCTAACAGTTTCCCCTGCTGATCTTCAAGCTCGTATAGGGAGTTTCCTTTCTTGGCTTTAACCCGAAATTTGACAAATTTTCGTCCCAGTTTAGCACTAGTCTGCTGTTGGAAGTGGCTTTGTGCAAAATTTCGTCGAAATACCTCTTGACCAACTTTGAAGTCAACAGGCTTCGCTCTGAGATTATAGGCTCGTGAACCCTGTTCGAACGCATGGTGTAAATTTTCCTGCACTCTCGCACGGATCAAACTCAGTTTGTCCTCAGCATCTACTCTCAACGGCTCATTAAGAGTTCCAAGGCTCCTCAAGATGGAATAGGAGCTGCCATGTTCAATCATTTGCTGACCGAATAGTGTTCGATAAGGAGAGAAACTAGTTGCTTGGTGGAAAGAGCTCCTGAGGGAACTAGCTATCTGGCTCAGCTTCTCATCCCATTTTGTGTGTTCCTTCCGAATATACGCTCTAATCCCTGACAATAGAGACCTGATTACTCTCTCTGAGGCGTTTGCTTGCGGCGAGTAAACTGCCGTTCGCAAGTGCTTCGCCCCATACTTATCCAGCAGTCTGGTAAACTGAGTCGAGCAAAACTGGACTCCATTGTCAGAGACGATCGTTTCCGGGACTCCGAACACGTGGAACACTTCCGTCTCGATGAATTGGCACACATGAGTGTAGATGCTTTTCTCATAGGTTTGAGAATTGGAAATTTTGAAAAGTGGTCAAGAACTATTAGAATGCAGACGTTTCCTTTCACTGACCGAGGATATGGACCTAGAAAATCGATATACAGCTTTTGCCATGGTCGTTCTGTCACAGACTGGATTCTCATAGGTGATCTCATAATAGTATTGGGAGCCTTCGTTTCCTTACACACCTCACAGGCGCCTACGTAGTTTCTGACATCAACTATCATTCGTGGCCAGTACAAGTGTCTTCTCAGACGTTCCAGTGTTTTCCCTATACCACCGTGTGAAGCTATTTGCGGATCATGAGCTCTTGAAATTACGTCGGTGACAAGCCCTCGTGGAATCCAAAGCTTCCAAGCTTCTTCTTCCTGAATCGGATCGCCTGTTCTCGGAACAGTCCGAATGTAAACGAAGCCATTCCTGACGCAAAGATCTGGTAGTTTACCAGAAGTCGTTTTAGTCTTATGCCTCAGTTCCTCGTATTCCAACGAGTTGACAAATGGTGAACTAAGGTCAACTTCCGGGCCAGGATCTTCGTTGGTGGACAGGCTGTCACAATGGATGCGTGACAGCGCATCAGGGACGACGTTCATGCTTTCTTTTCGGTGCTCAATAGTGAAGTCGAAGCCCTGAATCTTCAAACTCCACCGAGCAAGTCTACCGCTGAAGTCCTTTTGAGACATCAGCCATTTCAAGCTCGCATGATCCGTCACTATCTTAAACAGCGTAAGTTCTATGAAGAGGCGGAACTCCTGTGCGCTCAAGATTGCAGCTAAGCATTCTTCCTCTGTGACGGTGTAATTTTGTTGTGCTGAGTTCAACTTTTTTGAGACATAGGCTATTGGCTTCTCGTGGCCATCCTGATATAGTTGAATCCGCACCACACCAATAACTTGTTGGCTCGCATCGCACTGTATAACGAATGGTTTGGTGAAGTCTGCACTCACTAACAACGAAGCAGAGGTAAGTTTTTGTTTTAGCATCTCCAGAGACGTCTGGGCTTCGGGTGTCCACTTGAACTGACTAGGGGTTTTCAAGGTGTCTGTAATGGAGGCAGTCAAGTCAGCATAGTTCGGGATGAACCGTCTATACCATCTCGCCATACCTAGTAGTCGTCGGGCTTGCCGAACAGTTTTAGCTGACGGATAGTCAACTATAGCTGAAATTTTGTCTGGGTCAGTCCTAATTCCTCATTTTCCGACTATGAAACCCAAGTATTTGGTCTTCTTGATGCAAAACTTGCTCTTCTCGACGTTGATAGTGAACCCAGCTTTCCTCAAACAATCCGCTATACGGGATAGTAGCGTGAGATGCGAGTCAAAGTCTGATGACAGAATTAATAAATCGTCTAGATAGACGAGAACGTTCTCACGAAGATCAAAAGGAATGACTTTCTCCATGAGGCGGCACATCGTTTGTGGCGCGTTGCATAGGCCGAATGGCATCACTGTGTACTGATAGAGAGGATGACCAGGTACTGTAAAAGCGGTCTTCTCTCTGGAATCAGCGTCTAGTGGGATCTGCCAGAATGCGTCTTTCAGGTCCAGGCTCGTAATGTAGTTTGCCGGAGGAAGTCGACTCAGAAGGGCGTCTATCTGCGGTAGCGGATAGGCATCCTTTTTCGTAACAGAGTTGACCTTCCTGGCGTCAAAACAAAACCGGACCTTTCCAGGCTGCCTCACTAAAACAACCGGAGAGCTCCAAGGACTTTGGCTCTCCTCTATCACACCCAGTGACAGCATTCGCCCTAATTCGGCATCCATCAAACTTTGTACTGCCGGCGATATCGGATAAAAGCGTTGTTTTATCGGAGCTGCGTCATTCGTTTCAATGTTGTGAGCGACCAAAGATGTTTTTCCCAGGCCCAAAGAGGCGAAAGAAGGGAAAAGCTGTTTGGTGGCTTCTAAGCATTGTTGATCTAGACTGGAAAGAACATGACAATCGGTGTCAGAGGTAGCCGCTGGACTCGGATTCACTCCTGCAACTATACCCAGGACATCTGGAGCCAACCCAAGTAGACGCCAGAAGTATGTTCCTAGATATAGTGCTTGTGTGAGCCCAGGAACCACGTAAAAACGCACGTTTTGGGTCTTACCACGGAAGTGATATCCAAGTCCACATGACCATGCACAGTCGTCATGGCACCATTCGGTACTTGAACCTGTGGTTGATACCTCTTCCATTCAACCTCTGCTTCCGCAAGCTTCTCTAGAGCTCCCTGGCCTAGAATACTGACAGTGGCACCAGTTCTCTCAGTTCGCCCGAGCAGCTTTACTTCGGCGTACGGTCGAATGTCGTCTGGCATCGACACGGAAATCTGTGCTAATTTTTTTCTTTCCAGTCTCATCCGTCGACAGAACGGTAGATCGTTTCTTTCTTGGTCTCATATCCAAGTCAGGAAACACGATTTCAGCTAACTCCGCCACTGATGAGAAGATGCAGTCTCTTACTGCATTCTATTTCTGCAGACGCGAATGATACGGCGTCAGCGGATGTACAACAGGCTCACACCCACTCGTCATAACAGAGCTTGGTGGCCGATTTAATGTAGAAATGCCGTGAGGCCAAATCTCCTTGTCAGCTAAAAGTGCTGTAGGTCTTATCGGGACATCGAAAATTAAAGACTCTTCCAAAGAAGTGTCTAATAATGTCATGGGCTCCCCAGAAGTGGAAATGGCAGCTTGAAGATCCGCGGAGAAGTCTATCAGATTCTCCGTCTCTATCAATGAAATGTTCGTACTATCAGATATTTTACTAATATCATCAGAATTACTGAATGATATCAGTGGATAATTCAGGGGTTCGTCAAGGTCTGCTAATGTAGCGGACCTTCCTCCTTGTTCAATGTTTGAACTGGAGTGTTCGTTACGACTGGTGCTCGGGAAGTTGACGCTGGTCGAGGAGAGGTGTTGGGATTCCCGACCCGTCTCTCGTTTTTTTGTGCACAGTGTCCGCAGTTGGGCTTAAAAATGTTCTTACTCCCGCATCCGTAGCAGAACACTTGCTGTCTTACTTGCAAGCAGTCCTGGTAGTAGTGACCTGGCTGATCACAATTCCAGCACACTACTGGATGTCTGATCGAAATGGCTGACACGTAGCTTAAGCTAGTGTCACTGCCTGTTGCTATTGCCAGTTCGACGTTTAAAGTCCGGAAGTTGTCAATCTCGTGTACTCGTTGGTTCCGGTAAGGGTTCCAACTACCAGCTGTCGCAATTCGTAGCTGCGTGTCTTGAATTCGAGTAACGAGCGGTCTTAACTGTCCTATCGTGTCGGTGGAATTTAGGCATATCTTCTCCTGAATCTCATGCAGTAAGTTAGTTTTGACGATTTCCAAGAATTCTTGGTCTGGCATGGCGTTCTGCAACTGATCACGCAGCAACACCAGATGACGGTGGTACATGACGAATAGTTCACCAGGCTTCTGCTTTCGCGACATCAGCTGCAAGCGGATTTTTAAATCGTCCTTGGGCACTCCCCATTCAATTGACAACCCAGTCTTGACAAATTCCCAAGTTGGAAAGGGATTTTGTCTTAATATCGACCAGTACCAATTCCTTTGCTGGTCCCGTCAATAGCATGAGCATGTTCCTAACAAGGAGATCAAAATCTCCTTCTAGACCGGAGTGTGTGAGCGCTTCGACTCGAAAAATAAATTCATCCACGGAAAGCTCGGAGTTATTTCCGTTGTATGTCAGGTTCCATTTCTGATAGGACTGCCTGATCGTCGCGGTCCTACACTCGCCGGGATACGATCAGATGAAGCTGGTGGAGGCTGGTTAAAATTTGGTCCAGGATGACCAAAAGCCAAAGGCGTTGGGTTAAACGACTGCCTATGCTCGTCGTGAAACTCTGGTGGTGGTCTGGGATCACCCATAGTAGGAGGTGGCCGTGGAAAATTGATTGGTGGCAGTGCAGCTGCAATTTCTTGTCGAACACTACTTGTCAATTCCGTTCGTAATGCATTCAAGCTCTGCTCGAGGCCTTCTCGAACCAGGACCTGCATTTGCATGCGCAAGCCTGCCATCAAAGCATCCGATTACAAAACACAATATAAATAAATAAATAGATAAATAACATAACATTGATTAAACCATAGATGTTTAGACAAAAACAAAGACACTAATATAGTGTTATGGGAGCGTATCCAACCACTCGTCAAGTTCAACTGATATTGAGTCGCTTTAACATTTTCCAAAGCTCTCCAAGTTAGCGCAGTAAGTTGTATTGACATTATCTGTATCCGTTTTTTTGTTCATTGTATTTGGAGGTTTTTGAATGTGTAGTGCTTCTATCAATATTCTCTTCTTATAATGTTTTTCATGATGTAGAATAGAAGTATTTTCAAAATCTGGAGCATGGTCGTTATGGTCGGTTTTATTATGGTTTCCGCCTTTTAAGTCGGATTTATGACTCGAAATCCTATTGTTTAAGAATTGCCCTGTTGTTCCAACATAGCTCATCGGATAGTTCGTGTTATTATTGCCTTTGCAAGGAATTTTGTACACAACATCAGAACGTAGTTTATTGGGAATAGGATCTTTTAACATTTTTTCAATGTTTTGAGCGGTTTGAAGCCTAGTTTTGTTTGGTGATGCTGTGGGTTAAAATTTTTTGAAACCTCTCAGAAAACCCCGGCATATATATTGCACCTTTGAATTTCAACAAACCTCCCGATCCATTTCTATTCACCCCCAACATTGTGCATGCGATGTTGAAATAACAACCTTCCTATTACTGATTTCGGAAAACCATTCTCGCCCAATATATTCCGAATCTTTTCTATGTTCACTCTATGGAATTTCTTATAACTTAGCTTTAAAACTCTGGCGATAAAGTTTTTGGCTGTGTTTACTTTTTGATGCTCAGGATGGTAAAAATCAAAAAGGTAAATAACCCTGACGACATTCCCTTATTATTGGTTCGTAAATCACTTTTTTGGTCTATATACGTGAACCCTTAAAATTTTATTTTTATTAATTGGTTGTAAGTTCGTACAATTTAGTCTAGTTATGTAAAACCCTGAATGAGTTTTTCAAATGGCAAACCCATTACCCCTTTAATGATTTTTTTTAAGTCAAACCCAATAATTACTACTAGAAAAAGTTTTTACAAAGTCAAACACCTTAATTAGGTACCCTATAAAGGCGAGAACAAGCAATTTTTTTTTTCAAGGAAGGAGGAGGGGCGGGGGATATTTTACACAAGTAAAAAAATTCAAAATTTGAACAAAAAAATTCCGTTAAACTATTAAAATTTCCCTCGGCATAGAAAATTGTTTAAATCACCTTTGTTTTTACATTCTATGGTTAAACGCTATACTAGTTGAAAAGATAAGGGAGGAGGTGGTGTATAAGCTAGATAAAATCATAGGGCATAAGTATTGAAAATAGTTTTTGTCTATTAGTCTGTATGTCCGGTTAGATATCCTCTAGATAACTCAAGAACGCGCTTACTTGGCAAGCTCAAATAATGCAAACACGGAAAAATGGACTACGAAAATTTGTTCCGACCAAATACGACAGTCCTTAATATGTGAGCATTCAATGCTAGGGTTTTAAAATTTTAAATTCTAATTAAAAATTGTTTTCTGCCGGATTCAATTTACTTTAGATGAGAAACTTAACGCGAATTCGCATATGTCCAGACTGACGGAAAAAACGGTAGTATCTCTCTACATGTGTGTGGCAGAAAATGGGGTTTGCAGCCAAAAATGATGTACTGGATGTACAATCACGGTTGTTACATTCAGAAGTACAATTTGTTTAGAGACTAATCTGACCTTATTTCGTTAATATAATTGCATTCCGGTGCAAAAGACATTTTGCTACCATTCTGCTTACACGCAGTAGCACAGAAGTTTGCTTTGTTGAAAATCAATTAATTCTGTTCTAGGCAACGTCACTCAGACGAAATTGAATTTTATATTGGAATTTTAATTTTTGTTTTTTTTTTTTTTTTTTGTAATTGAATTTTATTTTGTATGAGTAGTTTTAAGGTTTTGAATTGTGATAGTAGTTTAAGTATTTAATAGAATTTTGTATTTGAATTTTAAAGACTGAGACAACCGGCATCTCCTCCATTATCGTTCGAGACTAGATCTCACAATAATCATTATGAGATTATTAATATTTTTCTTATCAAGAATAAAAATCATTTGCTGATTTTTATTTTTCCAATCTACAAATAAAAATCACATCGTCAACTTTATTATTCTTGATCAACAATTACAAAGTGACTTTTATTTTCCAGGTCTACAAATAAAAATCGCGAAGTAATTTCCTTCTTTTATAGAAGACATATAATTCTTATTTTTAACTAGTAAATTTATCAGTTTATAAAAAATAAAAGTACACTATGATAATTACTATAAAATATTAGGTGCGTATTTTCATATGTTAAATTTTTGGTGTTTTATCGTTAGACCTCACATTTCACGTGAACATCTGAACACCAGCAATTATTATTTTACATAGCGCCGTATACAGTTCATGATTAGATTAACAAAATTTACTAAATGGTTTTTATTTGTCGACTAGAAAAATAAAAATCACTGCATGAATTTTATTCTTTATCAAGAAAAACAAAAATCATGATGCGACTTTTATATGTGATTAGGAAAAATAAAAATCAGGAAATGATTTTTATTCTTGGTGAGAAAAATATTAATCATCTCGTAATGATTATTAAATGAGTTCAAAAAATAAAAACCTTTCATAAGCATTTAGCAGGGACTGAAACCCTATATAAGTAAAGCTTAACTGTTTCCTTCGAACCTTTAAAGTAAAATTTAAATCTAATTGGTTTACTATGATTTTTGTATTATTAATCACAAATTTTGTAATTTTACTAGCAATGAACAGTGCCCCTTAATAGCTGAAAGTAGGTGTAGATAAAATTTAATTAGATAAATATTTCTGTGTGGTTTTAACTCGATAATTTGAAAGATAATCGTTATATACTTTTTCGCGTAAAATTATTTTTAATTAGTAATGTGGAAGAAATATAAATCAAATATGGAAAACTCCAACTCAAAATTGGTGTTGACCGGTGTTATCTGGCAAAAATTCGGGAAAAATGATCGTGTGCCTCGTATATATAATCTTTGTATATTTTCGAAATTTGAAAGCTGGTCTAAAATTAACATAATTAATCTGAGTGTTTGTTTTTAATAAAAACTTACTTTAAAAAAACACGTGGTAAAATTATTTTCAGAAAATTTTGTACAATTTAATTTAGTTTTTTTTTTTACATTATGTCAAAATTAATTTTCTTCTGTTAATATTTTGTTCACGTTCTTTTGATGTAATTTTCTATTAATTTCAGGTTACTATCGGTGTTTAGATCTTCTGGTCACAATTTTCACCCGGACATCGAATTCTTCAAGAAATCTTCGCTTCTGGGAGGTATGATTTAATTTAGTTAAATAATAAGTTGCCTTCAGAATTTTGTCAACAAAGATTTGAGCCATTTTAATATTCGAAGGAGATTTCTCGTCTTAATAGACTGAAATTTATTGAAGATAATTTCAATAAATTTACAAAATGCCAGAAGGCAGTGGGCTATTTCGTCGCGAGTGGGTATTTGTGAAGGTCATGGAATGTATATCTGGCATTCCAGGTGATATGTATTGCGGACTAGGTGGTGGAACTGTCAAAAGTGGTAACTCTAGTGACGGCATGGGAGGCAATGGATCGTGACTGACAGATTTTCCGGGCTTCGTCGTCTTCGGGACAGCACCTGTATACTCAGTAAAATCATACTGAGTGAGATGGAACCTGCAGTTAGGGCAGTTTGACTGTTGCCCGATCCACGTTTTCAGACACGCCTTGTGGAACACATGTCCACAAACTGTCTTCACTCGGTCCTTTCCAGTCGCCCTCCTCTCGACGTACCCATTGTAAAATCAGTCGTAATTCAAACGAAAAGATTTTCAAACCAAGGGTTTGCACTAGATCTAAAAAAAAATTCAAAGAATTTGAAAATTCGGAAGAGATAACAGGCTGTTCACAACGTGTGGATGACGAAATACTAATTTAACGTCGAAGGTTTGGACGACACACTAAATTTCAAACAAAAATTTTCCCAAACGTTCGGAGAATTTGAAAAAGAATTCAAAAAATCAGAAAACTCACAGGTTCGACAAAGTTACCAAAAGTTCAATTAAACGTTTCGAGAAAAAAAAATTCCAACCAAAAGCATACGGTTTCTCCTTCACTTCCAGGAGCTAAGTCTCAACATAAAAGTCTTCAGAAACTTTTTACAGGCAAGCGACGTGAATGTGTGCATTAAAAAAAAATGTGGAGTTCCCACAGAAATCTGGGAAGAGTCGGGTTGAAGAAACTAGAGACTGAGAATGACACAAGAGATTCTTCAGCCAGGTAGTTAGCAGTATGCCAACTCCTGATTACTGAAGGTCTCCAGCATCACTCCCATCCTCCAACAAATCCTGCCTTCCTCTTCGCCTGATTGTCATGTCCAGCTAACCTTCCAACTGGGCAGAGTCATGAATCTGGTCAACTAGTTAGCTGGAAACCAAAAAGTCGTCTCACAGATTCATAACTCTGTCCAGCCAGTTGGCAAACAGAGACATGTCTCCGTGAGAGCTCACACAAAGATTTTGTGAGGCCACCTACCATTTCCATGACAGAAGGCCAGCGGGAAAGATCAATTTAAAAAAAAGTCAAAAAAATTCAAAACTTTCAAAAACTAGACAACTGTTCAAACCCGAGGCTTGACAAAAGTCAAACCTAGAGTCGCACTTCAATTCAAAACTTCTAAAAATCTAAAACGTTACGTTACTTTATTTTACAATCAACTTCAAAAATTCAAAATCTCAAAACTTTCAAAAATCTTTACTTTACTTTACGAACTTTAAAAACTTTAACGTTACTCTACAGAAAATTTTCACATACCAAACAATTAGACTCAGGTCCGCATGTAACTTCCACTGGATATGAGACTTGAGGTCAGTCAATTAGCAAAGTGCCAAATGACCATCTCACTCTAAGTCCCAGTCCCCAGTACAATTTACACTATAGTGAGTAATGGACATCGGACGTAAAGTCCAGACTGTCAGCAGGAGCTGACAGATCACTCGACGGACAGCGTTCACTGCAGGGCGGCACGCTAGCTCGCCTCGGCTCAATGGCGGAGAGCGCGGGGATGTTGCGCGAAAAACCTGCCGCTGCCGTCAGCCATAATCAAAAAAACATCGTGCCAACTAAACAAAAGCCGGCACACATTCGGTCCTGAAGGGACCCTTACGTCACCTACTACCTATATACAATCGAAGGCGCAGCTGTTTTGCCTTCTTTGCCGGCCCCATCCTCCCATCTGACTCTGAGGGGCATAATTATTCAGAGTCCCTAATTGACCTGTAAAGAGAGAATAAACGAGCGTACCTAAACTACCTTCATAGGAGAGGGCTCCAGGATAGTGAGAAGGAAAAATAAAAGAGTTCACTGCATGATTACGTTATAAAAGTTCCTTGTTTTACATATATTTTGAAGTGTAAAATTTCTGAATGTTCAAACTGTCTTAGACGTAATGTATTCCGCGTTTACTGTTTAGTTTTATTACATTAATTAAAAGGAGTATTAAGAATAATAATACTAGTAATACCGATACATGTATACGTATATATGTATATAATATATGTCATTTGATCGAAAAAGTGGAAAAAACAAAATAGATATTTAGAAAACAAATCAAAGTCCTGTCCTGATATTGTGGAAGTAGCTCGTCTATCGAACTATGTGTATATAAGAAGATGGAATTGAATACGATGTATAAAAGCTTGTATCATCATCCTAATTTTAGACGTACTTCGATAACAAGATGAAAGTGAAATACTAAACATAATCTAGACTTTTAAACTGTCATTGTCTAATGTACACAGCTTATTATTATGCACATGACATATATAGATACATGTATATAGGTAAATTTTTACTCTAGTAATTGAATCTTCCTTTTCTCTCATGAACGTACCTCTTCAAACTATAGGAATTCTCAAACTGTATGATTTCTTAATTCTTTGAAAAATTTAATCGAATGGTCTGACACCGAACTAATGATATCCTTTCTCAAAAAAATGACTCAAGCTTTTCTTTAGATTAGGCACTTAAACTAATTAGTCGCCATCGATATATATATTGTAGATCATAATTATGTAATTTTATCTAAAGCACCACATTCATCGTAGTTATTAGCTATTTAAGGCCTTAAATGCAAACCCACAAACATGGAGTGAATGTGATGTGCAAAGCAAAGATATCTAATTCCATGAGCATCGATATAACTACTATATATAGGTATATGTATACGGTATTTTATAGAATAAGTACGTATGTACGTATTGCTTATGAGCATTACTGTATTCAAATATTCAATATAATACATAATATGTATATATAAATGAAGAAGAATTTTAAAAGCTTTTCATTATTTTTTGATTTCGAGACCATGAATGTATGTATGTATATTTTTTTATAATAATAATTGTAGCTTGCGTATGCAGAGTGTTAATTTTAATTCTCTAAAATATGCTATTTGTATATTTACTATAAATTACCAAAAACCTTAAGCTATAATTATTTAATTAATGGTTTTAGCTGCACGTTTTACTAATTGGTTCCATGCTTTTTGTTGTTTTTCTTTCTTTTTGTGGTTCTATTATTAAATTACTTGTTAATAATACTTAGCTGTGTTGCCGCTACAATTTACTCCTCTGTAAAGGGATGTTCTGAAGTTACACTACTATTTCGGCGGTATTGAGCACAGGCGATATTTCACCTCATCTCCAGGCATTGGCATGTATTCTCCTTCGATATGGGAAATGTGTACCAACGTATCTTCACTGTCTGAATGAGGCACAATAAAGCCGTGTCCTTTCGAACGACTAAATGACTTTATAATTCCGGTTTCTATTGGATTCTCTAAGGCCCTTGTTGACCTTTTTATGTAAAATTTATTGCAAGATAACCAGGTGTCGTCCTATTCCTACAATCGAAAACGCAACAGTAAAGGAGAATAATCTTCCGAAGGAAAACCAGGCGCAGCATCACTTGGATAGCGCACTCGCCTGATCTGAATCACTTCAAATCTCCAAATTTTCATTTACAGCGTAGAAGCGGCGACTTTGCTGCTGCCGGAATTTCGCCGGAGTTTTTTTCGAATTTTCCTCCTGATGCGGGGTTTAATTTCTAAAGTATATTATTAATATATTTCGACACAAAAGAGATTCATGTGAAAATATTACCTCTCGGGCACGATGTCGGGGAGAATTATTGATGCCAATTTCTTTCAGAAACTACCTTCCATGCGCGTCACTTTACTCAAGAAGTAAGACAAATCGATTGTCTTCTTCGTCTTTGTCACCACCGTCAGAATGTCAATCCGAGCTCGAGAAAACGCACTTCTCTCGGTCGGGGCGCGTTTTAGTTTTCCGCTCGTCGCGGCCGACTTACACGCTTGCTTCAGTACTTTGTGTAGCATATTGCTATATGCAATATGCTACGACCATAACAAATTGAAATATTTGGGCTATGTGTTAGGTGAAAATGGTTTGCAAGTCGACCCTGACAAAGTCAAGAGTATTCTCGATATACCACCTCCTAGCAATGTAAGGGAGGTGAGAAGTTTCGTTGGTGTTGTTTCTTGGTACAGACGATTTGTAGAACATTTTTCTTCTTTAGTCGCTCCGTGATGGCCTTGTTAAAAAAATAAAAAAAATTTGTGGAATAAAGAATGTGATGAGGCTTTTCTAGCCATAAAGGAAAAGCTAGTAACCGCTCCCATTAAAATGTCCCGACTTTGATTACCCATTTGTCGTACATACTGACTCTTCTGGTTTCGATATTTGCGCTGTCTTGACACAAGAAATTGATAGCAAAGAATCTGTAATTGCTTATCTCAGCCGTTCTCTTACTCGAGGTGAACGGAATTTTTCTTCTACCGAGAAAGAATGTTTGGCCGTTTTATGGGCTGTAGAGAAATTGCGCCCATATATATAAGGTACTCGTTTTATAGTTATAACGGATCATGCGTCGCTGGTTTGGTTGTCAAATCTGAAAGATCCGACTGGTAGACTTGCTCATTGGGAAGTGAAAATGCAACAATACGACTTTGAAATTATCCACCGAAAAGGTAAAGAACATCAGCTCCCAGATCTGCTCCCTTAGTAAATTCGCTAGCTTCTATTGAGTCGAATCATACAGGAACAGAGAGATGGTATACCAACATGCGTGAAAGAATAAAACAAAATCCTGATTGCTACCTGATATGTGTTATAACTTAAACACGCGGTTCCATGAAATTCCTTTATTCTTACACACTATCGCTTAAACCTAGATTATAAAAGATGCGCTTGGTCTGATAGCTGAAGTGGAACTGAGCTCTGAGCCGGCACAGCTGGGGACACTCCACTATTGTCTCATCTACTCAGTACATACATAACACTCCTCTCTAATTTGAATTGAATTCACTAAGTATCAATACATTTAGTTTTTCTTACTGCTAAATACACATTTTTGGTTTTACCGCTAATTATAATTATAGAATCCAAATTCTCAAAATTTTTCAAATACCTATTTAACAAATTTTCATTTATACCATCGATTTAATTACGTTTCTTGTTCATTTATTGCACACGTTTAGAGTAACGCTGTTGGGTTCTGGGACTATCACGTTCACCTTTTTTCTACTTATTTTGATTTACAGCCGGGTTCGATGTCGTTACTCCACCGGATTCTGACGTTCCTTCTTCCTCGAAGCCTAGGAAAGGCTCATCGTCGCTCTCTGGGCTATGAAATTCCTCGTCTGAACTTGATGTCATGATTATTTTGGTATCTTCTTCTTCCTGGGGCTTATACTTTGTTTGGATGATTTTTGTAAATGGACTAAGCCGTACTGCTTTAGGACCTTTTCTAAGTTGATTGACGTGTGCTGTCCGTAATCCACCGTTAATGTCGATTTCATAAATACTCCTACTTAGCTGTTTTATTATTCTTGCAGGCATCCACTTAACAAATGCTTTAAAATTATTTTTATAGTATACTACTTCATCATTTGCAAAAAAATTTAATTTCGTATTTTTCTCTATTTTTCTATTTACTATTCCTGCTTTAGGTTTGTTAGTTACATGTAGTCCGTTCTCTTTAGTTGTTGGAAGTTCTTCCCTTTTCAAAAAATTTAACCAAGTTCGCGGTTTATATGAGAACATTAGTTCAGCCGGAGTTTTTCCTGTGGACACTGTGGGCGTATTGCGATACTTGAACAAAAAATTGTCAATTTTAAAAGCGAAATTCTTTGTGCATCCCTTGGATTCCAGTATGAATTTCTTTAAGCTTTTCTTTACTGTTTGGACAGCGCGCTCGGCTAACCCGGTAGATTGTGGATGATACGGTGGGGATTTTAAGACTCTAATTTTATTTGATCTACAGAATTCTAGAAATTATTTTGAATTAAAAGGCGGTCCGTTATCTGATACTACAATTTTAGGGATTCCAAATGTTGAAAATATATTTATCAAATTATCTATCACTCTTACAGCTGTAGTGGTTTTCATTTCACTAATATCAATCCATCTGGAATAGCTATATACTACTAACAAAAAGGTTTTACCACTGATGTAGAAAAAATCCACATGTATTCGCTCATAAGGATAATTTGTTCTTTCCCAGCTAATATACTTATTTTCTTTGGTATAATTCTGAGTTTGGGCACAATATGTGCAATTTTGTACGAAAATATTAATATCTTCATCTAAGCCCTTCCACCAGACATATGATCTAGACAGAGTTTTCATCCTTACTATTCCTATATGAGTATCGTGCAGTAATAGCAAAATTTTATGTCTTAATCTATCAGGAACTACTACACGGTTGCCATAAAAAATACATCCTGACTCGCACAAAACATATCAGTTCTGTCAGCGTAAAATTTTAGTGTTTGATGTATATTTTGACCGAATCCCTTCATTAGTCCCTCATAAACTTTACTTAAGAGTTTATCTCTTTTCGTTTCCATTTTTATTTCTTCTAAGTCAACGATACCCTTATCCAAACTAAGCCAGTTTATAGCACATTCCTCAATTTCGGTTGTCGAATTTAAGGGCAATCTTGAGAGTGCATCCGCGTGTCCTACCTGCGAAGCTCTTTTATATTTTATTTCGTAATCATACATAGCTAAATGAATAGCCCAGCGCTGATGCCGCGCTGCAGCCACAGAAGAGTGACCCTTTTTCTCATTAAATATATCTTTTAGGGGTAAATGATCGGTATAAATTATGAACTTGTGTCCATAGATATATTTATGGAACTCTTTTATAGCGAACATGATTGTAAATGCCTCTCGATGCGTTTGGGAATAATTGCGCTCCACAGGACTTAAGGTACTGGAAGCAAAAAGTACTGGTCTTTCCCTTCCATTTACAACATATGCCATAACAGCACCCACATCATATGGACTCGCATCACATGTTATTATTATTACTTTTGCTGGATCAAAATGCTCCAAAATACTATTAGTATTTACCAATTGTTATGCTTCTGCAAACACCTCTTCGAGTTCTTTTGTCCACACGAACCGATTATTTTTCTTTAATAGGTTATATAAAGGTCTTAATTTGGAGGCTGAATTCGGGATATTGCGCGAATACATTGTCCAATCTAGGCAATGGGTAAACACTTTCCAGAATATTTTTATTAATCGAAACTTTGCAATTCATGCATAATCTTAATTCGCCATTATTTTTAGGAACTACTACTACGGGTGTTGCCCATTCACTATACTTCACAGGTGTTAAATCATACAAAAACCTTTGCCACTGCCAACTTGATTGACAACTGATTTAGTCACAAGCAAAATGTCTGAACTGCCCAACTTCTTCGTTCCTCTTGTAGAACAGAAATTGTGCGCATTCATAAAGTAATTCCGTACTGCGAAATCCTTATTTATCCCCTGTAAAAAAAAATGAGTTGATTTTTTTTTAGTTTGAGCACTAGAGCAGCTTCCTATAAGCTACTACGAGTGTAAACTTCTCTCTTGCAAATACTCCACTGAAATAAACTGAAAACCTGCCACGTGTGGCACAAAATGAATCTTCAATGTGTTCTCACGACACTGATGCTTGCTGCCCTCTGTCAATCAACGTAGAAACTAAAAATTCAAACAACGTTTAAGCACAATCACATGTAGGTGGCGGTAGTGTAGCGGTATTAAAAAGATATCGTTTGGTTGCTCATTTATCACTGACTTTTATTCTCTGAACGATTTTTTACTCTATAAAAATTAATTGCTAAAAAAATTATTTTAAGCTAATCTAACAACAAGAAAACTGCAATTCTTTAATTCATTCAAATTTATATCTAAATTACTGATTATGACTTCTGCTCAAATTTCTTACTACTAATAAATAATTAAACTTATGTTTTAATTCTTTATCTTCCTTATTATTAAATTCTACAAACTATTGCTGAAAGAGAAAATGTTGATTATAATGTCAATTATGAATTAAACTAACACGTCGTGTGAAGCTGACCTTAGAAAAGGCAGATTTTGACACTGTATATAGATTAACGAAACTGACTATTTTCTGTATGAACAAATGTCTTATTCTTAGATAAATCCAAATTGTTTTGTGACTCCTATTTAGTGTAATCAACATTCAAAATAGCATGCGTTCACACCTTACGGACAATCACCTTTTCCAATGATTTATCTAGCTGACCTTGGAATTTGTTGTAAAATACGAGTGTTGAAAAAATCAAATCAAACAAAAAAAAACTAATTTGTAGAATGCGTTAAGAAAAAATTTAAACCAACTAAAGCAAAGAAAAAAAGAAATTTAAAGCAAATTGAAAAGAAGAATTAAAACAGAAAAATTATTATACACAAACAAAATGAAAATTAATTATTAATGTTGAAAAAAAAAATGAAGTTTATTTTGAAACGAAAAATTGAACTATTTTTTAATCACTGAGAACTTGTAACCTTTTGCAAATCTGAAATACTGTGACCTTTTCGGCAGCTGTATCTCGTTTGACAATTCGATGAAAAAGAAGCACAATTGACGAAATGACCCCCTTTTTATAGAGAAATTTGTTCCATTTTCGACATTTATAAAGTGAAATTTTCAAAATTTTCACTGAAAATGATAGAAGACTGAACTTTTCTCACTGTCAAAAATTAACAAATTAAATACTCTACATTTTGATAATTATCTCTTGAAAATTGGTTGTAAATTCGCTGTTTTTAATCAATTTTTGTAAATTTTGGAACATTTGCTATAAAAATCTCGATTCGCTACGTTTCATTTCAATGTAATAGATTTTTATGTCATTTCGTAATATTTGCTGTCTTCTTCCCACTGTGAGTCTCTTTCGCACTCATTGTGGGAAATGTATTATTAAAAAATCGCGAATATCACGTTTCTCGCGTAAAATATCGCGAAACGAACGCGGCCATCAAAATCACGATTCAATTCTACGTGATTTTGATATGTCAAACGTCGCGAAATTGTGAAGTTTAAGTTGTTTTGACACTGTCGCGCGCGAGTGTCAAGTTATTTTTATTTGTGGTTTTGAGTGTTTTTTAGTGTTTTCCTTTAGGTAATTTCATCACTATGGATATTGTTGATAACCAGGTAAGCAATTTTCTTCTTTATTTTATTAATTTTGCTTGTAAGTTGCGAATTTTACAAATTTGTGACAAATGTCAGGTAAGTGCCTTTGTGGCATTTTTACTTGTTTTTGTCCACAAATGCTTAATATAATTATATTAATTACGTGGTTTGTGAGTTATATTAATGTTTTATGTGGTGATCTTCATGGGAAACATGAATTTATCCGTGTTTTCCATGTCTCCAAATCTTCATGGCATTGTTGTTGTACATATGTACACAGCAGTGTTCTTAGTTCAGATCAATGACCTTTGATTATTATTAAATAAAATGCTTGTTTTATTTTGTTTGTAATTCATTTCTTTTATTTCATTTCAGATATTCGTAAGAAAAAACCTTCTTTTGTTTTCTTTTTACCTGTGAAGACTCCAGGTAGAGGTAACTTTTTATGTATTTATTTTTAAATTGTTATTGAGGTTTGTCTTTCCTTTTTTTCAGGTTCGCTGAACATTCTCCCTCCCGTTGAACGGTCCTGTTCAACACTCTCTGCTTAATTTTCTGGATTCCGCGTTTTCGATAATGGTGGAGCAGTAGTGTGCCATCAGCACGAACACGTAACACTACTTGATAGCGATCATTTAGGTTTAGTGTTCGTTCTTTATTGCGTCTGGTTTGGATGTCTTCAAAGTTTATGCGTTTTATAACCTCGCTTGGAAGAAAGATGGTGATGTCCTCACGGGTTATAAATTTCTGGAATGAGTTCTTCAACCTCATTTTAGCTTCATTCATTGTGGTTGTGGGTAGCAGCCGTTCCAAATTATCTACTTGGGCTCCATTGGCGATGATTTTTTCTGTTACTGTGGGATTGGTCTGCGGCGTATCCATCAGCAACAAGTCGTGGGCGTTGGAAGTTGATGCCTCTGCTTTTGAGACTTTGGATGTAGATGCCTCTGCTTTGGTTCTTGACTCTGCTTCTGGTTCCTTGGTACTGTCTTCCAATTTTGCCCATAGCTCCTCGAACTCACTGGGGTCGAATCCAGAATCAATGGGATCATCAGGTAGCATGAAATTCAGATTGATATCGTCATAGATATCTAGGATGTCCTCATCGATATCGTAATTTTTTGACATCTGTGAAAGAAAATTATAAGTATATTGTCTAATAAACAGGACATTCACAAACAGATAACAAATGTGACAACACATAATTCATTTTGTTATCCTATTGGTAACCGACACACCTTATTGATTGGTCTTGTGAATATACTTGTCTGTGTTTTGACTTGCACCACTCGGACTAGACCATCGGATCCTGGGTGAACTTCTTCGATTATCCCTAATGGCCAAAGTGTTGGTGGTGTATTTTCGCAGCGTAATAGCACGACATTTCCCTTTTGCAGGTCGGGCTGTTTATTACACCATTTGGGTCTATTCTGTAACTGGTTTAAGTAGTCCTTTGACCAATGGTTCCAGAAACGTTGCACCATCTGCTGGATATGCTTCCATCTGGTTGACAAGTTCATGTCTGTGTAATCAGGCTCTGGAAGGGCGTTGAGGGATTGCCCTATTATCAAGTGACCAGGAGTTAATACGAATGCATCGTTGGGATCGTCTCGAAGATGATATAGTGGCCTTGAATTCAAGCAGGCCTCAATTTGATTTAGCAATGTAGCATACTCCTCAAATGTGAGGCTGGTATTTCCAATTGATCTACGCAAATGGTGTTTGATTGATTTAACGCCCGACTCCCAAAGTCCGCCAAAATGCGGAGCTGCAGGCGGATTCATATGCCACGTAATGGATTTTGTGGATAAATATTCGGCTGCTACTGGATTTGCTTTCTTTATGGCCTGACGTAGATCCTTCTCAAGTATTGATTTTCCTCCAACAAAATTTGTGCCACAGTCGGAATAGAGGTCAGTGCACAAGCCTCTTCTGCTTATGAACCTTTTTAAAGCTGCTATGAATGGTTCTGAAGTTAGATTAGACACTAGTTCAATGTGTACAGCTTTAGTGGCCATACAGACAAAGATACAGAAATAAGCCTTTTGTGACCTTGCATTTCTATAACTCGCTGTCTTTACTGTTAATGGACCAGCATAGTCTATTCCAACTTTAGCAAAGGGTTTTGTGATGTTGACTCTTGCTGATGGTAGATTACCCATCAATTGCGTTGTTGTTGCTTGGCGCTGCCGAAAACATTTCATGCATTTGTGTATCCTAGTTGAGATACACCGCCTTCCATCTAAGATCCAGACTGAATTTCTACTTGTATTTAGAACTAACGATGTACCCCCATGTAAGGTCTCCAGATGGGCCTTGTCAATGAAGATGGACGTTACATGATGATCCCGAGGTAAAATTACTGGGTGTCTTCTGCTGTAAGGTATTAACGCATTCCCCAATCGTCCTCCTACTCGTATCAACCCATTTTCATCAAGCATTGGATTTAACCGTAACAGCTTGCTATTTTTAGCTAGCACCCTTTTATGTAGCAGTGCTTGATATTCTTCTGGGAATGCGAACATCTGTACTAATCGGAATACTGTTTTTTGTGCATTTATGTACTCAGTACTGGTTAGTGTCGTACTCCTCTTGTTGTAAGGACTTCTGCAATTCTTTATGAATCGCCGCATCATAGCTATGACGCGAACTAAACGTGTGAACGATGAGTATCTTTCGAGAATGTCGTTCGTACAATTTGCTAAGAAATTCGTGACCATTGGTGTCTTTTGCTCTAGTGTAGTTGATTCTTTAATATCAGTGGTGAGTGGCCAGTTGTGTTCCGATTGCGATAGCCATAAGGGTCCGTGCCACCAACGTTCATTGCTCAAGAGCTGCGTGATTGTGATGCCACGTGACGCAACGTCCGCTGGATTGTGACTTGATGGAATATGTCGCCAATGCTCGAATTTCAAATTATCCTGGATTTCTACGACCCGATTGGCCACATAGATTTTCCATTTAGAGGGGTGCTCCCTTATCCATTGTAAGACTATTTTTGAATCTGTCCAAGCAACTATGGGAATATTTTCCAAATGAATGCCCTGTACAATGGTCTTCAATAATCTCACGAGCAGTAAGGCACCGTTCAATTCAAGACGTGGTATTGTCATTGGTTTAATCGGTGCTACTTTTGTCTTTGACGTTAGCAAATGTGTAACAACTGTACCATTATCTTGTTCTACTCTTAAGTAGATTGCTGCAGCGTATGCCTTGCATGATGCGTCGCAGAATCCATGAATTTGCATGCGTGAATCTTTCGAATAGTGAATCCATCTCGGGATTCGTAATTGCTCCAATAAGTGCAGATTATCAGTGAATTGTCTCCAGAGCTGATTAATGTTTTCCGAAACAGGATCATCCCATGATGAGCCCGTAATCCATAAGTCTTGCATTAGAAGTTTAGCTTGTATGATTACTGGAGCTAGCCATCCTAAAGGATCATATAGGGATGCGATCCCTGATAATATGATGCGTTTTGTGAAGACTGCATGACTCGATGGTGGTTTGATTGCAAACGTGAAGTAATCATCCTTTGGGAACCATTTGATTCCCAAGGTTTTTACTGAATCATGTTCTGAAAACATTCGTGAGGTTTTCAGTTCTACGTGATCTTCTGGTAGATCTTGCAACAGTCTGGGATCGTTGCTGGTCCATTTTCGTAAATTGAAACCAGCAGAATTCATCATTTGGATGAGCTGATGTTGTAGTTCCTTCGCGTCCTGTAAAGTATTAGCTCCAGACAACAGATCGTCCACATAAAAATTGTTAAACACTGCATCTGCTGCAAGCGGCCAATTATGCCTTTCGTCTTCAGCCAACTGTTGCAGCGTTCTTATGGCGAAATATGGAGCTGAGGTTGTACCAAATGTTACCGTTTTTAGTTGGTAATCTTGTAGTATATTTTTCTCTGGATGCCGCCACACTATTCTTTGAAAATTCCTATGATCTGGATGTATCTCAATCATACGGTACATCTTCTCGATGTCTGCATTCATGACAGTTCTATATTTCCTCCAATTCAACAACGTCGTGAATAAAGTCGGCTGAAGTGTTGGTCCCTTCAACAAATGTTGGTTGAGAGATTCTCCATTTGTCGTCTTTGCTGATGCGTCAAACACAACCCGTAGTTTTGTTGTTGAACTGTCCTTGATTACAGCATGATGAGGAATATAATAGTGAGTTTTGTTGTCTTGAGGCGGACTTACTTCCTCCATGTGTCCTAAAGTGATGTACTCGTCTAAACATTTTTCATACTCCATTTTGTATTCCATATTTCTTGCAAATTGCCTTTGTAGGCTTTCTAAACGTCTAATCGCTTGTTGCCTAGAATTGCCCAACGCTGGTGTGATGTTACTTACAAATGGTAACTTTACTTGATATTTTCCTGATTCTAGTCGAACACAAGAGTTTTGAAATATTCCTTCACATATTGTTTCATCTTGTGAGGGAACAGGTTTTGTAGACACTTCTTCGGTTGTGTTGTGTATGTGTCATGAACGCCTTTACTGTGCTCTCATTTGCTGCCTTTTCAGCTGGTCCTAATAGCATCCAACCAAAGATTGTCTTGAAGGCTGTTGGTGTATTAGGTGGACCCTGTACAATTCCTTCTTGTACTATCTTAGCATAAACTTTGGCTCCTAAAAGTGCATCTATCTTGCCTGGTTTCCAAAATGTAGGATCTGCTAAGTTGAGTTGATTTAAGTGCTTGTAATTGACTTTAGATATAAACTTTGTTGGTAACGCATCAGTGATTTTGTCAATTACCAAAAAATCCTCTGATATTGCTGTCGTATCTTCTCCACAAGACGTCAGTGATAACTTGGTTATCTTGCTCGAATTACCTGTTAAACTTTTGTTCAACCCTATTACAGTCACTAGTGTTGTACTGCAAATAGCCTGCAATTTGTGACATGCAGACTTTGTGATAAAGGAGCATTCTGACCCTGAGTCGATAAGACAGCGCAATATTTGTGGCCTTCCGTGCTCACCTTGGGCTTTTACTAAAGCCGTAGATAGTAACGCGTAAGATCGTTTTCGATTCATGTAAGTATGGGTTGTAGTTCGATCTTCTGTACCCTGATTGGTACCTAGTTTGATTTGGTCAAGATTGTTACTATCTCTGTGTTGTTGTTGTTGAAGTTGCCTAGGGTTGGCGTTGACATCAACTTCAACAGATTTGGATTGTAGGTTAGTAGCTTCTACATTCCTAGGATGCAAATTGTTTGCTTTTACATCTTGATGTATCGATGTATGATGCATTTGTTTGCATTTTGCACATCGATATCTACTAGAACAATTCCTAATTGAATGTTTCCTTGACAAGCAGTTGTAGCAAAGTCCATTTACCTTGATGAACCTTTTTCTGCCTTGAATATCCATCTTCTGGAATCTTGTGCAGTTCTGAAGGAGATGATCTTCATTACATGCTGAGCATTTCACTGACTTGATTGTGTGTAATACTTTCATTGTAGTTGGTTTTGAGTGACATTTGGCTTGATTTGACTTGGGTGCCAGCGTGTCTGAAATTGCTTCTAAGATTTTCAATCAAGTGTCCAAAAATGTGAATAATTGTTCATAAGTTGGCAGCTCTTGCGACGCTCCTTGGTTTTCTTCCCACAATCTTAATGTTGCGAAAGGCAGTTTCTGTACTATTAAATACACCAGTAATACATCCCATGTCGCAGTATTAACTTGCAAAGCCTTCAATTGCTGTAGACACTCTTGTGTAGTGTCAACCAGTGATTTTAATTCTACAGCTGTTTCTGAAGTTATTTTAGGTTGATTTGTCAAAATCTTAAGCTGATGATTTACAAGAATCTTCTTATTCTCGTACCTTGCCTTCAATTTATTCCATGCGGGTAGATAATCTTCATTTGTGATGGGAGTGTGACGTAGTAATTTCTCCGCATCACCTAGTAATGAGCTTTTCAAGTAGTACAATTTCTGAACATCCTTCAAGTTTGTGTTGTTGTGTACTACGGCTGTGAAGAAATCTTGGAACGAGCGCCAGCCGTCATAGTTACCATTATACTTTGGCAACATGATTTTTGGTAATATCTTTTGTTGTTGTTGTTCCACACGCGTTTGTTGTGTTAACAATAGTGTGGATTCTGCCAACTCTGTAGTAGGATGAATCAAATCGAATAATTCTCCTATATATATACAATATGCATTTTCCATATTACAATATGTGTCATCAGTGATATACTTTGGTTCATTTTTGGGCGGTGTTTCAATGATCAGCTCATTGATCAGCTGATCAATCTGTTCATAGTCAGCCCATGTTCGCTTGATTTCAGAGAGTTTGGCTTCGTACACATCCCTTGAATGCTTTTCTGTTATTGTCTTCTTTCCATTAGTAATTGCTTTCTTCAGGCGATTCCTTAAAGCTTGTTCCTTATTTAACAAACTTTTGAGTTCTGTCATTTTAAATTAGTTAAGAAACCTGAGCAGCGAATAATAGTATAAATTTAAATGTCAAAAAACTACATAAATTTTAAATTAGAAATTGTCTGAATTGAATGAATTGCAGTCTACTTTTACTTCCTACAGCAATGAATATGGCCTACAATAAATGAATCAAACGAATCCTGGATGGAACCACCAAAATGTTAAATCATACAAAAACCTTTGCCACTGCCAACTTGATTGACAACTGATTTAGTCACAAGGAAAATGTCTGAACTGCCCAACTTCTTCGTTCCTCTTGTAGAACAGAAATTGTGCGCATTCATAAAGTAATTCCGTACTGCGAAATCCTTATTTATCCCCTGTAAAAAAAAATGAGTTGATTTTTTTTAGTTTGAGCACTAGAGCAGCTTCCTATAAGCTACTACGAGTGTAAACTTCTCTCTTGCAAATACTCCACTGAAATAAACTGAAAACCTGCCACGTGTGGCACAAAATGAATCTTCAATGTGTTCTCACGACACTGATGCTTGCTGCCCTCTGTCAATCAACGTAGAAACTAAAAATTCAAACAACGTTTAAGCACAATCAATAACGTTTGGTTGCTCATTTATCACTGACTTTTATTCTCTGAACGATTTTTTGCTCTATAAAAATTAATTGCTAAATAAATTATTTTAAGCTAATCTAACAACAAGAAAACTGCAATTCTTTAATTCATTCAAATTTATATCTAAATTACTGATTATGACTTCTGCTCAAATTTCTTACTACTAATAAATAATTAAACTTATGTTTTAATTCTTTATCTTCCTTATTATTAAATTCTACAAACTATTGCTGAAAGAGAAAATGTTGATTATAATGTCAATTATGAATTAAACTAACACGTCGTGTGAAGCTGACCTTAGAAAAGGCAGATTTTGACACTGTATATAGATTAACGAAACTGAGTATTTTCTGTATGAACAAATGTCTTATTCTTAGATAAATCCAAATTGTTTTGTGACACCTATTTAGTGTAATCAACATTCAAAATAGCATGCGTTCACACCTTACGGACAATCACCTTTTCCAATGATTTATCTAGCTGACTAATTACCTTGGAATTTGTTGTAAAATACGAGTGTTGAAAAAATCAAATCAAACAAAAAAAAACTAATTTGTAGAATGCGTTATGAAAAAATTTAAACCAACTAAAGCAAAGAAAAAAAGAAATTTAAAGCAAATTGAAAAGAAGAATTAAAACAGAAAAATTATTATACACAAACAAAATGAAAATTAATTATTAATGTTGAAACAAAAATGAAGTTTATTTTGAAACGAAAAATTGAACTATTTTTTAATCACTGAGAACTTGTAACCTTTTGCAAATCTGAAATACTGTGACCTTTTCGGCAGCTGTATCTCTTTTGACAATTCGATGAAAAAGAAGCACGATTGACGAAATGACCCCCTTTTTATAGAGAAATTTGTTCCATTTTCGACATTTATAAAGTGAAATATTCAAAATTTTCACTGAAAATGATAGAAGACTGAACTTTTCTCACTGTCAAAAATTAACAAATTAAATACTCTACATTTTAATAATTTTCTCTTGAAAATTGGTTGTAAATTCGCTGTTTTTAATCAATTTTTGTAAATTTTGGAACATTAGCTATAAAAATCTCGATTCGCTACGTTTCATTTCAATGTAATAGATTTTTATGTCATTTCATAATATTTGCTGTCTTCTTCCCACTGTGAGTCTCTTTCGCACTCATTGTGGGAAATGTATTATTAAAACATCGCGAATATCACGTTTCTCGCGTAAAATATCGCGAAACGAACGCGGCCATCAAAATCACGATTCAATTCTACGTGATTTTGATATGTCAAACGTCGCGAAATTGTGAAGTTTAAGTTGTTTTGACACTGTCGCGCGCGAGTGTCAAGTTATTTTTATTTGTGGTTTTGAATGTTTTTTAGTGTTTTCCTTTAGGTAATTTCATCACTATGGATATTGTTGATAACCAGGTAAGCAATTTTCTTCTTTATTTTATTAATTTTGCTTGTAAGTTGCGAATTTTACAAATTTGTGACAAATGTCAGGTAAGTGCCTTTGTGGCATTTTTACTTGTTTTTGTCCACAAATGCTTAATATAATTATATTAATTACGTGGTTTGTGAGTTATATTAATGTTTTATGTGGTGATCTTCATGGGAAACATGAATTTATCCGTGTTTTCCATGTCTCCAAATCTTCATGGCATTGTTGTTGTACATATGTACACAGCAGTGTTCTTAGTTCAGATCAATGACCTTTGATTATTATTAAATAAAATGCTTGCTTTATTTTGTTTGTAATTCATTTCTTTTATTTCATTTCAGATATTCGTAAGAAAAAACCTTCTTTTGTTTTCTTTTTACCTGTGAAGACTCCAGGTAGAGGTAACTTTTTATGTATTTATTTTTAAATTGTTATTGAGGTTTGTCTTTCCTTTTTTTCAGGTTCGCTGAACATTCTCCCTCCCGTTGAACGGTCCTGTTCAACACTCTCTGCTTAATTTTCTGGATTCCGCGTTTTCGATAATGGTGGAGCAGTAGTGTGCCATCAGCACGAACACGTAACACTACTTGATAGCGATCATTTAGGTTTAGTGTTCGTTCTTTATTGCGTCTGGTTTGGATGTCTTCAAAGTTTATGCGTTTTATAACCTCGCTTGGAAGAAAGATGGTGATGTCCTCACGGGTTATAAATTTCTGGAATGAGTTCTTCAACCTCATTTTAGCTTCATTCATTGTGGTTGTGGGTAGCAGCCGTTCCAAATTATCTACTTGGGCTCCATTGGCGATGATTTTTTCTGTTACTGTGGGATTGGTCTGCGGCGTATCCATCAGCAACAAGTCGTGGGCGTTGGAAGTTGATGCCTCTGCTTTTGAGACTTTGGATGTAGATGCCTCTGCTTTGGTGCTTGACTCTGCTTCTGGTTCCTTGGTACTGTCTTCCAATTTTGCCCATAGCTCCTCGAACTCACTGGGGTCGAATCCAGAATCAATGGGATCATCAGGTAGCATGAAATTCAGATTGATATCGTCATAGATATCTAGGATGTCCTCATCGATATCGTAATTTTTTGACATCTGTGAAAGAAAATTATAAGTATATTGTCTAATAAACAGGACATTCACAAACAGATAACAAATGTGACAACACATAATTCATTTTGTTATCCTATTGGTAACCGACACACCTTATTGATTGGTCTTGTGAATATACTTGTCTGTGTTTTGACTTGCACCACTCGGACTAGACCATCGGATCCTGGGTGAACTTCTTCGATTATCCCTAATGGCCAAAGTGTTGGTGGTGTATTTTCGCAGCGTAATAGCACGACATTTTCCTTTTGCAGGTTGGGCTGTTGATTACACCATTTGGGTCTATTCTGTAACTGGTTTAAGTAGTCCTTTGACCAATGGTTCCAGAAACGTTGCACCATCTGCTGGATATGCTTCCATCTGGTTGACAAGTTCATGTCTGTGTAATCAGGCTCTGGAAGGGCGTTGAGGGATTGCCCTATTATCAAGTGACCAGGAGTTAATACGAATGCATCGTTGGGATCGTCTCGAAGATGATATAGTGGCCTTGAATTCAAGCAGGCCTCAATTTGATTTAGCAATGTAGCATACTCCTCAAATGTGAGGCTGGTATTTCCAATTGATCTACGCAAATGGTGTTTGATTGATTTAACGCCCGACTCCCAAAGTCCGCCAAAATGCGGAGCTGCAGGCGGATTCATATGCCACGTATTGGATTTTGTGGATAAATATTCGGCTGCTACTGGATTTGCTTTCTTTATGGCCTGACGTAGATCCTTCTCAAGTATTGATTTTCCTCCAACAAAATTTGTGCCACAGTCGGAATAGAGGTCAGTGCACAAGCCTCTTCTGCTTATGAACCTTTTTAAAGCTGCTATGAATGGTTCTGAAGTTAGATTAGACACTAGTTCAATGTGTACAGCTTTAGTGGCCATACAGACAAAGATACAGAAATAAGCCTTTTGTGACCTTGCATTTCTATAACTCGCTGTCTTTACTGTTAATGGACCAGCATAGTCTATTCCAACTTTAGCAAAGGGTTTTGTGATGTTGACTCTTGCTGATGGTAGATTACCCATCAATTGCGTTGTTGTTGCTTGGCGCTGCCGAAAACATTTCATGTATTTGTGTATCCTAGTTGAGATACACCGCCTTCCATCTAAGATCCAGACTGAATTTCTACTTGTATTTAGAACTAACGATGTACCCCCATGTAAGGTCTCCAGATGGGCCTTGTCAATGAAGATGGACGTTACATGATGATCCCGAGGTAAAATTACTGGGTGTCTTCTGCTGTAAGGTATTAACGCATTCCCCAATCGTCCTCCTACTCGTATCAACCCATTTTCATCAAGCATTGGATTTAACCGTAACAGCTTGCTATTTTTAGCTAGCACCCTTTTATGTAGCAGTGCTTGATATTCTTCTGGGAATGCGAACATCTGTACTAATCGGAATACTGTTTTTTGTGCATTTATGTACTCAGTACTGGTTAGTGTCGTACTCCTCTTGTTGTAAGGACTTCTGCAATTCTTTATGAATCGCCGCATCATAGCTATGACGCGAACTAAACGTGTGAACGATGAGTATCTTTCGAGAATGTCGTTCGTACAATTTGCTAAGAAATTCGTGACCATTGGTGTCTTTTGCTCTAGTGTAGTTGATTCTTTAATATCAGTGGTGAGTGGCCAGTTGTGTTCCGATTGCGATAGCCATAAGGGTCCGTGCCACCAACGTTCATTGCTCAAGAGCTGCGTGATTGTGATGCCACGTGACGCAACGTCCGCTGGATTGTGACTTGATGGAATATGTCGCCAATGCTCGAATTTCAAATTATCCTGGATTTCTACGACCCGATTGGCCACATAGATTTTCCATTTAGAGGGGTGCTCCCTTATCCATTGTAAGACTATTTTTGAATCTGTCCAAGCAACTATGGGAATATTTTCCAAATGAATGCCCTGTACAATGGTCTTCAATAATCTCACGAGCAGTAAGGCACCGTTCAATTCAAGACGTGGTATTGTCATTGGTTTAATCGGTGCTACTTTTGTCTTTGACGTTAGCAAATGTGTAACAACTGTACCATTATCTTGTTCTACTCTTAAGTAGATTGCTGCAGCGTATGCCTTGCATGATGCGTCGCAGAATCCATGAATTTGCATGCGTGAATCTTTCGAATAGTGAATCCATCTCGGGATTCGTAATTGCTCCAATAAGTGCAGATTATCAGTGAATTGTCTCCAGAGCTGATTAATGTTTTCCGAAACAGGATCATCCCATGATGAGCCCGTAATCCATAAGTCTTGCATTAGAAGTTTAGCTTGTATGATTACTGGAGCTAGCCATCCTAAAGGATCATATAGGGATGCGATCCCTGATAATATGATGCGTTTTGTGAAGACTGCATGACTCGATGGTGGTTTGATTGCAAACGTGAAGTAATCATCCTTTGGGAACCATTTGATTCCCAAGGTTTTTACTGAATCATGTTCTGAAAACATTCGTGAGGTTTTCAGTTCTACGTGATCTTCTGGTAGATCTTGCAACAGTCTGGGATCGTTGCTGGTCCATTTTCGTAAATTGAAACCAGCAGAATTCATCATTTGGATGAGCTGATGTTGTAGTTCCTTCGCGTCCTGTAAAGTATTAGCTCCAGACAACAGATCGTCCACATAAAAATTGTTAAACACTGCATCTGCTGCAAGCGGCCAATTATGCCTTTCGTCTTCAGCCAACTGTTGCAGCGTTCTTATGGCGAAATATGGAGCTGAGGTTGTACCAAATGTTACCGTTTTTAGTTGGTAATCTTGTAGTATATTTTTCTCTGGATGCCGCCACACTATTCTTTGAAAATTCCTATGATCTGGATGTATCTCAATCATACGGTACATCTTCTCGATGTCTGCATTCATGACAGTTCTATATTTCCTCCAATTCAACAACGTCGTGAATAAAGTCGGCTGAAGTGTTGGTCCCTTCAACAAATGTTGGTTGAGAGATTCTCCATTTGTCGTCTTTGCTGATGCGTCAAACACAACCCGTAGTTTTGTTGTTGAACTGTCCTTGATTACAGCATGATGAGGAATATAATAGTGAGTTTTGTTGTCTTGAGGCGGACTTACTTCCTCCATGTGTCCTAAAGTGATGTACTCGTCTAAACATTTTTCATACTCCATTTTGTATTCCATATTTCTTGCAAATTGCCTTTGTAGGCTTTCTAAACGTCTAATCGCTTGTTGCCTAGAATTGCCCAACGCTGGTGTGATGTTACTTACAAATGGTAACTTTACTTGATATTTTCCTGATTCTAGTCGAACACAAGAGTTTTGAAATATTCCTTCACATATTGTTTCATCTTGTGAGGGAACAGGTTTTGTAGACACTTCTTCGGTTGTGTTGTGTATGTGTCATGAACGCCTTTACTGTGCTCTCATTTGCTGCCTTTTCAGCTGGTCCTAATAGCATCCAACCAAAGATTGTCTTGAAGGCTGTTGGTGTATTAGGTGGACCCTGTACAATTCCTTCTTGTACTATCTTAGCATAAACTTTGGCTCCTAAAAGTGCATCTATCTTGCCTGGTTTCCAAAATGTAGGATCTGCTAAGTTGAGTTGATTTAAGTGCTTGTAATTTACTTTAGATATAAACTTTGTTGGTAACGCATCAGTGATTTTGTCAATTACCAAAAAATCCTCTGATATTGCTGTCGTATCTTCTCCACAAGACGTCAGTGATAACTTGGTTATCTTGCTCGAATTACCTGTTAAACTTTTGTTCAACCCTATTACAGTCACTAGTGTTGTACTGCAAATAGCCTGCAATTTGTGACATGCAGACTTTGTGATAAAGGAGCATTCTGACCCTGAGTCGATAAGACAGCGCAATATTTGTGGCCTTCCGTGCTCACCTTGGGCTTTTACTAAAGCCGTAGATAGTAACGCGTAAGATCGTTTTCGATTCATGTAAGTATGGGTTGTAGTTCGATCTTCTGTACCCTGATTGGTACCTAGTTTGATTTGGTCAAGATTGTTACTATCTCTGTGTTGTTGTTGTTGAAGTTGCCTAGGGTTGGCGTTGACATCAACTTCAACAGATTTGGATTGTAGGTTAGTAGCTTCTACATTCCTAGGATGCAAATTGTTTGCTTTTACATCTTGATGTATCGATGTATGATGCATTTGTTTGCATTTTGCACATCGATATCTACTAGAACAATTCCTAATTGAATGTTTCCTTGACAAGCAGTTGTAGCAAAGTCCATTTACCTTGATGAACCTTTTTCTGCCTTGAATATCCATCTTCTGGAATCTTGTGCAGTTCTGAAGGAGATGATCTTCATTACATGCTGAGCATTTCACTGACTTGATTGTGTGTAATACTTTCATTGTAGTTGGTTTTGAGTGACATTTGGCTTGATTTGACTTGGGTGCCAGCGTGTCTGAAATTGCTTCTAAGATTTTCAATCAAGTGTCCAAAAATGTGAATAATTGTTCATAAGTTGGCAGCTCTTGCGACGCTCCTTGGTTTTCTTCCCACAATCTTAATGTTGCGAAAGGCAGTTTCTGTACTATTAAATACACCAGTAATACATCCCATGTCGCAGTATTAACTTGCAAAGCCTTCAATTGCTGTAGACACTCTTGTGTAGTGTCAACCAGTGATTTTAATTCTACAGCTGTTTCTGAAGTTATTTTAGGTTGATTTGTCAAAATCTTAAGCTGATGATTTACAAGAATCTTCTTATTCTCGTACCTTGCCTTCAATTTATTCCATGCGGGTAGATAATCTTCATTTGTGATGGGAGTGTGACGTAGTAATTTCTCCGCATCACCTAGTAATGAGCTTTTCAAGTAGTACAATTTCTGAACATCCTTCAAGTTTGTGTTGTTGTGTACTACGGCTGTGAAGAAATCTTGGAACGAGCGCCAGCCGTCATAGTTACCATTATACTTTGGCAACATGATTTTTGGTAATATATTTTGTTGTTGTTGTTCCACACGCGTTTGTTGTGTTAACAATAGTGTGGATTCTGCCAACTCTGTAGTAGGATGAATCAAATCGAATAATTCTCCTATATATATACAATATGCATTTTCCATATTACAATATGTGTCATCAGTGATATACTTTGGTTCATTTTTGGGCGGTGTTTCAATGATCAGCTCATTGATCAGCTGATCAATCTGTTCATAGTCAGCCCATGTTCGCTTGATTTCAGAGAGTTTGGCTTCGTACACACCCCTTGAATGCTTTTCTGTTATTGTCTTCTTTCCATTAGTAATTGCTTTCTTCAGGCGATTCCTTAAAGCTTGTTCCTTATTTAACAAACTTTTGAGTTCTGTCATTTTAAATTAGTTAAGAAACCTGAGCAGCGAATAATAGTATAAATTTAAATGTCAAAAAACTACATAAATTTTAAATTAGAAATTGTCTGAATTGAATGAATTGCAGTCTACTTTTACTTCCTACAGCAATGAATATGGCCTACAATAAATGAATCAAACGAATCCTGGATGGAACCACCAAAATGTTAAATCATACAAAAACCTTTGCCACTGCCAACTTGATTGACAACTGATTTAGTCACAAGGAAAATGTCTGAACTGCCCAACTTCTTCGTTCCTCTTGTAGAACAGAAATTGTGCGCATTCATAAAGTAATTCCGTACTGCGAAATCCTTATTTATCCCCTGTAAAAAAAAATGAGTTGATTTTTTTTAGTTTGAGCACTAGAGCAGCTTCCTATAAGCTACTACGAGTGTAAACTTCTCTCTTGCAAATACTCCACTGAAATAAACTGAAAACCTGCCACGTGTGGCACAAAATTAATCTTCAATGTGTTCTCACGACACTGATGCTTGCTGCCCTCTGTCAATCAACGTAGAAACTAAAAATTCAAACAACGTTTAAGCACAATCAATATCGTTTGGTTGCTCATTTATCACTGACTTTTATTCTCTGAACGATTTTTTGCTCTATAAAAATTAATTGCTAAATAAATTATTTTAAGCTAATCTAACAACAAGAAAACTGCAATTCTTTAATTCATTCAAATTTATATCTAAATTACTGATTATGACTTCTGCTCAAATTTCTTACTACTAATAAATAATTAAACTTATGTTTTAATTCTTTATCTTCCTTATTATTAAATTCTACAAACTGAAAGAGAAAATGTTGATTATAATGTCAATTATGAATTAAACTAACACGTCGTGTGAAGCTGACCTTAGAAAAGGCAGATTTTGACACTGTATATAGATTAACGAAACTGACTATTTTCTGTATGAACAAATGTCTTATTCTTAGATAAATCCAAATTGTTTTGTGACTCCTATTTAGTGTAATCAACATTCAAAATAGCATGCGTTCACACCTTACGGACAATCACCTTTTCCAATGATTTATCTAGCTGACTAATTACCTTGGAATTTGTTGTAAAATACGAGTGTTGAAAAAATCAAATCAAACAAAAAAAAACTAATTTGTAGAATGCGTTATGAAAAAATTTAAACCAACTAAAGCAAAGAAAAAAAGAAATTTAAAGCAAATTGAAAAGAAGAATTAAAACAGAAAAATTATTATACACAAACAAAATGAAAATTAATTATTAATGTTGAAACAAAAATGAAGTTTATTTTGAAACGAAAAATTGAACTATTTTTTAATCACTGAGAACTTGTAACCTTTTGCAAATCTGAAATACTGTGACCTTTTCGGCAGCTGTATCTCTTTTGACAATTCGATGAAAAAGAAGCACGATTGACGAAATGACCCCCTTTTTATAGAGAAATTTGTTCCATTTTCGACATTTATAAAGTGAAATATTCAAAATTTTCACTGAAAATGATAGAAGACTGAACTTTTCTCACTGTCAAAAATTAACAAATTAAATACTCTACATTTTAATAATTTTCTCTTGAAAATTGGTTGTAAATTCGCTGTTTTTAATCAATTTTTGTAAATTTTGGAACATTAGCTATAAAAATCTCGATTCGCTACGTTTCATTTCAATGTAATAGATTTTTATGTCATTTCGTAATATTTGCAGTCTTCTTCCCACTGTGAGTCTCTTTCGCACTCATTGTGGGAAATGTATTATTAAAACATCGCGAATATCACGTTTCTCGCGTAAAATATCGCGAAACGAACGCGGCCATCAAAATCACGATTCAATTCTACGTGATTTTGATATGTCAAACGTCGCGAAATTGTGAAGTTTAAGTTGTTTTGACACTGTCGCGCGCGAGTGTCAAGTTATTTTTATTTGTGGTTTTGAGTGTTTTTTAGTGTTTTCCTTTAGGTAATTTCATCACTATGGATATTGTTGATAACCAGGTAAGCAATTTTCTTCTTTATTTTATTAATTTTGCTTGTAAGTTGCGAATTTTACAAATTTGTGACAAATGTCAGGTAAGTGCCTTTGTGGCATTTTTACTTGTTTTTGTCCACAAATGCTTAATATAATTATATTAATTACGTGGTTTGTGAGTTATATTAATGTTTTATGTGGTGATCTTCATGGGAAACATGAATTTATCCGTGTTTTCCATGTCTCCAAATCTTCATGGCATTGTTGTTGTACATATGTACACAGCAGTGTTCTTAGTTCAGATCAATGACCTTTGATTATTATTAAATAAAATGCTTGTTTTATTTTGTTTGTAATTCATTTCTTTTATTTCATTTCAGATATTCGTAAGAAAAAACCTTCTTTTGTTTTCTTTTTACCTGTGAAGACTCCAGGTAGAGGTAACTTTTTGTGTATTTATTTTTAAATTGTTATTGAGGTTTGTCTTTCCTTTTTTTCAGGTTCGCTGAACAACAGGAATTAAAATATTTGCTTCTACTAGTCTTTCGATTTCTGCTTCTACTTTGTCACGTATTCCGAAAGGTACCGTATACGCTTTACAAAATACCGGCTTTGAACACAATAGTTTTTAATGGTATTTTTGTAATCGCTCGAAAAGACGTTTGGAAATTTTGCAGTTAAATCATCTTTCCCAATTTTATATTCATCAAGTCCGTTAATTGAAAAAAAAAATTCCACCCCGGGTACAAAACGTTAAGCAAAGCGCGCCCCATTATTGGTACAAATTCTTGCGATGTATTAATAACAATTAATTCTAAGGAATGACATACATCAGCACATTTTGGGTTTTGCACAATAACATCAACTTTTCCCACGATATCCACATTTTGTCCAGTCACAACCTTCAGTTTTTTATTTACGGTTTTCAATTCCATTTTTTTAAATTTTTCTACGAAGAGATCGTATCCAACAACTGAAGAACACGCACCACTATCTACCTCCATATCTACTAACTGATCATTAATAGTTACTGTTACAAACAACGGTTTTTCCCTAAAAGAAATAAAATTATTTAAATATCCAAGCGATAAATTAATTACATTATCTTTCCGATTATTTGTTTGTTTTCCATTATATCTGTACTTGTTTTCATTTGATTAGTTCCTACTTGCAGACTTATTTCTACAATATCGCGCTATATGCCCTATCTTACCGCAATTAAAACATCTCAAATGTGCTGATGATATTTTACTTTTGTTCGATGTTGCTGTGGAATCCGGCACTGTTATTCTCGAACTGCTTCTGCCTCGTGATACTACTTCCTTTCGATTATTTCCCGTTTTTGTTGCTCCCAACATATTTTATTGTTTATCTCCGGTCTGATAACTTTCAGCTGCGTCTGGGTCAACTCCATTCCCTTTGCAATTTCACATGCCTTTACGAAGGCGAGTTCCGCTTCATTTAATAATCTTTGCTGCACGGCTTCATTGTTCATTCCGCAAACTAATCTGTCTCTCAATGCTTCTTCTAAAAATGTGTTAAATTCACAACTTTGTGCTAGCATTTTTAATTCAACAATGTAGTCACTGACAGTCTCGTGTATTTGTTGATTCCTCCTATAGAACTTAAACCGTTCAGCAATTATATTCTGCTTCGGCTTGAAGTATTGATCGAGTACTTTAACTAACTGTTCATATGATTTCGAATCTGGTTTCGCTGGTGCCGTCAGGGATTTTAGAATTTTATAGGTATCCGGGCCGATTAACGTTATAAAATATGATACTTTCATTTTCTCTTCAGTTACCTTATTTATAAGGAAAAGATGTTCAAGTCGTTCTTGATATTCAGCAAAATCTTCTCCAGGAATGAAATACTCGATAGTGCCGATGAAACTCATTATCACTTCACAGTTTTTTATATTTTTTCCTTCGAATTTTTCCTCTTTAGGTGAAAGCGACATATGATACTTTTTGTCTATAATATTTACATATTTTTCTTTTACCTCGTCGCCAATTGATATGTGTTATAACTTAAAAACGCGGTTCCATGAAATTACTTTATTGTTACACACTATCACTTAAACCTAGATTATAAATGATGCGCTTGGTCTGATAGCTGAAGTGGAACTCAGCTCTGAGCCGGCACAGCTGGGGACACTCCAATCTTGTCTCATCTACTCAGTACATACATAACACTACCCAGATTGGCGAGTACAGGGCGACGGATTATATAAACACGTGAAGGTAGATTACTCCGAACTAATATCTGAGTCAAACCATTGGAGGAAAGTAGTCCCGCAATACGAGCGCCGGCATTTACTTAAAAGGTTTAATGATAAAACAACTGTGGGTCATATGGGTATCCAAAAAACTTTTAATCGTATAGCTCAGAGGCATTATTGGCCGAAGATGAGAGGCGATATTAAAGCGTATGTAAGGAGCTGTTTGGTATGTCAGAAGTCCAAGCCAGAGCGTTGCAGGCCAGCTGGTGTTAGGGCACCCAGATACAATGCTAAATTCCCCTGGGAAATTTTTAGCGTGGATTTGATTGTTGAGGGGTTATGTGTCCGATAATCATAGGGAATGCGACAAGTATTTAGCAAAGATCGCGTGTGCAATTAGGGCCGGTGTCCATGACGTCACCAAGCTCACTCCATACTTTGTGGTGTTTGGCAAGGAAATGATTACTAATGGAAGTGTCAGAGGGGTTAAGCAACGATGGTTAACGTGATCCTGTTATTCGAGAAGAAGCTCTTGTAAAGGTCAGAAGTGCTGTGTTGAATAGATTAGCGAAAGCTAGTAAAACTAGCAAGGCTAGATAAGATCTTCGTAGGCATGATGTCCAATACTATCCTGATGATGCCGTGTTTAGAAAAATTTTCGTTTTGTCAGACGCTGCCAAATATTATAGTGGAAACCACAGGGCGTATGGCACGCCAAAGATCTGCGTCCATTTATTTCGCAAGAAATTGAGAGATAGTCGTACTATGTGTTAGTCTTTATGTTTTATGTCTGTGCTGTCCTGTCTACAAAGACCATTTGGCCTCAAGTTTCCTTTATGGTATATTTTCAGAAATATGATATGCACGTACAAATGGATGAAGGAATATATGGGACACATTGGAATATATGGGACACATTGGCACTTTTATATCCAGTCAGGCAGATTTTTTACAGATGACAAAAGAAAAAATAGGTCGGATATTGCGAAGAAGATTTTGAGGAAAATCTGCTGGAAGTAGAGAAGGAGTTGTTATGAGATACAGATTGCGGAACTCAGAGCGTCATATATAATTTACAAATAAGTATGTAGGCATGGTTTCTAAGCCAGAATTTAGTTTATTCTTCAATTGCTTATAGTTAAAAACTTCATTGAATTTGCAAAATGAATTGAGTTAGTTTATGTAGGTCAAATTTACTTTTCTTCATAGGCCTGACTGCTTAATTTGGAGCTCCTAGTCCTACGTGCTATTATTTGCGTTAAATTAATGGGCGATAGATACTTCTTCCCAGGATTCCTAAAGTAAAAAATTATAGACAAACTAAATTAGCGTCTGGGTAAAACAAAAGTCTCCGCCTTAAGCTCTAATCTGCCATAATTATCGGAACACCATCCATACAAAATCGTGAGAATCGATAAGTTTTCTTTCGTTCAGTGGCTGATTTTGATATCGAATCTTGCCGATGAGGGGGCTTGAGTAATGGAAGACGATGGAGCTTCTCTCCCTCCAGGGCGGATCGCAAAGTAGTCAAGATCGAAGAACAAAAAAAAAATTTTAAAATAAATTTCAAAAACAGGAAAGAAAGTACATTCACAACAAAAGTGGCTGTTAAAAAAAACATTAAGCAAGGTAGTAGAGGAAAAGGCAGGAGCACGCAATACCGGACACAAAGGAGGGCTGACGGGAACTTGGGAAACGTTTCTTATAACGCCAGGTGTTCCAGCTACGCAGGAAGACATAGCTAAGTACCCTTTTTTACTTAACATATAATTTATATTCATTATACGTTCATTTCACTCATAAACACGATTATACTAATTCTTCTGAACATTAAATCATTATAACGTTATACTGCAGCCTACTTTTTTTGTCTTGCCGATGTGAGTTTCGTGATTTAACTCATTATCAAGAAAATCGCGTGGCGCCCAAAGGACCTTTGTTTTAACCCATCCCGTCTCCACTAGCAGCCAAAAAGGGGTTAGGAGCCCAAGTTACACCATTTAGAGGTCCGCGTAACATATTCACTGGCAGAATGACTGGCCATTGTGCATGCTTAAGAAAATGGGTAGAGCCACAGACGATAACTGCCGATTTTATAATGAAGAGGTAGCATCTGCAGAGCACATAATCTGCGGATGCGTAGAACATGCACACCATGGCTTGAATGCCTGTGTAAGGATTTTATAACACCAGCAGACGTCCGGAAAACTGACAATAATTAGGCAAGTACTTTCTTAAAAAAGGGCCTTGGACCTAACACGGTAGTGGTGTAGCACAAAAGCTCTTTTAGATCACAGCTCTTAAAGGTCGATCTCCGGCCCGCCTCCTACTTATATAATAATAAGTCCAATATAGTTGAAGGAGATCATAATAACCGACTAATAATTTGGAAAATATAATAATATATAATATGATTTTTAAACTGTAAATACATTCATATTACTCACCTTTCCAGCTAATTGAGGCGGAGATGTTATTATATGAGCTAAGCTATTTCCAGGCTGTCCTTGTGATACAACAATTGGAGCAAGACCAGAAATTGCTGCTGCACCTGATTGTATAGGAGTAACAACATGTACTGGCCTTCCTGAGGCGGTAGTAGCTTCCGTACCTTAATTATTTTAAAAAGAACTGAAAATTACTATATGATTGTAGCCACATATGTCTTACCCTTCAATGTAATACTGTTATTTACAATCGCCAATTTACCATTGCCCCGATATAAAGTTATTGTACCATTCGCTCCTGTCGGTAAAATATTTAGTTCAGCACCACACGGTAACCTAGCCAGTTCAGATACAACACTTGTCGGGTGACTCAAAGTTGTATTATTTCCTGATGATGCCGTTATTCCACTGACCAATAATTTGTGCACCTGGGCACCGGATGGAGATGTTGCTGTTGTGGAAGAAGCTTGGTTTTGTTGGTGGTTTCGATTCTGTGATTGTTGTACTAAAGTGAGACTACATTTGTACAGAATACATATGATGTACATGTACATACCTACATAATTCATATTACTCATTCCAAATTAATTATAAATCATAAAATATTGCTGCATCATAATTTCATTCGCCTTTCATTCAATTGACACAATTTCATAATACTCAGTGTTAGCAATATAACGATCGCACACCTCAGGTGAGTGAACTTATGATGCATACTTTATTTACAATATGTGTCGACATAATTTTCTGTGGCGAGCATTTTTTTTTGTAATTAACTTTATTGCTTAAGCAAACAATCATAATGTATATAATAGATTGATTTTTATAATAAAGTTCAGTTCTTGAGTAAAGACGATATACCACAACGTGAATCTTCTACTTCGAACATTTGGTCCTTCGAGCCATCGGAAAGTGTACTAGATTGGTCCAAGCCATAATTTCTTCTTGTGTGAGACTGCACAAGGGTCTAGTACAAACAGCAACGATAGTTTTAACTAAGATACTATCTACAATTCAACAAACCTAGAGAACATAGGATATTTAGGTATATATAAAAACTTCATCCTGTGGAACAACGTGTCGTGAGGCTCTGTTTACGCCATTTGCATTGAGGGACCAGTGTCCTCAATCACACTTAACTTTTCTCCTACACAGGTTTATAACAAGAGTCCGCAGTAAGCTGATTGAAAATGGATCAATTAATCATCAAGCAAAACGCTGCTGCCAAGAAAATTCAGAAGATCTCCAATAACATTACAAAGGACACAATTACTAGGAAGACTAAGGAATATTGCGCAGAACGCCTACAAATACTAAATAATACGTGGGAGAGTTTCGAGCTGCGCAACATTGAATTAGAGCTACTAAAAAATCAGATAACTCAGCATAAATACTTTGAGGAAAATTTCTTCTTAAAGATCGAGAAAATATATGAAGACGCAAGGGAAACCTTTGAAAATGCTATTAAGAATGCAATCGAAAGATCGAAAAACACTGCGAAAATAGAAGAGCAAGTGAGGACTATATGGAAACAAAATGCCTTAATAGAATCTCTATAACGAGTGATCGTTCGAATCGAGCTAGAATTAACGTCTCAGACTTCTGAAGCATTTCTTGTTCAAAAAAGCAAGCTTTTAAATAGTTACTGGGAGCACAGTAGGTACCCATGGAGAAATTATGTCCGGAGCTAAATTTAAAGATGATTACTTTACTACACTATACTGCAACAGAAGTTTTACAAGCCATTTCGAACTTGGGAATCGACACAGAAAACTGGAATGCAGTAGTAATATTTCTATTAACACAAAGGCTTGATAAAGAAACTCACCGATTATACGAGCAATCGCTGAAAAGTCCAAGAGAAATTCAAACGTTAAAGGATTTCCTTGAATTTATCGAAAATCGCTTTCAGGGATTAGAAGCGATAGAGCCATCAAAATGTTACACAGTGTTACATACATACCTCCACCCACAATTTTAAGTGAGCATTGTAACATACGTACATACCTACAACAATTATCAAAGAAATGCTAGCAAACGCAAGCATACATATTTTCATCATTTTTCAATGAACATACATACCTGCATCATTTTCATTAAATTATAATTCCACTCGTTACTGACCTTCCCCAATTACTTAACAAGTTGAGGAAATAACTAAGGTAGATTGAGTGACGCAATACCCTGCGCGCAAGAATTCGCACGTTGTAATACGATAACCTTGCGCCAGCGGTAGAACCCAGGTGACCAAATGATGGTTCACGATTTGTGTATGAAAAAAATGATATTTATGTAGGTATGTATGTAAATCATGAATATCACGATGAACAAACAACAAGCGATTAGCGTTTGTCGAGATTTATGTATGTACGTATGTAAAAACAAATGCGATAAAGTACTGACGAAACGCTCAGTACGATTCTAGTCAGAGAAAAATATATGTATGTATGTACGGAAGCGACGAGTGCCGCGATTTATTTATAAACAGAAATAAATGAAGTGCAAATGACCTAACACTTTGTACTGTTATATACAAAATGTTTGGTCGGAAGTATTTCATTTATTTCCGTATTAATAAGATTACTCTGTATAAATAAGGTAAGAAATTGTAAAAGAACGCAGTCGAGTAAAATAAAGAAGTCGAGAGCAGTCGATTTGAGTAAGTGTACAGTAAACAGTTCGTTTGAATTAGGAGTTGTGCTTTAAACAAGCTACTCCATACTAACACTAGGAGTTGTGCTTTAAACAAGCTACTCCATAATAATACTAGGAGTTGTGCTTTAAACAAGCTACTCCATAATAACACTAGGAGTTGTGCTTTAACAAGCTACTCCACGCATCTACTCTCACATTAGAGTTACGACAGTCGCTGCTGGGAAAAACAAAAAATTAAGTCAAACGGTTTCTCCACAAAGAAACCACAGCAAAGTTTAAGTAGGATAAATTCTTACATAACAATTTGGCGCAGCCGGTAGGATCAAGGAAGTTAATTCAATATACTTGAAAAACCTTGATCCTCGAACCCACATAGATGTGAAACAAAAACTAGCGTCAAAAGCATGACGTTAGGGCACTTCTGACTTAATTTGTTTGTTCCTGATTTAATTCCAACAACTACTACAAGAAATAAAGGGAATATACTTCTAAGGAAATTTATCGGCTCAGATCTTAAGAAGACGTAAAATCCACATTTTGGACAGACATCAAAGCATTGCTGGAACTACATACATCAAGCACTAAGTAAGTTTCAATCTAAATTCAGCGATTGGCAGAGCTTCAATATTACTCATCTCCCCAAAATACTTCAAATAAACTACTTAGTATAAAACACACATCAAAGAATGTCAGTGTAATACATCTTCAATCAAACTTCTGTTATTAACATATATTCAAGCATATATATATATGTACATAAAAATTAGTTAAACTATCGTTTCTTCGAGAGAATTCTGCACATATTCCGTCAAACTTGTTCTTTTTTTTTTCAAGATTATTCATATACATACGTATATACAAAACTAGTCAAGACTACCTCCTTTTCGAGAAAAGTCTGCTTTCATGCACAAATCTGATCAAAGCCCTGCTTGCTCAGGTTTTGAAGCAACAATAAATTCGTTCTTATTCCCTGTTCTCCCCTATTCTCTCTAACTCGAATGATTTTGCTTTCATGCCTAAAACTGGCCGTAGTTCTACATGCTCTACCTTTGAGACGCCAATAAATTCATTATGATTTGACAATACCAGTCCTCCAGATAGCCCAAGTGTAGAGTGTAATTCATCCCAAAGTCGACCTTCCGTAAACTGGTATCGTGAGCATCGCTCAGGTAAACGTTTCAGAAGGCACAGCCTAATTAATTTTCTAGTAAGAAGAAATAGCTTAAACGCCCTAATCACAGAAAAATCATTAACCGCGCCTACTTCTAATAACGATACTCCAGATATTCCCCAGAGAAAGCAACCCAACCAACCAGCCAAAATGCCAGTGAATTATGAGAAAGTAGTTAAACTTACTGCACAAATGGTGCCTTTGTTCTCTGGAGAAATTAATTCTCAAACCCTCACAGAACTGCAAACGTTCCTAGGCTGTTGTAAACAAGTACGACAATGTCTAGCGGAGGAGGAAAAGGCAGCCTTCATGCAAATTTTCCCAACAAGATTGAGAGGAAATGCATATCAATTAATAGCGTCCAGTACACTCACGACATTTGAAGAAGTTGAGCAGTTGCTTTATCGGACTTACTTACCTCGTGAAACATATCATGAGTTAATTAACAAACTAATCACTTGCCGACAATATCCCCAAGAATCGTTTAATACATTTACTACTAGACTAAAAAGACTTTTAGTACAATGTAACGAGGCAGCACAAAGCAAATACGGTGCTGAAAATTTTAATATAGTAAAGCAACAGATAGAGGACTTTGCAATGGCTTCCGTAAAGAGTGGTGCAAATAACCCCCATCTAAGCGCCTATCTGTTGACAATAAATGAAAGCTCGTTAGAGACTCTCATTCAAAAAGCATTAGATATGGAAAGGTTACAACAGGGTCTCTTTTTCATTCCACAACCAATAAACTACTTACCTCAACATACAAATTCTTTTCAAACGGACCATTTCTTTAGACCAAATACCTCGACTTTTACTAATGCTTATGGTTATCCCATACACGAAAATTTAAACTCCTCTATATATCCCTACACAACTGATACAGGAAAACCTAATATAAAAACTGAGTGTGGTATACCTTCAAATCTGGAGTCATTAAAGGTACCTTCAGTATCCTTTAATACTGACAAAAATCAAACAAATAATTGGTGCTTTACTCAAGCCAGTAAGGCAAGAGAATCCTTAAGAAGTCCACCTCCATTCCAGAACTCTTCTTCTCAATATCCAGACAAGAAACCATACGAAGAGCAAAAATTACTTTTAGGTAGGATCACCTGCAGTTATTGCAAATACAAGGGACATACGTATGATGATTGTTTAAAACGTAAAAATACTCCCTTCTGTATTAACTGCAGAACAAAGGGGCATGATGCCCAATATTGTAAACAAAATGTCAAAGCGCCACGGAATCACTTAAATAGTAACAACAACACTCAGTGGGGCAATCCAAATCACGAACAAAGATTTAATGTTCAAGAGATGTGTAAGTTTTGTGGAAGAAGAGGTCATACAGTACCCACTTGTCAACAGAAGCAACGATGGGAAGGTACAAAATCGGGAAACGGCACACTGTCGACCGAAAAATCCCCGGCTCGACATTAAATAAAACTGCGCAAATTACTTCAGGGTCCTATCAAACAAAAAAACAATCAAATAGAGAAAATATACCAGTGGTAGACTTACCACTGGACATAAGCAAAAACACAGCCGTTCGGCTGATAGTAGACACTGGAGCTGAAGTAGGCATCATAAAAAAGGAAGCATTAGATAACCCAGAACATATAGAACGAAGCCAAAAGGTGACTTTGAAGACTCCATTTGGAGAAGGAGAAACATTGGGAAACTGCCAAGGCAACTTTTTATTAAGCCGCAGTGTCCCATGCAAACTCCAGGTAGTAGAAAACATTGCCCAAGTCTCCCACGATGGGCTGCTAGGCAATGATTTTCTTGCAAAAAATTGTAATATCGAAGGGCCTAATAAATTACTCCGGTTCCCTCGCACGGAAACCAACCCTATTGAATTCACGGTACCTCTCGAAACATCCCTAGAAGATGGAGAGGAAATACCAAGTGATCAATTGGAGGAGCAATTTAAATCACGGGCACCAGATAACAAAAATGCCTTACCTCCAATGGAAGAAACTCTGAACACCTCAAAAAAAGATGAAAGTAGGCAATATGAAGTAGTACTTCAGCGATCCAATAGAATACCTCCTCGATCTCAAATTGTACTGAGGATACCATTACAATTGGACCAAGAAATGATCTGTATGTCTCAGGAGATCCAAGAAGGAGTATTTGTCGCAAATTGCCTAGTTAGTCCTAATAAAAGCTTTATACCATTATCTGTTCTAAACATAAACATAGAACCAGTATTCCTAAGAAGACTAGTTCCAAGTAGTCATTACAATATTAAACTTCTCAATATACCTTTGGACGACATAAATACCCAAAGTAATCAGAAAGAAGGTGATCCACCTTCCCCTCGTACACATAACAAAACAGAATACAACTTCAAAGGTGATAAAACAAATTTCAACTCCAATCCATATTCAATAAACGTAAACCATATTAAAAGCTATAACCCAGACAGACTTGTGGCTTTCGTAAAGAATTACTGTTGGATGAAAATTTAAATCACGAAGAAGAAAGATCAATTCTTGAGTTATGCTATAAGTATAACGATCTTTTTTATCTAAAGGGAGATAAACTAACAAGCACTAATACCATAAAGCATACCATCCCCATTTTGCACAATCAGCCACCAATAAACCAAAAGATGTATAGACTTCCAGAAATGCACCGGGCTGTAATAAATGAACAGATCAAGGATATGTTAGAGAATGACATAATCCAAATAAGCAAAAGCCCATGGAATTCTCCGTTACCTGTAGTCCCCAAGAAAGCTGGGCCTGACGGCAATAAACGTTGGCGCGTAGTAGTAGATTTCCGTAAAGTCAACGAGAAATCTATAGGGGATGCCTTTCCACTACCCAGGATAGAGGATATACTGGATCAACTTGGGCATTCACGGTATTTTACTACTCTTGACCTTGCAAGCGGATACCATCAAGTACTGGTTGACCCAAGAGATAGACCAAAAACTGCATTTAGTACCGCTTACGGGCATTATGAATTTAAGAGAATGCCATTTGGGTTGAAAGGCGCACCTGCGACTTTTCAACGCCTGATGAATTACATTCTAACGGGTCTCCAAGGATTAGAATGCTTTGTCTATCTCGATGATATTGTAATATATGGAAAAAATTTACAAGATCATAACGAGAAACTGGCTAAGGTATTCGACAGACTTCGAGCCCATAATCTTAAATTACAACTCGAAAAGTGTCAGTTCCTTCGCCGAGAAGTAATCTAGCTTGGACCCAAATGCTCAAACGAAGGAGGACTTCCAGATCCCGGTAAAACAAGTTGCGTTCAAAATTTTCCTCAACCCCGAACTGTGAGACAAACCCAATCGTTTCTGGGATTGGCAAACTACTATCGCAAGTTTATCCCTAATTTCTCAAATATAGTCAGGCCATTAACAAATCTATTACGGAAAGACGTCAAATTTAATTGGACTCAAAAGTGCCAAGACTCTTTCAAAGAAATTAAAAATTCCCTTATAAATTCGCCTCTACTCAAGTATCCAGATTTTACCCAACCTTTTAATCTAACAACAGATGCTAGTAACGAGGCATTGGGAGCTGTTTTATCACAAGGGGCAATAGGTAAAGACAGGCCAATAGCGTATGCAAGTAGAAGTTTAAATAAGGCGGAACAAAGATACTCCACAATAGAAAAAGAGTTGCTCGCTATTGTGTGGGCCGCCAGGAACTTCAGGTGTTATTTACAAGGTAGAGCTTTTACGGTTTACACAGACCACAAGCCCTTGAAAGGCGTATTCAATGTGAAAGACCCGACATCGAGATTAGTCAGGTTTCACCATAAACTCTCAGAGTTTGATTATAAAATTGAATATAAGCCTGGAAAATATAACACTAATGCAGACGCGCTTAGTCGAATACCTGCCGAGCTAAACCAGGCAAACCCCAATTCGTTCATTGTGGAAGCTCAGGTACATCACCGAGCCGATTCCGACATCGACGAAAATGATTCTAGTTCTCCAACACCCTCAAAGCCTAAACAAAAACATTGTCATGCTGTTACGAGAGCTCAAATAAGGGAGGCACAAAATGATATTGAAGAAGAAAATCAAAACCCAAAAACTCCCAATATAGTTCAAAATCATCCACGGAACCTCCAAAATGAATTAGTCGAAATTGACTCAACTGATAGCAGCAGATCCGAAAGCAGTGCATCTGAACACGGCGAATTACCTTGGAACCAAAATCTAATAAATTCCCAGCACACATTACCGGAAAATATCTCAGACCCTGAAGAAATCGGGACAATTTTAAAAGACTATCATGACTCCGCGTTTGGTGGTCACCAAGGAGTAATGAAAACTTATAAAAAAATAAAAAAAAAATATGAGTGGAGAAATATGCTCAGTTCCATCAGGAAATATATTCGAAAGTGCCCTAAATGCCAAAAAATGAAGGCTAGCCTGGAATACCGTATGCCGATGATAATCACAGATACTGCCCTAATGCCCTTTGAGAAAATCTATTTAGATATAGTAGGACCACTAGAAGAAACCCACTCCGGAAACAAGTATATATTGACATTCCAAGACAATCTTACGAAATTCGTAGATTGTTATGCCATGCCGAATGGCGAAGCAGAAACGGTAGCAGGAATATTCTTCGATGAGATAATTACTCGTTATCGCATTCCTAACAAGGTAGTAACTGACCAGGGATCTAACTTTTTAAGCGATCTTTTCAAACGTGTCTGTAAACTTCTAAAAATAAAAAAATTACAGACTTCCGCTTATCATCCGCAATCCAATGGCGCACTTGAACGAACCCACAGACCTCTAGTGGAGTATTTAAGAGCTATTGTGTCCGAAAATCCAAAGGCTTGGGATCGATTCCTGAGAACCGCGGCTTTTGTATACAATAACAGCCCACATGAAGGCACTAAGCTCACGCCAATGGACTGTCTGTTAGGATTCACAGCAGATGTTCCCTCTAAACTTAAAAGAGAGCCAGAGCCCATTTATAACCACGAGAGTTACTATCACCTTCTTAGGTACAAAATACAAAACGCATATGCTATCGCCCGAAAAAATTTGCTGAAAGCCAAGGAAAAGTCGAAAGCGTACTATGATAGGAACTCACGTCCGGTAACTTTCAAAGCAGGAGATAAAGTATTACTAAAAATTCCCGCTAAAAAACACAAGCTTTCCCAGATATGGTTAGGACCATATCTCGTGGTACAAGCTTTTACGCCTGTTAACACAATCATACAAATCGGTAAAAGAAGAGTAACCGTACATAATAATAGATTGAAACCATTTCACGAATAATGGCTAATCTTCCAGGAAGGGATTACAATTGCATTTAAGATAAAAAAAAGGGTAAGGGAAAAATTGTGTTTAAGAAAAAGAGAGAATGATCAAACAAATCATTTTATTTTTATAATAACAAAAAAAAAATTTTTAATTTTTTAATTGCAATCAAACACCGTGCTACCCAGCCTACACAGGCAAGTAACAAAGTAAGCTTAACAACAAGAGAACCGCCTCCACCCCCTCCTCTTCCAAAATCATTAATTCATGTTGAGCAGAATCCAATTACACGTACCCGTCATCTACAGGTAGTTTAACTATTTTAAACATAATAGAAATTTGAAAACAAGATTGAAGATGTAAAACGTGATACACAAAAAAAAAATGTATTTATAAACACATACTATATATGCATTAGAAGTAACATACCTATTTATAGATAAATCTAAGAAAGAAAAAATAGGTATAAACAGATATAAATTTTTTTTTTTTTTTTTTTTTTTAAGAATTTGAAAACATATTATAAACACATATAATGAATTTAAAAACATATGTATAAACACATCTAAAAGAAAAAATATGCATAAACACATATAAAAGAAGAGATATGTATAATCACACGTAAAATTTTTTTTATAAAAAGTATGTATAAACACATAAAGAATCTAAAAACATATGCATAAACACACATAAAGAATTTGAAAACATATGTATAAACACATATAAATAATTTTTAAGTAAATAAATGAAAACATATGCATAAACACATATAAAGAATTTTTAAGTAAATAAATGAAAACATATGTATAAAGACATATAAAAGAAAAAATATGTATAATCACATGTAAAAATTTTTTTTTAAAAAAGAAAAAGTGTTAAAAGTATTAAGTAAATTATGTAAACACACATATATAAAGAGTCAAACAGCCATAAGTATAAGTGATCAGCAGTGTTTCAGTGAAGTGCTCGTGTTGTGTAATAAATAAAATAAAGTGAAAAATGACTGGCCGTGGTAAAGGTGGAAAAGGTTTAGGAAAGGGGGGTGCTAAGCGTCATCGTAAAGTTCTTCGTGATAATATCCAAGGTATCACAAAGCCAGCTATCCGTAGATTGGCTCGTCGAGGTGGTGTGAAACGTATCTCTGGTTTAATTTATGAAGAAACTCGAGGCGTTCTTAAAGTATTCCTTGAAAATGTTATTCGTGATGCTGTAACATATACTGAGCATGCAAAAAGGAAAACAGTTACTGCAATGGATGTAGTTTATGCTCTGAAAAGACAAGGACGCACTCTTTATGGTTTCGGTGGTTAAAAAGTTTTGTGCAGTTTTGTGTACTTGTTGATATGTAGGAATTACAAAAAAGAAATATATATACAGTATGCACATGTAATAAAAATGCACATAACATAGCAGTAATACTAATAATCTAGAAAAATAACGGATATAAATTTGTAAACCGATAAGTCAATTATTGTACCGGCACCCGGCGTTATGTAGTTATATACATGCATATAAAAACAATAAATTTCTCGAAAATTATCGAACGATTGAACCATATTCTAATGCGTTATTCCTCTTCTAAGAATAACACATATTTTTTAAAAAGGGGGAGATTTGTTACATACATACCTCCACCCACAATTTTAATTGAGCATTGTAACATACGTACATACCTACAACAATTATCAAAGAAATGCTAGCAAACGCAAGCATACATATTTTCATCATTTTTCAATGAACATACATACCTGCATCATTTTCATTAAATTATAATTCCACTCGTTACTGACCTTCCCCAATTACTTAACAAGTTGAGGAAATAACTAAGGTAGATTGAGTGACGCAATACCCTGCGCGCAAGAATTCGCACGTTGTAATACGATAACCTTGCGCCAGCGGTAGAACCCAGGTGACCAAATGATGGTTCACGATTTGTGTATGAAAAAAATGATATTTATGTAGGTATGTATGTAAATCATGAATATCACGATGAACAAACAACAAGCGATTAGCGTTTGTCGAGATTTATGTATGTACGTATGTAAAAACAAATGCGATAAAGTACTGACGAAACGCTCAGTACGATTCTAGTCAGAGAAAAATATATGTATGTATGTACGGAAGCGACGAGTGCCGCGATTTATTTATAAACAGAAATAAATGAAGTGCAAATGACCTAACACTTTGTACTGTTATATACAAAATGTTTGGTCGGAAGTATTTCATTTATTTCCGTATTAATAAGATTACTCTGTATAAATAAGGTAAGAAATTGTAAAAGAACGCAGTCGAGTAAAATAAAGAAGTCGAGAGCAGTCGATTTGAGTAAGTGTACAGTAAACAGTTCGTTTGAATTAGGAGTTGAGCTTTAAACAAGCTACTCCATACTAACACTAGGAGTTGTGCTTTAAACAAGCTACTCCATAATAATACTAGGAGTTGTGCTTTAAACAAGCTACTCCATAATAACACTAGGAGTTGTGCTTTAACAAGCTACTCCACGCATCTACTCTCACATTAGAGTTACGACAGTCGCTGCTGGGAAAAACAAAAAATTAAGTCAAACGGTTTCTCCACAAAGAAACCACAGCAAAGTTTAAGTAGGATAAATTCTTACATAACAACAGCTTATAAACAACTTGATAAAAGGGAAAAATTAATGAAAATCCACCATAGCTCAATTAATAGACAAAAGTGTCCAGTCTGCAAAGGTGAGCACAAAATATATGGTTAAATACCCAGCAACGAATAGATGCAGTACGCAAATCAAACTTATGTGCAAATTGCTTAACAAGGGGACATCTAACAGTTGACTGCAAGAGTTGGCGACTGTGTAAGGTGTGCAACAAAAAACACCACACACTTCTACATTCGACCCATCCAATTCAAAAATCGATAAACATCCAGAAATCAAGACCAGAGGCTAGTGGGGAACGAATTATAGTCAATAGTCAGCCGACGGAGCTCACCACGCATTTTACTAGAAACCAAATTTAACATACAGTACTATTGGCAACTGCATTAATACAAGCCCGTGTTAGAGATGGAAATTTCATTTAGATAAGAGCACTCGTAGATCAAGGGGCACAAGGTACATTTATTACAGAAGATATAGACACCTAGAAAAGAAATTAATGCAACAGTAACTGCAGTTGGAGAGGCTAGTGTAGGAACTATTCAGACATGTGTAGAGCTTACATTAAAACCCAGATTTGCATCTACATTTGTACTAACAACCACTGCATTAGTACTCAAAAATCTAACAAAAATCCTGGCTGCCGAAAAAATCTACTCGAATTCCTGGAAGCATACCAGAAATTTGGTTCTGGCAGACCCAAGGTACGATATGCCAGGTCGAATTGATGCCATATTAGGAGCAGATGTAGTCGGAAAGATACTACTAGACAATGTCTTGGGGGAGTCCCAGGATCTCCCATAGCACAGCAAACTGAATTGGGTTGGCTACTGTCTGGAGAAGTAGCCAGTGTAACAGCAGACAGAACAATTCAATGCTTCATCTCAGATCAGCAGGGAGCTTCGTCGATTCTGGGAGAGCGAAGAACTACAGTCTGACCAAATAATGACAAGCGAGGACGTAGCATGTGAAAATCATTATAAAAGCACTCATAGAAAAGGAGCCAATGGACAATACACAGTACGTATCCCATTTCGGGAAGATCCTGACAAAGCAGACGATTTACACGGATATAGGCTGTTAGCTCTAGCAAGACTCTTTCAAATGGAACGAAAATTTAAAAACAATATCGCATTCGCAACCATGTACAAGGATTTCATGAAAGAGTATATGCGCTTGGGACATATGGTGCTGGCTACTGATATAAACCAAAACGCTCATTATCTACCACATCCCGCAGTAGAAAAAAGCACTACATCGGCACTAAGAGTCATCTTTGATGCCTCAGCTAAGCATAAATGTGCACGAAGCATAAATGAACTAATGATGATTGATCCTAAATTACAGGACAATTTACTGTCTATACTGTTGAGATGGAGAAAGCACAAAAATGTATTTACGGCGGACATTGAAAAAATGTACCGTCAGATTAAAATTGATGGTAGAGACCAAGACTACCAACGAAGACTCTGGCGAGATTCACCAGATGAATCGATTCGGGAATATAAATGGACAACAGTCACATATGGTACAGCTTCGGCACCATTCCTCGCCATTCGTGCACTACAGCAACTAGCCAAAGACGGAAAACGTACATATCCTACAGCTTCCGAAATTATCATGAACGATACATACGTAGACGATGTTGTCTCCGGCGGGAACTCAGTGAATGAAGTCATTAACTCCAGCACGCAACTTATTAAACTTTTGAAGGAAGGAGGTTTTAATCTTCGAAAATGGTCAAGCAACAGTATGGATCTTATCAACAAAATTGCAAGAGACCTAAGAGAGAATGCAAAACAGCTTGACTTCGAAGAGGAAAAGACAATAAAAGCAGTAGGCGTACATTGGAATCCATCTACTGACAACTTTAAAGTACAAGTTAATATAGACATTAATTCAAGTCCATCAAGTAAACGTGAATTATTGTCAGAAGCTGCAAGAATATTTGACCCTATTGGACTCCTAGCAACAGTGACGATAAAAATTAAACTATTATTCCAAGATGGATCCAATTGGGATGATGAACTGCCCGTTCACATACGGCAAAATTGGGAAAGAATAAAGTCAGAACTCCAAGGCTTGGCACAGATTCCAATTTCCCGATGGATTGGCTACACAGGTAAGGGCTGTAAGTGCGAATTGGATGGATTCTCAGATGCATCCGAAAGAGCATATGCGGCTGTAGTGTATCTTCGAGTAGTAAAAGGCAGACAAATTTCAACGAGTCTTATAACTGCGAAAACAAGGGTTGCTCCACTTAAATCCAAGCTATCCCTACCCACATTAGAGCTTTGCGGAGCAGCACTGCTGGCTAATCTCATCAAAGAAACACAAAAAGTTCTGAAAATCCAGAACCTGCATTGCTATGCCTGGACAGACTCCACTATAGTACTTGCATGGTTACAAGAAGACCCACATAAATGGAAAACATTTGTGGGAAATAGAGTAGCTGAAATTCAAGTAGTCATCGACAGCAGTAATTGGTTTCATGTGAAATCTCACGAGAATCCTTCTGACGTAGCATCGAGGGGAATATATCCCTCTCACTTAAGAAATCTGACGTTCTGGTGGGAAGGTCCTCAATGGCTCCAAGAAGAAGCAATCACCTTCCCCAAGAACGTCCCACAAAACACCGAGGAAGAAAAAAAGAAAGTAATAGTCAAGGTCAGTACTGTAACGAACGAAAAGGAACCACCAATAACTCGGCTACTTCTTCGATGCTCTTCCTTGGGAAAATTACAACGCATATTAGGCTATTATAATCGTTTTATAAACAATACAAGGGTGACAAAAATTCTAAGAAACACGGAACCATTATCAGTCGATGAAATCAACAAAGCACTAACACACGCAATAAAATTTGTACAAGGCACTCACTTTAGAGGAAATAAGCAAATTATCAAAGAGTCAAGAGCTACATAAGACAAGCAGACTATATACACTGTCCCCATTCCTTGACAACGATCAACTACTCCAAGTGGGTGGCCGCTTAGAAAGATCAAACATGCCTTATGACCAAAAACACCCAATACTAATACCTTACAATAGCGAATTCACGGCACTGATAATTGACAAGGCGCACAATGATTCAAGTCATGGTGGAAATTCTCTAACATTAGAAATAATAAGGCAAAAATACTGGATACTGAATGGGCTTAAGGCAGTAAAAGGACATATCCACAAATGCATTAAGTGTCATCGATATAAGGCACAAATATCTCAACAAATGATGGGTATGCTGCCAACAGCTAGAGTCGTGCCCAGTCCTCCATTTACACACACTGGTGTCGATTACGCCGGACCCTTCGCTACTAGCAAAAGGTAGAGGCAATAAAACTCATAAAGTCTATATTGCAATATTTATATGCCTCACATTAAAAGCGATACATATAGAAGTAGTTACTGACCTTACATCCAAGGCATTCTTCGCAGCCTTTAAACGATTTACTAGCAGAAGAGAACCAGTACCACATCTTTACAGTGACAATGCTACAAACTTTGTTGGCGCAAATAGAATATTAAGTGATCTTCATAAATTAAATTCGTATAAGACTGATGTAAATACAGCTCTACATGAAGTCGGAACACAGTGGCACTTCATACCTCCCGCATCCCCCCATTTCGGAGGTCTTTGGGAGGCTGGTGTCAAATCTATTAAATATCACATTCGAAGAGTTATTGGAGAAACGAGACTCACATATGAAGAAATGTCCACGTTAATGGCACAAATAGAGGCATGTCTCAGCAGCAAGAAGATTTAATAAAAGGAAATCTAGGGTTTATAAAGGACGAACAAATGCCACCGTCAAAATGGGCACTTTGTCGAATAATAGAGACACATCCTGGAACTGATGGTCGAACTAGAGTTGTAACACTACAAACAAAGAATACTAAAATAAAATACGATTAGGCGCTATTACAATGAATTAATTAACAGTAAATCAACAAAAAATAACATAGACTCATAGAATTTTCATTAGAAAGCTCACATTTACGATAGTGTTATAAAAGTTCATCAAACGTTCACAGATTTGCTAAGGAAATGTTAAGTGGTAATTAAAGGAAACTATTAGAACGTAGCTATGCGCTAGATACTCTTTACTTTTCCTTCCACTCTTCTCGAGCCCTCTTGATGTAGGGGTTGAAAAGGTCCGTTCCTCTGCTCTCCTTTCAGGTCAATACAGGGACACTGAAAAAAGAAAAAACCTTGCTGCTCTCAGTGTCGATTGGGGGATGGGGCAAGTCAGCGGAAAGCAGAACATCTGCGCCTTCAAATAAGTATGTGGTAAGTAGTGTAAAGGTCCCTTCAGGACTGGATGTGTGTGACGGCCTTTGTCTTGTCAGGCACGAACAGGCACGACACATGGTGGCAGCGGCACTTTTTCGTGGAACCTCCCCACACTCTCCGCAAATGGTCGGGGTGAGCTAGCGTGACGCCCTGCAGTCAACGCTGTCCACCGAATGATCTGTCAGCATATGCTGGCAGAGCGTTGCCAACCTTTTGAATCAAAATTACCCACGATTTTAGCCGATTTGAAGAGATTCTCCCTCTACCATTTCGAAAATTCCCACCCAATTCCCATAGAAAAAAACAGCATTATACATGCTACAGACGAGGTGCAAATGCTCAATTTAAAAGAGAATTATTTTTCGTTAACCTTATAACACTGTTCGAAATCATTTTTCCACAAATAAACATATATTAGATAAATAAAATTTTCAATTTTAAGTGAAACATTCATGCCTCTGTCTGTCCTGGGTATAATGTAAAACTGAAATAATTTTCACAAAAACACAAAAAAATTAAGAAACAAAATAATCAAACATACGTATAACAAAATAAAATAATATTTCAGGTATTGCAGTTATTTAAAATTAATAAAATAAATGAAAATTTAAATCACTATATCGTGATTATGTAATGAATTCACATTCATTCCTATATTTCCCTATAAAAATACATTACAATGAATTGCATGTATATACCTACCCATTAATCTTTTTATTAAAATTAAATGTCCCAATTTACAAGCCGATTGCTTGGTTTAAAATTGCTGCCGTTGCTACGGTAATGTATTACACCTCCACCGAGCATAAACAATACCGGCAACACAATTTCGTCATCACCAGACTAAAGTGCCTAATCAGCCTAGCGATACATTGCATTGTTCCCGTGCTCGGTAGGTCAACATAGCAATGACCGGCAAGTAAATAATGAGTAAACGATTTCCCCTACACTGTCAGGCATATAGTAAGAACCAATGACGTACGCCTCTTGTATTGTGCCTTCGATAAACAATAATCGGCACATAGGCGCACGTACAATAAATGATCAGTGATAGGCGCCTCCTCTTTTTTTTTCTTTTCTTTTCTTCCTCTCAACTTTTAATTAAGAATGATCGTTGATTGGCATTCTCCATTTCTCGTTAAATTTTATTAAATATTTTCCCCCCTAAGGAAAATTCGGAGGTATCGATTGAATGGTCAATAAAAACCCGGTCAGAGGGCATTAAGCAGTTCAGTGCGCTTTTAATAATAGATAGAGAACAAGGGAGTCCCCCGACCACCGGTAAGGCCTCTTGTTCAAAGTAATTAGATACAGCAACATTGTTTTTTTATTAAATTGTAAAGGCTCAAAGGAAGCCAAGTGTTAAGTAATAAAAGTATAAAAGTGTTAAAGAAACATAAAGGATTTTTTTTTGGGCTGGTGACCTTCTCTTACTAGAAAGTAAGATCCAAGCTACCCAACATACAAATTAAGGTAACCTAAGCCAGGCGCTCAGAGGATACACAACGATACCCAACGTTGTCTAAGACAACCCAATCTCAAGACAGGCTCTAGAGATTGTGAAATAAAATTGAGTAAAACGAACTCAGAAGGCATCATAAAGAAATCATCAAGAAGACATCAAAACTATGGACCCTAGAGAAGAAAAAGCCAAGGAACTGCAGAAAAAAGTAGAAGAATTCACCAGAACCGCAGAATCCGATGAAGAGACGATGGACTTTGAAGAATACAGGAAATTAAGCGAAAGGTTACAACGACTAAACACCTTACGCAGGAAGTAAGTCAAGTCAGACCCATAATTATTATTTAATTATTTAAGTTATTGATAATTTTCATATACATATGTTCGTAGGAAATTTTTATTATAAAAAATATATCCAATGTTAGACAGTGAAAATTAGTGAATTAATGTAAATTTCTTTTTGCTTTTAATCGATTGTCTCACAACTAAAGGAAATCGTCACAATTCTTTTGTTGCAATTTTGTCTTGTAACTTACAGAAAACGTTACAAATTCTTGCTCTCGTTGTCGTTTTTTTTTTTTTTCTCTCGTTTTGTGCTGATTGTGAAGTTTCCTATTCAAAAAACTGATTGTGAAGTTCCAAATAATTCTGATCCATCATCAAAAAACTTTTTTGAAATTATTATAACAGCTGGAACGTAAGCTGAATATTTTTTGTTGTTTACGCAATTATTAACCGTTCAAAATTGTGAGAACAAGGGCCAAGGAATATCTAGCCCGTGCTGCCGATAGCCGCAGACACGTTTCATCTCGCTTGGCTCGAGCAATACGATACGTAAAACAACCAAAAATTACCACAATGCTTGGAAGCAATCCCAGTTCCGAAAACTCTTCTTCAAAGTCATCTGACCTTAAATTATCTCTCACAGATGCTCGAAACTTAATTCCAGAATTCGATGGGAATCCCGAGGACTTGCATAAATTTATTTCTTGTAGCGACCTTCTTTTTTCTCAAAGCAAAAATGACGCAGATCGCAGCATGTTCCTCAATATTTTAAAAACTCGATTAACTGGTCCCGCTTACGATATTTTTAAATGTAGATCAATTACCACTTGGGAAGAATTAAAAGACGAAGTAACTTCCCACTTCCAAGACCACAGATCCCGTATAGTTATTCAAGGGGAACTCTTCCGCTTAAAGCAAGGCCTTCGCGAGAATGTGCAAGATTTTGCCGGAAGAATATCCAAACATTTGGCTGATCTGAATAGCGTCACGATGAGTGAGGCAACAGAGACTTCTTCGCAAAAATACTTAATAAAAGAAAACGAGAAAAATGCTATTCGAGCGTTCGAGGATGGTCTCAGAAGTGACCAACTCAAGGTAATAATTAAAGCTCGTTCCGAAATCTCGCTGAGAAAATTAATCAGTTTCGCGACCGAACATGCTCAACGCATGGAAGAAGCACACCAAAGTGTTCCTCGTCCTATTCTTAATACCTTACATTGCGATTTTTGTGGAAAAAAGGGACACAACAAAGAAAACTGTTTTAAAAGAAAACAGTTACCTCCAGTCCCCAACTACGCTAACATCAAAAGAGAGGTAAACAGAATCTTCTGTGGATATTGCCACAAACCAAATCACCACGCTAATGAATGTAGGAGAAGAATCGCAGACGAGCGACATTTTCGTCCACAGCATCCAAACGCCAACGCTGTAAGGACATCACCGCTCAGACCACCTCAATCTGATCAGCCTCGTCCATTTAGGCAAGTGCGCTGGTCCACTCCGAGTACAAACTATCATGACTCTGAACTTCAGGGAAACGATTACGAGCGGGAAGAGTTGGATGGCGACGCCTCTCGCGAAATGGTTGCTCAAGCCATCATACATCAGCATCAAAACTAAAATTCACACAGAGTTACACAATCCGAGTACTCCTGAGTACTCATAAAAACACTCTGTTTGTTGAATTCCCGTTAAGCATTTCCAAATTTAAAATTACTAAGTTCATTGTCGATACTGGAGCTGAAATTAGTTTACACAAGGCCGAAGCCACTATTGACTCAGCCATGGTGCATGAGAATCAAAAATGCACTATCACTACTCTTTCTGGAGACTATGTTTCCTCATGAGGCGTGTCTTACGGAAATCTTGACTTCATGACATATGAATCCACAATAAACCACCCTTTCCATATAATTCCCGATGGAAGCAAACTACCCTATGATGGCTTACTAGGAACCGATTTTCTAACTAAATTCCATTGCATTCTTAACTGTTCAAAGGGATACTTGGAGTTAGAAATACCCAAGCCATTTATTTCAAACGTAGTTATGAACTCTAACTTAAATTACATAAAGGAAGATGTAAAAAAAACGCTAAGAAAGAATACATTATCAGAAAAAGGAGAGTGTGAGAACAAGAAAATTTATAATAAAGAAGATGTAGAAAAGCCTAGTATAAAGGCAAATGTCGAAGTACAAGGAAAGTGTCATGAACACTTAAGTAACAAAAAAAGCACATGTTGTGTTATAGAAAAAAAAATGTAACGACCTCTTAGCAATCTTCCAAGTGTACTGTTATTTAATTCTACTATCAAAACAAAAAAGTGAAACATCTAGTCCCTTGAATGATCCGGTATGTCAGAATTCATCCATGCTAAGCCAAGCGAATTCTACTGCCTGTGTGGATCTGCAAAAGGAGACAACTGAGAACGCAAGTCGCGAATCAAATAAGCAAGATCCTATTAAAAGCAAAGTGGTAGAAAAGAAGGATTCAGACTCTATACCCGAAATAGATAACGGGACTAATAAAATTAAACTACCTCCACGATCTGAAGTTGTAGTAGATTTACCTACTAGAGAAACAGAGGAATTATTCGTCGAAAGAGAAGAAATTCACCCTGGAGTTTTCATAGGGAACACTATGTCCAAACCAATCAATAAATCAATAAAAATTTTGATGCTAAATTCAAGTGACAAAGAAGTTGAAATACCATATCAACAAATAAACCCTAGTTGGGAATACCTTGATCAGTACGATATTGTCCAAGCAGATTATGATCATGACCCAGTGGAAAACCGTCTGAAAAAGTTAGAAAATATTTTGGAATTGCAGCATTGTAATAAAGAAGAAAAGAATACAATAACAGACATCTGTCGCCAATACAATGATCTGTTTTATCTCGAAGGTGACGTACTTACGTGTACTGAATCATCAGCACATACTATTCCGGTTAAAACCGACACTGTCCCAATACTGGTCCCGCTTACGATATTTTTAAATGTAGATCAATTACCACTTGGGAAGAATTAAAAGACGAAGTAACTTCCCACTTCCAAGACCACAGATCCCGTATAGTTATTCAAGGGGAACTCTTCCGCTTAAAGCAAGGCCTTCGCGAGAATGTGCAAGATTTTGCCGGAAGAATATCCAAACATTTGGCTGATCTGAATAGCGTCACGATGAGTGAGGCAACAGAGACTTCTTCGCAAAAATACTTAATAAAAGAAAACGAGAAAAATGCTATTCGAGCGTTCGAGGATGGTCTCAGAAGTGACCAACTCAAGGTAATAATTAAAGCTCGTTCCGAAATCTCGCTGAGAAAATTAATCAGTTTCGCGACCGAACATGCTCAACGCATGGAAGAAGCACACCAAAGTGTTCCTCGTCCTATTCTTAATACCTTACATTGCGATTTTTGTGGAAAAAAGGGACACAACAAAGAAAACTGTTTTAAAAGAAAACAGTTACCTCCAGTCCCCAACTACGCTAACATCAAAAGAGAGGTAAACAGAATCTTCTGTGGATATTGCCACAAACCAAATCACCACGCTAATGAATGTAGGAGAAGAATCGCAGACGAGCGACATTTTCGTCCACAGCATCCAAACGCCAACGCTGTAAGGACATCACCGCTCAGACCACCTCAATCTGATCAGCCTCGTCCATTTAGGCAAGTGCGCTGGTCCACTCCGAGTACAAACTATCATGACTCTGAACTTCAGGGAAACGATTACGAGCGGGAAGAGTTGGATGGCGACGCCTCTCGCGAAATGGTTGCTCAAGCCATCATACATCAGCATCAAAACTAAAATTCACACAGAGTTACACAATCCGAGTACTCCTGAGTACTCATAAAAACACTCTGTTTGTTGAATTCCCGTTAAGCATTTCCAAATTTAAAATTACTAAGTTCATTGTCGATACTGGAGCTGAAATTAGTTTACACAAGGCCGAAGCCACTATTGACTCAGCCATGGTGCATGAGAATCAAAAATGCACTATCACTACTCTTTCTGGAGACTATGTTTCCTCATGAGGCGTGTCTTACGGAAATCTTGACTTCATGACATATGAATCCACAATAAACCACCCTTTCCATATAATTCCCGATGGAAGCAAACTACCCTATGATGGCTTACTAGGAACCGATTTTCTAACTAAATTCCATTGCATTCTTAACTGTTCAAAGGGATACTTGGAGTTAGAAATACCCAAGCCATTTATTTCAAACGTAGTTATGAACTCTAACTTAAATTACATAAAGGAAGATGTAAAAAAAACGCTAAGAAAGAATACATTATCAGAAAAAGGAGAGTGTGAGAACAAGAAAATTTATAATAAAGAAGATGTAGAAAAGCCTAGTATAAAGGCAAATGTCGAAGTACAAGGAAAGTGTCATGAACACTTAAGTAACAAAAAAAGCACATGTTGTGTTATAGAAAAAAAAATGTAACGACCTCTTAGCAATCTTCCAAGTGTACTGTTATTTAATTCTACTATCAAAACAAAAAAGTGAAACATCTAGTCCCTTGAATGATCCGGTATGTCAGAATTCATCCATGCTAAGCCAAGCGAATTCTACTGCCTGTGTGGATCTGCAAAAGGAGACAACTGAGAACGCAAGTCGCGAATCAAATAAGCAAGATCCTATTAAAAGCAAAGTGGTAGAAAAGAAGGATTCAGACTCTATACCCGAAATAGATAACGGGACTAATAAAATTAAACTACCTCCACGATCTGAAGTTGTAGTAGATTTACCTACTAGAGAAACAGAGGAATTATTCGTCGAAAGAGAAGAAATTCACCCTGGAGTTTTCATAGGGAACACTATGTCCAAACCAATCAATAAATCAATAAAAATTTTGATGCTAAATTCAAGTGACAAAGAAGTTGAAATACCATATCAACAAATAAACCCTAGTTGGGAATACCTTGATCAGTACGATATTGTCCAAGCAGATTATGATCATGACCCAGTGGAAAACCGTCTGAAAAAGTTAGAAAATATTTTGGAATTGCAGCATTGTAATAAAGAAGAAAAGAATACAATAACAGACATCTGTCGCCAATACAATGATCTGTTTTATCTCGAAGGTGACGTACTTACGTGTACTGAATCATCAGCACATACTATTCCGGTTAAAACCGACACTGTCCCAATACATGTGAAACCATATCGGCTACCTGAATCGCAAAGAGTGGAGATTGATAAACAAATTGGAGAAATGCTTAACCAAGAGATAATTAGTCCCAGTAGGAGTCCATGAAACTCCCCTCTATTACTGGTCCCCAAAAAACCCGATGAATCTGGTAAAAAACGTTGGCGAGTGGTAGTAGACTTTCGGCGTCTTAACGAAGTTACGTTGGGAGACGCTTACCCTTTACCAAATATCACTGATATTTTAGATCAGCTCGGGCGATCTAAATATTTTACTACATTAGATTTGGCGAATGGGTTTCACCAAATACCAATGGATAAGAAGGACAGGGAGAAAACCGCCTTCAGTACCCCATTCGGTCACTTCCAATATAACAGAATGCCTTTTGGCTTAAAGGGAGCGCCAGCCACATTCCAACGGTTAATGAATACCGCACTTACTGGTCTGCAAGGGTTACAATGTTTCGTGTACCTAGATGACATTGTCATCTATGAATACAATTTGCAGGATCACAACAGAAAATTTTATTAATGTTTTTGATCGTCTCAGATCACATAATTTAAAGTTGCAACCCGAAAAATGTCATTTCTTACAGAAGGAAATTGCTTATCTTGGACACATTGTCGGAGAACATGGCGTTATGCCAGATCCTAGCAAAATCAAAGTGGTTAAGACTTATCCAACCCCCAAGAAATCAAAAGACATCAAATCATTTCTGGGATTTGTCGGATATTATAGACGTTTTATCCCAGATTTTTCCAAAACAGCTAAACCTTTAACAAACCTCTTGAAGAAAGACATTCCCTTCAAATGGGACGAATTTTGTGATGAGTCATTTAAACTCCTTAAGGAAAAACTCATCACCGCCCCAATACTTGCCTATCCCGACTTCAAAAAAGAATTTATTGTCACTACGGACGCTAGCGATATTGCAGTGGGTGCAGTGCTATCTCAGGGTGATATCGGCAAAGACCGACCGATATGTTTTGCCAGTAGAGCTCTCAACCCTGCTGAAACTAGGTACTCGACAATCGAGAAAGAGCTCCTAGCAATTGTCTACGCCGTCGAACAATTTCGTCCCTATATCTATGGACGTAAATTCACCATAGTCACAGACCACAAACCCCTGGTGTGGTTGATGAAACTCAAAGACTCCACTTCGCGTCTGATGAGATGGCGAATTAAACTCGAAGAGTACGACTATACTATTGTACACAAGCACGGGGCACTTAACGCTAACGCTGACGTCCTCAGCAGAATAGTTCCTGAGGAATCCCTCACAATGGAACAAAAAGCTATTAACGTTATGACTAGAAGTCAAGCTAAGACCGTAACACTAGAGACAACTGATCCCACACTGGACAATCTATACAACAAATATATCTCTTCCCCTCAGGCCGACAGCAATACCATAGTTGAAAAAAAAGCAACACCTATTCAACGAAAAAGGTGTGAAGCATAAATTTTTTTTGCTACCTAAAACAGAAGACCACACAGAAACCTATCTAAAGGAAATTATCGCTACCCTAGAGGAGGACGTCAAGGTACAAGACGTAAAGCATTATCAGTTAAAGCATCAAAATTATATAGTTGCAAAAACCGCTATACCAATGAGGATCGAAGCCGATTATAACCAAGTTCTCGCAATACTAACACAGTACAAAAGCTATTGTGAACAAAATAATCTCAGCGAAATTAACATTTCGATACCTCACTTGGACCTGATTACTCTCTCGGAATTAAAAAATATGTTAACATTTATATTTCAAAACCCCAATATGGAAATTAAGATGTATCACACAGATGTTAAGATGGTAAACAATCTAGAAGAACAACGTCAAATAATTGAGTTGTTCCATCAGTCACCTATGGGCGGACACCAAGGAGTTACGCGTACCACAAAGCAGATACAAACCATGTACACTTGGCCCGGTCTTAACCAAGATGTAGAGAACCACATACGGAAGTGTTCGTCCTGCCAGACAAACAAATTAAGCAGGAACCAGAAAATGCCAATGAAAATAACAACCACTAGCACAAGACCATTCGAAAGAATCGCTCTTGACATATGTAGTAGGACCACTTCCCGTGAGTCATGATGGAAATCGATACCTATTAACATTCCAGGATGACCTCACTAAATATATGGAGGCCATACCACTCCACAATATTGAAGCACGAACAGTTGCAGAAGCTTTCGTATTAAACATTGTAGTGAAACATGGTATTCCATCATCTATTCTATCAGATCAAGGCTCAAATTTCTTGAGTGAGACATTTAAACAAATGTGTAAACTGCTAAACATAACAAAACTCCAGACTACCCCCTACCATCCTCAAACTAATGGAGCTCTAGAGCGTAGTCACAGGACGTTATCCGAATATCTACGACATTTCGTAAATCGTGACCCCTTAACGTGGGACAATTGGATTCCGTATGCTATATTTACGTATAATACTAGCCCTCATTCAAGTACCCGATTTTCTCCTTACGAGCTTCTATACGGGTTTCCTCCCAACATCCCTTCAATTGTCAAAACAAATCCAACCGTAAACTACAATTATGAAAATTATAGTAACGAATTGAAGGCTAGACTACAACACAGCTACCAGATAGCAAAAGAAAATCTCCTTGTAAGCAAGGAAAAATCAAAACGTCTTTACGACAGAAATTCTAGAAACAAATCCTTCAACCTAGGCGACAAAGTTCTTCTAAAAAATAACGCTAGGAAAAACAAATTCTCTTCTCTATGGAATGGACCATATGAGGTAATAGGAATTAACTCCACTGAAAATTCCACCATAAGAGTAGGTAATAAGTCAAAAACCATACATAATAACAACTTGAAGTTATTTATCGAATAATAACTAATTTAAAATTATATCCTAGGATAACCCTGGTTGTGCTGACTATCGCCCTACACATTTGTTCGTGCACTGCGGTATCAGAACCAATGAATGTGACTTATCTGGAAAATAACCCTGGAATCTACTTCGAGGAAGTTGGCCGAGTGGGTTTATACAGCCATGAGTGGCAAATAATTATTTACTACAACATCGATGATTTCAATTTTGAATTAGAAAAGCTGATTAATTGTACTGAGCATGCCCGAACACTTTGTCTCTTAATGAAAACACACCACAACAAACTACCATTGTGTGATGACATAACTCACCAATTACACTCGATTACAAAAATGCTTAAACAAAATTCTTTATTGTTAAAACCCGAAACGGCACGATTCAAAAGAGGTTTATTCAATGCTGTAGGTACCCTTAGTAAGACATTGTTTGGAACCCTAGACGCCGAAGACGCGGCCGAGCTTAACTCTCATATAGAAGCCCGAAACAATAATCAAGAATACCTTTCTCACCTAATCAAGAACCAGACCTTTATCATAGATACCACAGTCAACATATTCAATAGAACCCGTTTAGCTATCAAGGAGCAATTCTTACACATTGAGAAGAAACTGGTAAGTTTAGGTTCAATAATCAATCGAGTCAAAACAGACACTTTACAACAAAGTATTACCACCGACTTAGAAACAATGGTTTCTCTGACTTCTCTAATGATGCTCCGATACCAAACGACCCAGAATTTGTTGATCGATCTAGTCACTGATGTACGTCATGGAAAACCACATCCCTCTATTATTACTCCATCCCAAATAAAGCAAACTTTGGAAAATATTCAAAAAGAACTCCCTAGCACATTAACACTACCTATAAATAAAGGCAAAAATAATCTCCTACAAATATACCAAATATGCAATGTCAGGACTGCCATAGTTGGAAGCAAGATAATCTTTCATGTTAAACTCCCATTACCATTTAGAGATAACTATCAACTCCTCAAAGCATATCCACTTCCTACTCCCCACAATGATAAATTAGCTTACATCAAGCCATCTCTTGAATATTTGGTTATCGACTACAATAGGGAACATTACTATACTCTCAATAAAATCGACTTTCAAAATTGCCTGACAAATGATTTAGCCCATTACCTTTGTATTACGTTATATTGAAACAACCGAGTACTGTATAACCTTATATTTAAGTGACTCAGTACAGACTGGCTACTTGCTAACTTATAGACTAATCGATCGCTGATGATACCCAGACGTGGGTTAGTAGTTGTGCGTATTATTATTTTATAGCGCTGCTACTTATATTTCGGTGATGACCAATGCTGTCATTGTATAGTTATATTTCAGCTCTTCTGTGATATGCTACACCTCCCCTTTTCTTTTAACTTAACTAAGTTGGGATTGTTATTTCATCTATCAATTCATTTCTCTTAATCTGCTATGTACATATGTCTACATTCTAATAGTGAATTAAGTAAGCCTTATAGTAACATAATTATTAATCTAGTGTAATTATTACTATGAAATATATTTCAATAATTTTGGTTTTTTAATATTATATCATCCATTTATGTGTTTTTCTATATATGTTAATTTCTTAAATGCAATTCAATTGTTATTCTTCCAATCTTAGGTACGTGAACGCAGAAAGAATGAATTTCGTCTGATTATTGTTCCATCTTCCTTCTCCACCCAATAGGAGCGTGGAGTTGTATGTTTTTTATTTATTTTTCCCTGTTCCCAATTTTGTTTATTTTTAATCCATATGGGCTGGCCATCATTAAAGATTTTTCTTGGTCTCGCATTCCGATTGTAGTATTTTTCATTCCGATGGTTGTTAAGCTTTACTTTATTATAATGGTTGTTATATTTGGTATTGTCAAATTTTGATAATTTAATAGGCAGTAAAGTTCTAAGTTGTCGTCCCATTAAAATTTCACATGGACTTCTATCGCAACCCTTGGTTGGTGTGTTTCGATATTCTAGTAGACCTAACCATAATTCTTCCTTAGCGTCTTTTGATTTTTGCAACAATCGCTTTGCTGTTTGCACAGACCTTTCGGCTAATCCATTTGATGTAGGATAATAAGGGCTACTTGTAATTAATTTAATATCATGTTCACTAGTAAACGATTGGAACTGGAATGATCCAAATGGGTTATTATCTGCGATAATAATTCGAGGTAACCCGTGTATTGCGAAAATATTTTTTAATTTGTTTATGATCTCCCCGGATGTTTTATTTTTTATAGGTATTATATCAAGATATTTTGATAAATAGTCTGTTACTACGAGATAAGTTTTTGAATGTATTTCGAAAATATCCATACCTATTTTATCAAAGGGTAGTTGGGGGATTTCATGAGCTTTGTATGGTTCTTTTTTATTAGCATTACGATATTTCTGGCATATATTGCAGGATGCTATTAAGTTTTCAATGGTTTCATTAATTCCTGGCCAGAATACGGATGTTTTAGCCCTGGCTTTCGTTTTTTCGATTCCTTGATGTGATTTATGCAATAAGTTTAAAATATCATTTCTCATTGAGGCAGGTACTACAATACGTTCATTAAAGAATATGATTTCTCCATCTAAAATTAAATTATCTTTCAATTTCCAAAAATATCTTATTTTATCTTTTAATTTTGACTTGTCTTTAGGCCATCCATTTTCTAAAGTTAGCTTTAATTCTTTTAATATTGGGTCATTTAGGGTCTCTCTTATGAACTGATCTTTTTTACTGTCGCTAACATTTATGGTATGTATAACCTCGTTGAGGTCTGTTATTTCGGGGACACATACTTCACTACTAACATTTCGTGACAGTACGTCTGAAATATGCATATTTTTACCGGGACTATGGCTTAGTTGTATGTTATATTTACATAATCTAAGCATAAGCCTTTGCAGGCGGGAGTTTGGGATTTTTGTTATGTCTTTGTTAAATAAGCCTAATAGCGGCTTGTGGTCAGTTATTACTTGAACTTTTTTACCATAAATAAACAAATGAAATCGGGTACATGCAAAAACAATTGCCAGAAGTTCTTTTTCGATTTGAGAATATTTCTGTTCTGTTTCCGAAAGACTTCTAGATATGAAATAAATAGGTTTCTGTCCTTGTTTCATGCAAGCTCCAAGACCAAATTTAGATGCATCTGCTTCTATTGTTATCTCTGCAGATTCATCGAAGAATCGTAATGATGATGCGTTTTTTATTAATTGTTTGATTTTATTAAGACAACCTGTGTGGGGTTGCTCCCATTTAAAATTTGTATTCTTTTTAAGTAGCTCTCGTAATGGCTGTGTTGCCTCAGACAGGTTGGGGACGTAATTTCTTACGTAATTTACGAAGCCTAACAACTTTTGTAAGTCTTTCTTATTGGATGGTGGTTTCAAGTGGGAAATGGCTTCGACGCGATTAGGATCACAAGAGACCCCGTTTTTCGAGATAATCTGTCCTAAGAATTTTACTTCAAGCACTTTATATTGAACTTTATCCATGTTAAATTTTATGTTTAGTTCCCGCGCGCGTTTGATAACTTTATATAAAATTTCATCATGCTTTTCTTCGTCTTCCGCAGCTATGAGGATATCATCAAGATAAATTACCACGCCATCAATATCTTTAAAGTTTTCCTCATTATATTTTTGGAAAATTTCTGGGGCTGTTTTAATGCCAAATGGGAGACGTTTGAATCTATATGTGCCAAAAGGTGTGCTAAATGTACAAAGGTGGCTAGACTGCTTATCCAGTGCTACTTGCCAGTACCCGTCTTTAAGGTCAAGCACCGTAAACAGTGATTTATTCACAAGTTTAGTAGAGATTTCGTCGAATGATGGAATGGGATGGTTTAAATTTTTAATGGCTGCATTAAGCTCCTTTGGATCCAAACATATGCGTACTTTCTTTCCTGGTTTTTCTACAATAACTATGTTTGAAATCCAATCTGAAGCTTTTTTAGATTTTTCTATAATTTTTAGGCGTTCTAATCGGTTTAGTTCACATTTTACAGCATCTTTAATTGCTAATGGTATTCGTCTTGCTGGTTTAATTACTGGATGGGAATTTTCTTTTATTTCAATTTTAAAATTTTCTACAAATGTTCCTAGACCCTCGAATAAGTCCTTGTTTATTTCTATAAATTGTTCTTTTGTTAATTCTTTTTTAATCATATTTACGCGTTTTATTAAATTTAAATTTATGCAAGTGTCTAATCCTAGAATCGGAATGGATCCTTCTTTAGTGATGACCAGTTTAATATCTTTTATGTTATTTCGTATTATGCATCTTGTAATCGCTGTACCTATAATATTTAAAGTTGTTCCCCCGTAAGCTTGTACTGTAATATTATTAGGAACTATTTTTAAACTTTTAAACATCTTGGTCATTTCTAAGGGGAGCACATTAACGTCTGCTCCGGAATCTAATTTAAATTTTATAATTTTATCTTCAATTTTAACATGTTCGTACCAAGATTTTTCTATATTTGATTTTTGATTTAATGTATTAATGTAAAAGCTGTCATTATTATTTATTTCAAAATTCTGTAGTTCACGTACCTGGACTGGTTTTGTATTGCATGCTACTGCGTAATGATTTTTTTTTCCACATTTTTTACATATTACCCCATAAGCTGGGCAACTCCTATAAGCATGTGTCTGTGTACATTTTTTACAATTTATTTTAGTCTGCTTTTTTGTTTTAATTTGATAAAAATTCTGTGATGTCCCTGCTTCCTGATCTCTACTTCTATTGACTATTTTCCTATTGTCATTCATCGGTCTGTAATTTGAATTAGTTTTAGTAAAATTATAATTAAATTTTTTATATGGAACTTTTGCTACCACGTCCAGTGTTGATAAACCCTTTTGTAGTTGCTCCAGTTGACTTTTCGATGCCTCACTCGTTCTACACATTTCGATTGTTTTCGTTGTAAATTTTTGTCGGGTGTACCCAAGACGATCCTATCTCTTAACATGCGGTCTTCTTGATCAGCGTATCCACAGTTGCGAACTAATTTCTGCACACCCATCAGGAAATTATCGAATGGCTCCCCTGTATGTTGATTGCGATTGTGGAATATGAAACTCGCGTAGACTTCATTTTTCTTAGGCCGACAAAAATCTTCAAAGGCTTTTACCACGGTTTCATATTTTTCTTTTTCTTCCGCTGCTAGGTTAAAGGAGTTGAAGACTTCAACCGCATCAGGCCCTATTGCATTTAAGAATACAGCAACTTTTACATTATCAGATTTTTTATCTAGCTCTGCTGCCGCTACAAAGATCTGGAAGTTTTGGTGAAATTTTCTCCAATTTTCGGAAAGGTTGACACCTTGCAGGTTTAGTGGCTCGATTTTCCGTATATAATCCATCGGAGTTTTTATTTGTATTATTTTGATCTTCTTGGGCGGTCTTCCCTTTGGCCTCGGTAATACACTTAATGATTTATTACCTACTTTCGATTTTCCCATTCAGTAGGTATATAGATCAGTTTATTTGATTTGTTTCATTATTGAAACGATTTTTTTTTTTTTTTGCGTTGCAGTGGATTATGACCTTTTGTCTCACTGATATCTACACTTGTTGGCACGACACGTGTTCACTTTAGGCATGCGATTTAATTTTTTATTTTAAGTAAAATCGATAATCGGTTTAATTGTTATTTTTACCGCTTTTATTTATTTCTAATTTATTTTTGCACAATTGCACTGATTGAGCTGATTTTAAGAAATTTTTTTTTAATGACCGGCTGCGCCATGTATTACGTTATATTGAAACAACCGAGTACTGTATAACCTTATATTTAAGTGACTCAGTACAGACTGGCTACTTGCTAACTTATAGACTAATCGATCGCTGATGATACCCAGACGTGGGTTAGTAGTTGTGCGTATTATTATTTTATAGCGCTGCTACTTATATTTCGGTGATGACCAATGCTGTCATTGTATAGTTATATTTCAGCTATTCTGTGATATGCTACAACCTTTGTCGAATCATTCACCCCATTTTTAACGTACATTCGGTAAATAATCTCTGCGAAATTGACCTACTCAAACATAGTCAACGTATTCCGGATCAATGCGAAATCCAAACCGTTTCAAATCTTGATTTCTGGATACAGCTCTCCCAGCCTAACAAGTGGCTATTCTCGATGCATGAAGCAGTAACTGTCGATGTCATTTGTGGTAGTAAGATTAATTCATACAAACTGCACGACACTGGCGTTATTGAGTTATCATCCAAATGTTACATGCGTACAAGTAACCTGATCATTCAAGCTCACAACATAAAAGAATCCGAACTAAATAACCATTTCCTACCCTCACTGAATCTTACTTACAGCATTCCTCAAATAAGCCAAAAACAAATCCCAGTCGATCGCGTGCAAGTGATCAAATTCCATGACGACCAAGATTTAAAAGCACTTTCTTCCGCAATACAGCAGCAGAAAGACAGGGAAAATGAAAAAGAATTTCGTATGCTAACACCACATAATATACATCATTACACAGTTACATACTTATTGGTTGCAGTAGTTCTTATCTTTATAATTGCATATGTATGGAAAAAATACATAACAAAAAAAATTATTACACCAAAACAAGAAAACTCACCCATAAAGACCGAAGAAGGAACCGCGTATCAGTTAACAATGGGAACAAAAATGTATGAATGAGAGAGAAGAGAAAGGGAGAACATAAAAGCAAAAGAGAAATATCTTAGGATGTAGGAAGTATGTATGTACGTAGTTATAATATAATAGACAAAAAAGGGACCCCTTTTTTTTTTTAAATAAATAGTTCACATAAATATTAAATAAACTTGACATGGAAATGTTATAAACTATCTCTCGTAGAATTAAATAATATCTTATAAGGGCGTACCAAATAGTACTAGTAGTAACTATAACAATATAATGAAATATTTTAGAAACGTAGACACAAAAAAAAACCTTTTGAGCATAAATTCTATTTTAATTCATTTTCATAGGTATGTTTATAAGTATGCAAGTCGTAAATAAAATAAATATGTAGGTACCCATGTATATGTAAGTCAAATCTCTTTAAGAAAATAACCTCTGTTATATCATAATAACAAAAAAAAGAAGAAAACACAAATTTTTGTAAACTAGAATCTCTTAATGCACATTGACCTTGGGCTCTACGCTTTAAAATTCAATCGAAATTTTTCACAGAAAGTTTCATACTGAAACTTTCTTTTTTTTAAGGGGGATGGTGTAATGAATTCACATTCATTCCTATATTTCCCTATAAAAATACATTACAATGAATTGCATGCATATACCTACCCATTAATCTTTTTATTAAAATTAAATGTCCCAATTTACAAGCCGATTGCTTGGTTTAAAATTGCTGCCGTTGCTACGGTAATGTATTATACCTCCACCGAGCATAAACAATACCGGAACACAATTTCGTCATCACCAGACTAAAGTGCCTAATCAGCCTAGCGATACATTGCATTGCTCCCGTGCTCGGTAGGTCAACATAGCAATGACCGGCAAGTAAATAATGAGTAAACGATTTCCCCTACACTGTCAGGCATATAGTAAGAACCAATGACGTACGCCTCTTGTATTATGCTTTCGATAAACAATAATCGGCACATAGGCGCACGTACAATAAATGATCAGTGATAGGCGCCTCCTCTTTTTTTTCTTTTCTTTTCTTCCTCTCAACTTTTAATTAAGAATGATCGTTGATTGGCATTCTCCATTTCTCGTTAAATTTTATTAAATATTTTCCCCCCTAAGGAAAATTCGGAGGTATCGATTGAATGGTCAATAAAAACCCGGTCAGAGGGCATTAAGCAGTTCAGTGCGCTTTTAATAATAGATAGAGAACAAGAGAGTCCCCCGACCACCGGTAAGGCCTCTTGTTCAAAGTAATTAGATACAGCAACATTGTTTTTTTATTAAATTGTAAAGGCTCAAAGGAAGCCAAGTGTTAAGTAATAAAAGTATAAAAGTGTTAAAGAAACATAAAGGATTTTTTTTTGGGCTGGTGACCTTCTCTTACTAGAAAGCACTCCCAAGTCCTTTGTTGCTAGCGGCAACTAATACCCGCACAACAATTATACATAGTGTAGATCTGCTAATATAATATATTTACAAGCTGCACATTAAGAATATAAGTCTTTTTTATTACGTAAATCAATATGACATTTCTGAGGTTGGAATGAAAAACAATTATATTTTGGGCAGAATGAGCTGACCTAACAACACACAACGAATTCAAAGTTGTAGCCTCTAATCTGTTACGATTTTTTGTTTTCATATCCGTTACTAAAGAAAAAATTCTCTCGGATTCAGCATTACAATGCGGTAAAGTTAAGCCTAATTTGGCAGCTTTTGTTAAATTAGGGAAGATGAAGTTACTAGATAAATGCTTTAATTTACTTCTTTCTTTCCGAGATTCTGTAACCTTTAAGCTATTTTCAGTTATAAATAAGTATCTAAAATGTTAAGCACTGACTTTAATTTCCACCGAATTTTTTATTTATAAGTTTACGAACGACAAAAAAAATATAGCGTTTGATAGTATTAGAAACTGAAACACATGAGCTTTGATCCAAATCAAGTGTCAAATTCAATTATAGTTTTCTTCTTCTTTTTAATAAAATCTTTCGTAACCCTGACAGTTTTTAAAGATAGGTAATTTAAAATCTAAGAAGTGAATGCTTGTCTGCGTTGTACAAAATGCTAAACCATAAGTCTGGTACTTAACCCTTATCACAGAAAAGAAACATATGCAAATGTTAAATAATTAAATAAATTTGAGGTGAAAAGTTCTCTGGATTACACTATAATTTCCCTTTTTCCCATATTACACAATTTTATTAGAAAATTCCCATAATATGGGAAATTTCCCACGAGTTGGCATCGCTAGTCTGGACTTCACGTCCAAGTACATCACTCTAAATACTTCCATAACAGTAGACCTTCATGGCCTTTCCAACGACTGCTACAGAGGCCATGAAGCTATGCCTACAACAAGCTTTAGACGGTGACCGTGCACCCTGTACTTTTTAAGGTACAGGGTGTTTTGTAAGAAAAAAGCTTTTTTTCTTAAATACCCTGTAACTCCGAAAAGGTTGATATGGATCCCCCTGCCATACAATTTTTTGTTTGCCTAGGTGAGTACTATCACCTCCTGCTCTATGGACCACCTAGGTGGAAATATCTTGATTTTGTGAACGTGTGGCGCGACAAAAATCGAAAAATATTGATGAAACACCACAATGCTATAATTATCTACCTATATATTTATGTACATATTTCTTATCTATAATATTAAAATTAACAAATTATTAAACTGTTCATAGCCAAAACTGCACTTTCATCAATTTATTATAAATTACGAAGCACATTTTAATGTGTTAAAGCCCGCCGTATACTTTGGCCCAAAACGAGGCGTAGAGCCACGTACAACACACAAAAGTAATTAAGATAGCATCGATAGCTGCGGCAGCAGGGGAAACTAGTGAATCTTCCGCCCAGGTAGAGAGTAGCAAGGCTGCTGTTTCAATATAATCATCATTATTCCTACCACGGTCAACGAAACTCCGGCAAATCTTGAAAACGCCTATATATGTAATAGGTTCAGGACCACCGCCAACCTCTCCCACTGAATCCAACCTCACTGCTAAATAAGCTGGAGGAGTAAGGTAACTTTTCGACCCAGCGATCAGAGTGGTCTCATCAGTATGGTTATCTCTGATCGCCAAGCATAGAAGTTCAATGTTGGAGGTCACACCAATTGCCCATATAAATACTTTTTATAAAAAGTATGTGTGAATTATATGGTGGCAAGATAACTCATTTTTGCCTGGCGGCATATGGATGAACCAAGTAAAAATTACATGAAGGAGATTTCTCGTCTAACAGACTGAAAATTATTGAAAATAATTTTAATAAATTTAAAAAATGCATTTTAAGTGCAAAAAAATTATTGAACTTTCCGACCCAGCGATCAGAGAGGTCTCATCGGTATGGTTATCTCTGATCGCCTACCATAGAAGTTCAATGTTGGAGGTCACACAGTCTGTTAGACGAGAAATCTCCTTCATGTAATTTTTACTTGGTTTATCCATATGCCGCCAGGCAAAAAAGGGGGAACAATCACCCAATTTTAAAGCGCAATGAGTTATCTTGCCACCATATAATTCACACATACTTTTTATAAAAAGTATTTATATGGGCAATTGGTGTGACCTCCAACATTGAACTTCTATGGTAGGCGATCAGAGATAACCATACCGATGAGACCCCTCTGATCGCTGGGTCGGAAAGTTCAATAATTTTTTTGCACTTAAAATGCATTTTGTAAATTTATTGAAATTATTATTTTCAATAAATTTCAGTCTGTTAGACGAGAAATCTTCTTCAAGTAAGGTAACCTGCCGCCTCCTTAGGCTAGGGAGGATAAGCCTCACCACGGAAATTACGGCAACCCGTCAGATAGGGCATTCTTCTGCGTAGACCTCGCTGTATTATTTATGTTACATGACTTCTAATAGATTTTCCATATCAATCTAAAAGTAATAATGCATTAGGTTAACGTAAAATTATGTTTCAGATACGAAAAAGATTAGACAAGAAGCTTCCAATATAGAAGAATTTTATCTGTGCTAAGTGCCTTAAACTTGACATTCCAGATTGACTAGGATATGATTCCTACACTACGCAAAGGGAAATATTGGACACTATTCTGTAATTTTTCATAAAATAATATTTTATGTTATTATGTGATGATAAAATGCCTTCTTCATAAAATTAAAATAAAATATTTTAAAACGTCGTATTCTGTCGTGGTTCCACAAAATTATTTTATAGAATCTTTCATGAACACGTAACGTAAAATATTTAATACATTTCGCTTTGGTTTCTATTACTTTTTGAAAGGCAGGTCAATTGACATTTTCGTGATACTATCAAATCACCCACTAAATAATCATTTATGAAAGCAGTTGCTTTCTTAATAGCTCTTGATATACTTGGCTGTAAAAGTCCTAAAATATGACAACTCCTTACTGGAGTTTGATACGAATCATATCCGTAGAAATGCAAAGCAGCAGAAAGACATCCATTCCGTTCACATTGAGATTCCTAACTAATGGATGTCTTTCCAGGATGAGGTTCTAGGTGCTCGATTAGTATTTGAATTTGTTTACTTACAACAAAACATTTTGAAGTTTAGTTTAGTTAAGAAGTTTATTAATTATTCAGCCTAAAGTTGGGCAACTCATATGGATCGTAGGAATCGTGTAGATATCGATATATCGTATCCTATGATCTCTTCTGCATAAAATTAACACCTAAGACAAATATAATTAAATTTTTATATTTTACCATACCGAACCAAGTGCGAATTTCCATAATTTTTTGACAAAATTGTAATTCTTATGTATGGCGGTGGTCAATTTAGTTTTTAATTAAAACTATTTTCACACAAAAATGTGTCGAAATCAATTTAAAATGTGCTGCTTAGGATCTTTTATGTTATCCTCCATAACAGGAAAATTTCTGGTACAGAATAGGATTTTAGGGAATTATTTTATTTTAAGGCATAAAATAACATAAAATGATAACATTTTACCAACAGAATAGGGCCCATTGTCTGAACTAAAGTCCTCGGTTAGGTAGCCGCCCACGGTGAAATTCTGGATTATCTACGCCTATCTAACGTATAAGGAGCTTAACCGACAGAGTTGGCTATCCAAGTTTTTCCGTCAGGTAAGTACGTCAGAATAAATAATAAAGAAATGTAGCACTGCGTGTATTCAACGACGAAAGGAAACAATAACTTTTATTTAATAGTCAATTGCAGGACATCGCGGAGGATTTGCGGTGGATGCTGAGTACCGGATATACGTAAGTCATAGCCCTCGGGCATTCAATTTGTTCAAATAATTATAGTCTTCGCGTGCCCAGAAACTTTTTTCTGATCGCACATATTTCAAGGTATTAAGGTACCAGATATACCTTAAGTGTCTCGATTTTTAGATATGTATATTATTGTGTCCTATGCACAGATTTCATTTTGAATTAATGATGGAATTTAAATTATTATTATTATTTTTTTTATTATTATTATTATTTAATTACTGCATTAAATGCTTGGATTTTTAGATATTTGTAAGAAAAGCGAAAAATATAAAAGATTTTAATTAAATTTATAAACAGTTAAATGCGTGTATTCCCGAACGTAAAAATAATGATGTTGTGACTCAGGTAACTATCGTCCCGAATCACAACCATATAGTCAATACATAAATATATTGTCCTATACAATATATTGATGTATTGAAAACTCGACCCTGAAAACGAAAAATCATACAAATTTAAATTTTCATTTAAATTTTTTTGTCGCATTCAAAAATTTCAAATGCATTTAAAAATGCATTTGCATGTCGTAACTAAATGCAATTTAGCATAAATTGCATTTCGTTATCAGTAATGCACTCCACTCACACGGTATACCTACCTACATGCCGTGTAATCGGATATGATTTTTCGTCGTGCAAATTAAATGCACATAATATAATTCGCATATTCTCAAGTACGATCTTTCATCGTCGTGAGAAAGCAAAAAAAAAAGAAAAAGCTTTTGCAAGCAATCGTGGGTGCCTGGGTGCAAGATCACCAAACCTCGCGGAGTTCTTTCAAAAGTCGTAGACCAGAAAAGTCCGAGAGACTCGCGCATAAGAAAATTAATAAAAATCGAAGTTGTAAAAAGATATTCTGAATTACAAAAATTGTGTTATTAAGGGTGTTGCGAAACCCAAATTTTTAAAAAAAAAAGTCGAAGTTATAAAAAAAAGAGATACTCCGAATTACAAAAAAAAAATGTGTTAAAAAAGGGTGTTGCGAAACCCAAATCATTAAAAGTCGAAATTGTAAAATCCAAACCGACAAAAAGTGTAAAGAAATATAAAATTAAAATAATAAATTTTAAAAACAGAGAGAGTTTACTTTGTGACTTAAAACCCGAATTTATTAACATTAACAAGGTTGAGTGCTCTCCTCACCGAGCACGGCCCTCAAACACAACAATTGGTGGCAGCGGTGTTTCGTACCAAAATAATCAGTGCCTAAAAATAAAAGAAATATAATAAACAAATAATAATAATAAAAAGTTTTATAATAAAAAAAAAATAAGCCCGGGTACTTTAAAGTACTTAGAGGAGATAATGAAAGTTTAAGCGCCAGAGCGCTCAACGTGGGACCCTTGCGAGGCTTCATCCCTGCCTCAACAAGACGGTTCAGAAATCCAGAGAAGGAAGACAACGAGAAGACTTCGACCAGGACCTTCGACGCAGACAATTTAATCACACACTGCCAGCACTATCATATTCGTCCTCAAGCAATCAAAAGCCAAAACGTTAGCCAAAGTGGATAAAGTTAAGGTAGTTAAAAGATTTTCTATTTGAAATTAAAGAAAAAAAAAAAGAGAAAGCAAAAAAAATTTTTTTTCTATATACATATGTACATTTATTTAAATTTCGTTTCCTTTTCTATGTGATACGGCAATACGGCACAGGTTATCGGTGTTTTCTTGCCAATCACAGAACTAGTAAAGTGTTTCTAAAAAAATTAATTAAAAATTATAGGTAAATTATTTTGAAGGCTGGAGTACTATTTTTTATCGCGGCTTCGTAAGACAATACTAATTAAACTGCTTTCATTTAACTACGCTTTAACAGGTTTGCCATTAAGAATTAACAAAAATAAATATCGGCAGCCCGCTTGAAATACTGAAATTCTACAGAAGAATTTTATATTACATGAGAAAAGTTTTTGTTTGCTCACATGAGCTTGGAATAGTGATTTCATTGCTTTCTTTTTCTCTTTTATTAAATGCATAATATTTGAAACTTTTATATTTTTTTTTATTAAGCATGAGCATTTTCTTTAAAAATATTGTGGATATCATTATTTAATATTTTCTGAAGTTTGTGTTTTTTTGTTTGTTTTTTGTTTGTGTGTGTGTGTGAAGTACGCTACTCCACGAAGCGACCTCTGCGGTAAGACCTTGTGAGCTTGCTGGCCAGAGGACTTCAGAAAAATCAATAATCGATCACCTGCAATAGAGCTTCATAAGCCTATCAGGAGAAATATTTTGGTTGGAGAAAACGAATTTTGCAGCACATGCTTAAAATGTAAACGATGATACAATTCTGAATCTTTCATTTTAATTAATTCTAAAAAAAAATGTTTTTTTTTTGTTATTTCTCCTATTCACGAATTTCACAAATCTTAGTTAATCACCATATCGGTCTGTTTTTCCTATTTGTTTTAAAAAAAAAAACAAATTCCCAATTTTTATTTTAACAGAAATATTAATAAACAACTTTCTCCCTTTCCTTGATATTGCGTGTCCTAACAAATTATTTAAATCTTTTTGGCTCCCCAGCCGGTCTGTTCCATACTAGCTTAACACAATATATATATATATTTTGAAACTTTGACAAATTTAGTCCCAATTTATCACACATATCACGTATCTGAAGACATGACAGACGTAACCAAAAACCATAAGACTTTTTCTACTAAATAAATATAAAACTATTTTTTTTTACTTTTCCCTTGTTGACAAATTCCACAATTCTTCACATTCCTATCGCTGTGTTTTCCTCAACTTTTGCAAAAGTTACTTAAACATAATTATCTCCGCATAACCAACTTGCTACCTGTTTATTGTTGTTGGGAAAACTTAAACTAAAAAAAAAAAAATAACACAAACATGGCTGAAGAAACCAAATCTTTCGATGAGCTTTGCTTGTCACAAGTCCCAAAAATGGCAGAAATTAGACAAATTCTGGCCGATTATCACAGAGCGAATAAACCTAAAAGGACTTCAGATTTTACTTCTGAGAAACTCCAACAGTTGGAAGACGTATGGGCTTCATTTGAAAAACGGAAACCCTGATTCAAGATCATGAAGATTTTACTGAAACTCAGGATTATTTTAAGCAGTCCTGCTATGACAAAACGGAGGACTGGTACAATCTTACAAAGGCAACTCTGTCTGATAGGTTGAAATCCATATCAGTCCACACAGAGCGCAAAAATAACCCGTTTTACGTCCCACCTCCAAAAACTTCGCAAAAAACAACTGCAGCTGATAACCAAGTCAGCGCAGACAAGGATCAATCAAATACAGTACGCTTTCGATTACAAGAAGATAGACGGAAAACATTATTCCATATTATCCAGTCTATAGATAATAATTCACTTGCAACTGCAACCCAGGCATACTCAAACCAAAAATTAAACTCGCTGCACAAATATTGGGACGATTTTGAAGAAACACATAACGAAATAATCTTGAATGTTGGCCCAAATGACAGAGACAGCGATTACTTCGTAAATGATGTTTACATAAACATGGAAACATCATTCTCAGACACTGTAATTGCGCTGCAAGAACAATTGGACTCTCGATTTCAAAATGTAACGAATACTACAAATAATTCCACAAGCATCACCACAATGCCTCTTTCAGAGACCAATCCAATTTTTTCCCATCTGACGCGAGAACATTAATTCCCAATTTCAATGGAAATCCGAAAGATCTCCACAAATTTATCTCAAGCTGTGATGATATATACGCGACGGTAACGACGGCGAACGAAAAACACTCCCTCCTTAGCTTAATAAGGAGTAAATTATCTGCAGATGCATATGATATTTTCAGGTACAATCAAGTCGAAGATTGGCCTACCTTAAAATCAATTTTAACTGAAACTTTTGAGGTAAAAATTCCCAGAACTACGCTACAGTCTCAATTAAATAATTCTAAACAGAGAATAGGGGAAAGCGTGAAAGATTTCCTTCAGAGATTTAGCACAACTCTATCCAAACAAAATGAGGCAACGCACTCATATACAAGTGATAAAATTCTTTTAAAATCTCTTTTAAAAGATAATGAGTGTCAAGCAGTGAGAGCTATAGAGGACGGATTATCCAATCCACAACTCCAAACTTTAGCCAAAGTGCATTCCGAAAAATCCTTTTCTGCATTAAAATCTCACATTTCAGATCATGCATCGCGTTTGGAGCTCAAGCAAGCTATCTTTCAAACGAATTACAAGACAAATCCAGTCCCTTTCAGACAAAACACGAGTCATAATTTACAATGCTTCAAATGTATAGACTGGGACATGCTGCTTCAAAATGCCCAATCATACAACGCCCTGCACAGAACCTCAACACAGTTCCAAAACTAAACTCGCAATTACAACTCCCTCCGGATTTTAATAAGGTCACATCTCCGTCACCGGTACCATCTTGTCGATATTGTCATCGAATTGGGCACACTATCGAAGAATGCCGGATAAAAGCTGCAAACGAAAGTCGTTCTGGCTACAATCAGAGAAATCAAAATAATTTCCTAAAGATGAACAATACTCCACCAACAAACACGGCTGACAGACAGCCTCAAAATAGGAACTAGCAGCAGCCAGTAATCCGAGAAAGTCGAACTTCACAGCCGAAGTATAACAATGCGAATATCTCGGCTAGATCACCATCTCCGAACAGGAAGAATAACAAAACTCCATCGGCATCCAGGCAGGGAAACTGGATACAGCGGGGGGTCTCATTCGGCAACCCCTCGCAGATAGAAACAACGACGCAAGTTCATCGCAAGCCCGAGACAATATCGACGAAAAACTAAACAGCAAAAAATTAATTCGTATCCCCGTCCAAATTCATAAAAATTCACTAACGCTTTCTTTGCCTGTTGATATATGCTCTGCTCCAAAACTTACCTTTTTAATTGATACTGGAGCAGAGATCAGCTTAATTAAACTCCATCCATTAAAGCCAGATAGCATTTGCTACAGAGATGCTGTCTGCAATATAAACACATTATTCACAGAGTCCACTTCTACGGAAGGGCTCATCTTTGCTAAATTGAATTTAGAATCTTCGAATAATAATAACTCCATTCTAGAACACCCATTTCAAATAGTGGGAAATAACTCCATCCTCTCATACGATTACCTGCTTGGTCATGACTTTTTATCTCGATACAATGCTAGTATCAATTACAAAAATAAATATATTTCTTTAGAAATAAATGATTCAAATGAATGTTATCCTTATGAAGAATATTACAATAACTATCCATACGTTTATTTGAAAAGCGAAGACCCAGAAAAGAGGTCTCAAACAAAAAGCCTATTATATACGGAGATAACATTCTCCGATATTAATACTAATAAAAATCTATCTCCATACAGCCGCACAAAAGGCTGCATCTAGTAAAATTCTATCTCCTTCATCAATAGATTCACAAAAAGTGAATTCCAAGATAAAATCAAATAAGTCAGAGAATTTCAATAAAGTTTTATCTCCTAAAAATCCTATAGAGTCGGAATCGTCGATTACCTCCTTCCGAATTCCACAAAATTTGGAATCATATCTCCTTCCTACTAATCATCCGAAAGAATCGGATCAATTAAATAAAATTAAAATTCCGGCTCGATCAGAGTACATCATTGAAATTCTAACTCCTTCTATTCAAAATCAATCAGTCTGTTTCAAGAAGGAAATAGGACCAGGTATGTTTCTTGGAAATTCGATAGTTGAACCAGTCAACGGTATGGCAAAAGTCCTAATCCTCAACACAAATGAGGAGGACGCCGATCTGGCACCTTACGAGGTGAACCCAGTTTACCAAGACTTGGACGACTTTTCCACAGACTCTGAAAGAGATCCAATTAAGGGCAGAATAATTAAGCTGCGAAACCTTATAAAATTGGATCACTGTAATTGAGAGGAATCTGAGAGTGTTCGCAATATCTGTAGGGAATTCAACGATCTCTTCTTCATAGAAGGGGATTTCCTTTCATATACAGATGCGATTACCCACAAAACCGAGACACTCCAAGACAAACCGCCCATTTATACAAAGCCTTATAGACTTCCTGAAGCAAGCTGAGCTGAGATAAATAGGCAAATACAAGAAATGCTTGAGTCAGACATCATCAGACCTTCACATAGTCCCTGGAACTCTCCACTTCTCCTGGTTCCTAAAAAACCAGATGAGAATGGAAACAAAAAGTGGCGAGTAGTGGTAGACTTTCGTCGTATTAACGACATTACTATTGGCGATGCGTACCCACTGCCTAATATCACTGATATATTAGACCAGTTGGGGAAGTCGAAATATTTTACCACACTCGACTTAGCCAGTGGATTTCACCAGATAAAAATGGACTCGAAGGACAGGGAGAAAACTGCCTTTAGCACACCCTATGGCCACTACGAATACAATCGTATGCCATTTGGTTTAAAAGGAGCCCCTGCTACTTTTCAACGAGCCATGAATAATGTCTTATCTGGCCTTCAAGGCATCTATTGCTTCGTATACATGGACGATATTGTAGTCCATGGATACAATCTCAAAGACCATAATACAAGACTCACAGTAGTATTTAGCCGTCTTCGCAATTTCAACCTCAAACTTCAACCCGACAAGTGCCATTTCCTAAGAAAGGAAATTATGTATCTAGGGCACATAATTACAGAAAATGGAGTCAAACCAGACCCAGTAAAAATCAAGTCAGTTCAGTCCTATCCCAGACCCAAGAAGGAGAAAGATATTAAAGCCTTCCTTGGTTTCGTCGGCTATTACCGCCGCTTCATTCCAAATTTTTCAAAAATGGCTAAACCACTTACAAATCTTTTAAAAAAAGATACGCCCTTCAAGTTCGACGCAATTTGCGATGAAGCGTTTTGCGAATTGAGAAATAAATTAATTTCAGCACCAATTCTATCTTATCCTGATTTAGGCAAAGAATTTTTCGTCACCTCCGATGCCAGTGATTACGCCATTGGAGCTGTTCTTTCACAAGTTAATGATCAAGGAGATCTTCCAATCGCCTATGTGAGCCGAGTTCTCAATGGTACAGAGACTCTTTACTCAACAATAGAAAAGGAGCTCTTAGCTATCGTTTTCGCAGTTGAGCAATTCAGTCCATACGTTTATGGCAGACAGTTTACAATTATAACTGACCATAAGCCATTAGTATGGCTCATGAATCTGAAAGATCACTCCTCAAGACTGATGAGATGGAGAATACGTCTTGAGGAATATGACTACAAGATAGTCCACAAATCAGGTAAGCTCAACACAAATGCAGACGCTCTCAGTAGAGCTATTCCAGATAATAGCGAAAATTTCGCAAAACCTACCACCTGCATAAATGTGGTAACAAGGAATCAAGCTAAAGCTCAGGCAAATCTGAACTTTAGCGACACGAGTATTATTACTCCAAACCCAGCTCCATCTTCATCAAACAATTCCTCGGTCATAATAACTGAGACTAATTTTCCTCTTTTACTGACTAAAAATGCGAATCCTAAATTTTTCATCTTGCCAATGCAAGATACAGAACTTGAAAGAATGTTGGATTCGAAACTAAAATTTTCAGATAAATTCCCACTTTCAGAAACTGAACTGAACTTCTTCAAGAAGAAAGACTCATCAATAATTATATCAAAAACTAATTTACCTTGTCGATCCCAAAGAGATAGATCAGACCTCGAAAAGATTTTAAGTGAGATCTGCTCATATACAGAAGCAAATCAGTTAAATCAATTAAACATCTCCTTCCCAATTTTAGATGCACAAAACCTTCTAATAATTAAAAGCATTTTTAATAAGGTCTTCGCTACTAAACAAATAAAAATAAAGCTCCATCAAGATTCGATTAAATATTTATCCGACATTAACGAGATCGAACAAGTTTTAAAAGATTTTCATTCATTACCGATGGGAGGCCATCAAGGCGTTTCCCGTACAATTAAAAGAATCAAAAAACAATTCTACTGGCCTGGCATGTCAGACGACATCGTAAAGCATGTAAGGAAATATAAACTTTGTCAGGTGAACAAAGTATCCAGAAACCCTAAAATTCCAATGAAAATCTCGAGCATTAGCTCCAAACCTTTCGAAAGAGTGTACCTAGATGTTGTAGGACCTCTACCAATTTCTCATTCTGGAAACAAATACATCCTTACATTTCAAGACGACCTTTCAAAATTTTCAGAGGCTATTTCCATAGTGGACACCGAGTCTAAGACATTAGCGGAAGCCTTCACGACAACGATAGTTTGTCGACATGGCATTCCAGAAAGTATCCTCACAGACCAAGGTTCTAACCTCATAAGTGGCATGTTCGCCGAGGTATCTAAATTGTTGAGAATAAAACGACTTAAAACTACTCCATATCACCCTCAAACGAATGGTGCGTTGGAGAGAAGCCACAGAACCTTAGCAGAATATCTCCGATCTTATGTAGCAAAAGATCCACAAGACTGGGATACATGGATTCCTTATGCCATGTTTGTATATAATACAACCCCTCATTCGAGTACTAATTATACTCCCCGCGAACTCCTGTACGGATTCCCAGCCGAAATTCCAACAATTTGAAATATTCTCCAACCGTTTGCTATAATTATGACAATTATGCAAACGAGTTAAAAGCGCGTCTACAACATAGCTTCAAAATAGCTAAGGACATAGCCATGGCAAACAAAGAAAGGTCAAAATTGCAATACGATAAGAACTCCGTCCAAAAATCTTTTGTGGTAGGCTCGAGAGGACAAATTCTCACCACTATGGTCAGGTCCGTATGAGATAATGGAGATTAATTCCCCCGAAAATTCCACTATTAATATCAATAATAAAAACAATGACCTAAAACTTTTCTCAGAGTAAAAACTTCATAGTCTTCAAATATCATTCAGAGATATTAACATAGTGTCATCTTCCAGGTTTCCAAAATGATGCATATAGCATTCTTTCTAATTTTCATCCCCTTAACCTACGGCTCAGGAATAGAGGTGAGGCAGCTAAATGCTACAGCAGGCATTTATTTTGAGAAAATTGGCAGAGCCAACTTCTACACCAACGAGTGGAAATTAGTCACATTCTACGACCTGGAAAATTTTAAAACAGAATTCAACAACATCCAGTTCATAGCCCAACAAATTACAGCGACCTGCCAGAAGCTGGACAAACACTCAGCCTTGAGCCACACTTGTAACGGTACGTTGTTACAAATAAATCTTATATTAGCAAACATAGAATATAAGAATATGTTACTTGTGCCCCAAAATAGAAAACAAAGAGCACTTTTCAATACTATAGGCTCAATCTCCAAAGCCCTTTTCGGCACATTAGACGAAGATGATGCCAAGCTATATGATGAACAAATACGAAATCTCACCCTTAACCAAAACTCCCTCCTATCACTTATGAAAAGCCAAACTGCGATAGTCGAAGCAACCGCAAATGTTTTCAACAAAACTAAAGCCGCAATTGAAAAGGATTTCATGGTTATGCATAAATAGTTAATTTCAATACAGATAGCTACATCATTAATGGAAAACAGAAAATTGGATAACAAAATATCCATTGAAATTGAATCACTTATTTCCCTGGTTTCGTTAATGGCATTCAGATACCAAAATACCCAGTCGGAATTAATAAATCTCTTAACAGATTCAAGGCACTCATTTCCCCTAGACAAATTGAAGAACTCGTATTGAACATAAGACAGGAATTGCCAAATTCACTGATGCTTCCTATAAACGCCAGAGACAACATATTTTCACAAATCTACAAATTAAGTACAATTTCGGCAAATATTTTTAATAATAAAATAATTATCGAACTCCGAATTCCACTTCCTTTCAAGGAACCATACCAAATATTCCAAGTAATGCCATTACCAACACTCCTTAACGGATCGTTCATATATATTAAACCATCGAAGGAATACATGTTAATAGATTACAATCGCGAACATTATATTGAATTAACCGTCCAAGATATCCACAATTGCGCAACGTTGGATCATATGCATTTCTATTGCAAGATATCATCACCTATCCTTAACGCTAATACAAAAACTAACCAATGCGAAGTAAATCTTATAAAAAAGGAACCAATTACTTCAAAATGTAAAATCCTACCATTGGAACAAGACTATTATTGGTCGCAATTAACGCAGCAGAACGCTTGGCTTTTCTCCCTAAAAAATGCCCTCCATACAGATATTATTTGTGAAAATTCCATTAGCTCACGAATCCTTCAAGGAACAGGAATAATGTATATTTATCCCGGTTGCTATGTACGAAGCAAAGAATTCATCTTGCACGGACATAGTGTAAAAGTTTCTAAATTTAATTCTTATTTTATCCCAACAATAAACATTTCCAGTATAATATCGAATATGAAGTCCTCCACAATAGGATCGCATATAAAAATACATACTTTAAATATTACGAACAATATGGATCTAGATGAACTTCTAGAATCCATTCGTTTCCAAAAACATCAAGAATTAATTCCTCTCAATCCCATAAATTGTCATCATATTCATCATTACGCGCTGTCATATTTAACAGTGTCTTTGATCGTATCTATTCTCTGCATATATCTATACATGAGATATAAATCAAGGGCCCGCAAATCTAAACATATTCCACCGGAACCTAAATTAGAAGATGTGCCTAAACCCACACCTAGAAGGATAAATTTCAAGATAACCCCAGCGCCTAAAAGAAAAACTACAGAAAACGTCTAACTTACGGACACTAACAAACTGACAACAGTAACCTTTTCCTTTCCTTAAATTTTATCACTCTAATAACTCCCTCATCTTCTCAAAAAGAACACAATTTCCAATAACTTCAATGAAGAAATGAAAAATGTTACAATTCCAAAAAAAAATAAAGGTGAAAATATAATAAAAAAAAAACCAAAAACTTAAACTTCCTAGTAATATATTTTATATAATAGCACCACTCTTTCTAAAAATAAATAAATAAGTAGCAGTTATTAATATTATAAGAAAATATATTATGCAAATTAATTTCTATTATTACCTATAATTACTAAAACTAACTTTTTTCCTCTCCATTTCCTTTTTAATAAAAAAAAAAATAAATAACTAAATAAATAAATGATAAATAATTTTTAGTCATAATAAAAAAATATGTATGTATAATTTTTTTTTATAAACTATAATAAGGTAAGGCAATCCTAAGTTTAACAGCTCTATAGCTATAAATTTATCTTCTAGGATATAAATATGTAGATATACAATGTAATGCATATATTGTAAGATAATCTTTGAACCACTCCTTCCATAATAAAAAGAAAGTTTTCTTCTCAAAAAATAAAACTTTCTTTTCCCCAGGGGGGAGGGATGTTGTGACTCAGGTAACTATCGTCCCGAATCACAACCATATAGTCAATACATAAATATATTGTCCTATACAATATATTGATGTATTGAAAACTCGACCCTGAAAACGAAAAATCATACAAATTTAAATTTTCATTTAAATTTTTTTGTCGCATTCAAAAATTTCAAATGCATTTAAAAATGCATTTGCATGTCGTAACTAAATGCAATTTAGCATAAATTGCATTTCGTTATCAGTAATGCACTCCACTCACACGGTATACCGACCTACATGCCGTGTAATCGGATATGATTTTTCGTCGTGCAAGTTAAATGCACATAATATAATTCGCATATTCTCACGTACGATCTTTCATCGTCGTGAGAAAGCAAAAAAAAAAAGAAAAAGCTTTTGCAAGCAATCGTGGGTGCCTGGGTGCAAGATCACCAAACCTCGCGGAGTTCTTTCAAAAGTCGTAGACCAGAAAAGTCCGAGAGACTCGCGCATAAGAAAATTAATAAAAATCGAAGTTGTAAAAAGATATTCTGAATTACAAAAATTGTGTTATTAAGGGTGTTGCGAAACCCAAATTTTTTAAAAAAAAAGTCGAAGTTATAAAAAAAAGAGATACTCCGAATTACAAAAAAAAACATGTGTTAAAAAAGGGTGTTGCGAAACCCAAATCATTAAAAGTCGAAATTGTAAAATCCAAACCGACAAAAAGTGTAAAGAAATATAAAATTAAAATAATAAATTTTAAAAACAGAGAGAGTTTACTTTGTGACTTAAAACCCGAATTTATTAACATTAACAAGGTTGAGTGCTCTCCTCACCGAGCACGGCACTCAAACACAACAATGACACAATACTTACGTCGCTAATTGCTAGCGTGAACCAATCTGGCCTGAAATAACGAAACACATGAGCATTTTGTCCTCTTGGGATTCCATGAATATATGAAAGACCACCAAATAAATATAAAATAAATAATAAGTGGGCGCCAATTGTGAAGAGCATGGGTGCTACACTGGCAGAAACACCAATTCCAGTTGTGAGGTGAAAGTGCCGGTTACTGGTAGAAACACCAAATCCAGCAACAAAATGTCCTCACTGGCAGAAGAACCAAATCCAGTGGACAGAGAACTCTCAAATACCAGAATTCAGAATACAACTATCGGCAGAAGCACCAAATCCGATAGCAGCTCTCTTCAAAAAGGCACACACTTCATCAGAGGAGAAACACCAACCTCTAACGAATCCCGCTCTTACACCAATTCCAAATTAGCAACAATCTACATATATGAGGAAATTCCTCAAAGCAACAAAAACTAACACTGCTCAGTGAAAACTCACCCCTGTCGAATAAGAGGTATTATAACATAATAAATTAAGTACTCTATATTTATTCCTTTATCTATTTTTTTATTCACTTCTTTTTTTATATCAAAATAAATTCAACAACCCCTTTGACATCAGCGATACCTTCTTCTTTTGTTTTTTTTTCCGTGCCTCCTACATATTACTGGGCCCTATGCACAGATTTGATTTTGAATTTATGATAAAATTTTGGTATTCGTTAAATTAAGTGTCGCGACTGTTAGATATTACTGTGCCCTATGCACATATTTCATATGTGATCCAAATTTCACGCGATCCCGAAGCTTGTCTTGACATTCAGTAAACGAGGCTGCACCTGACACCTAAGCTATGCTCTATTGGAGGCTCAGTTTCAGTTTTACTCTGGCGGAAAATTAGTAGTTCCCAGAACTTGCTTCATATTTGCTTTGCTCTTTATGCGTTGAGAAGTTCAATATTTAAGATTTATTAAATTTACGTTCAGTTACGATACTTTCGCACAAGAATTCATAAAGAAAATCCTCTTTTGCTATTTCAAATCTGTTATATACTCTCAAGACTTATTTTTTTAAACCGCCGCCTCACTCAATCGATACTTAATTTGAGTCCATGGTGGATCCCTGTTAGAGGGCGAAAGGATCAATAGAGCTTTAGTTGTCTTGGAAAACATGTTCGCCTATCCTGCTAACAAAATAAAATGTCAAGATTAATGTTAATGGAGCTGTGGAGTTTTAATAGTTTTCCCTCCTTCCCCTGGAGCCCTCCATAAGTTGAAGGTCGTATGGGTTTACTACGCCACTATTTTCAGGCCATTGTAAGATATGGCCCACAATGTCAGTTGGGTGGATGGGGCACGGGCAAGAAGGCATAACATCGGCGCCTTCAGGTAGGTTAAGGTAAGTGGTGTAATGGCCCCTCCAGGGCTGGATGTGTGCTTTGTTTGTTTGTGACACGCACGATTTTTTTTGTATTATGGCTCGTGAACGGCGGCAGGTTTTGGTGAGCCCCCCACCCCCCCCAACCCCTATAACTCTCCTGCACTTGTTGAGGTGCTAGCGTGCCGCCCTGTGCTATAGCCGATTACGAGAGCGAGCTGTCAGCTCATGCTGACAGAATGGACTTGAGGTCCAATAGTCTCACTCCGAAAGTACTACCATAACAAGGTAAAAATGTCCAGACAGTTTCATTTGTAAATGTAAATGCCTCGTCAGCACATAGGGCATAATTAACAAGTAAAAAAGCAAGAATTGGTCTAAGACCAATGTTCGTTTATATTTTCGTATGCGCAAGTTTGATTTTTGAAGTGGTTTTTCGCATATATCTTTAGAACGGCTCGTCGAACAACAAAAATGATTATAACAAATTTCATACGATTTCATATTCTGAAGAATTTTTCAGTACAATAAAAACGTTGAAGACTGATCTTTTAGTAAATGTAAGAAACCAACATTTTTATATGGCAATACCAAGAAGGGATTACCCGATTTAGTCCACTTATGAAACGTTATTTACTGTTGCTATGAAAACACCATGTACCAAATTTCAGCTCTCTACGTCGACTCATTCTCAGGCAATGCTCAAATTATAGTGAAAAAAATTTTTTTGTATGACAACCTTATGAAGGAGTTGCCCGATTGGTCCCATTTTCGAACTTAAATTTACTTTTTATTAAAAAGCCTGTATGCAAAATTTCAGCCCTCTAAGTCAACGCGTTCTCGAGTTATCGTGCGGACAGACGGACAGATGGACGGATGAACAGACGGACAGACGGACATGCAAATATCAAAATAACTTTTAATTTTATGTATGGGTGGTGTCCAATCCATTTTGCTCTACTATCATTATTTCTAGGTGTTACAAACGGAATGACAAACTTAGTATACCTATAGATTTCATCTAGGAAATTAAAAATGTAAAAGAACCCAGTTCAATTGTTTTAACTAACCGGCGTAAAGTAAATTCGTGACGAAAGAATATCGTTAAACGTTTTTGCAAACAAAGTTCTAAAGAATTGACCCTACCGGAGGAAGTTGAACCGAACTTTAAGAAACTACCACAGGTACCAAAACTGTAGCACACTGCTTTCAACTATAGGAAATTTCCGAGGGCTTATCGAAAGAAACTTCAGTTGTGTCGCTTTGAATTGGCGAGATTCTTAGAAGACAAGGTATTCCCATTAAAATTTTGGGACATTGCAGCTGATAGCCTGTGACGTAATTCTGTGACTATATATATACATTTTTATAGGAAAGACATAGAGAGGAGAGAGAGTATTGTGTTCTCTGTACCGTTTTTTTCCTATATATTTTCACAATGTTTCGTCATTAATAGCGGAACGTGGTTCGTAATGGGTATATCTTGTATTCTATATACCTGGAGACAAACTAGTCCACACGCCGAATGTGCTGGCACTTTTCACTTTCACTTCGGTAGTGCGACGACTGATATCTAACGGGTGAAAGAGACTGACTGTGATTCTTGAGGAGGAGGCTGACAGCTGTTTCCGGTCACTTAGTTTTGAGCTCGAGACAGAAACGGCTGAGGGCGAAAGTTAAAAAAAGAACAATCTTGATTAAAATGGATGTAATAGATTTCCAAGAACAAGAGAACAATCCGTGATCTGGTGGAGGAAAAAGTGAAAGGAATCTTGATAGGCGTGCTGTGCTGTGCGCCCTAGGAAAAAGGTAAATTTTTGCAAGAAACACTACAACTGGTGGTGGTGGTGGATAGTGGTGGTGGTGGTGGTCAAACATTATTTAGGAGTTCCGGACTTAGTATGGGAAATTGAACAAAAAGAATGCCATATATAAAATATCATTTATTAAAAATTGAAAAAATACTAACATTTTATTATTAGTGTATCATTCAATGGTTGGGCTTCCTTAAATCGGTTTCCCTATAACTGTAATATTACTTTCTTTATTTTACAATAATGTATATCTTATGCTATAATGCAATTAAAATAAACTATTTCATTAAATGGTATTTTAGCTGTAATACAATTTTTATTTACAATACATATCCTTAGATTATATGTTTTCTGCGGCTGCTCCTTGCTGTTCTGATTGAATAGAGTAATGTCCCCATGGTAGAGTATCGGTTGTCCCACTCATAATATACCGCTTATTATCATATGAACTCAATGCAATCTTCTGTTATGTAAGTATGTGAAGCGACTTGACCAGGACGTTAAGTCCAAACTGCCAGCATGGGCTGACAGATCGCCTGATGACAACGATAGCACAGGGCGGCATGCTAGCACCTCGGCTAAGGGTGGCGGAGAGTGTGGGGGAGTTCCCGAAAATACCTGCCGCTGTCATCATCCATAATCAAAAAAATTTCATGCCTGCATACAAAAGAGCCGACACACACTCGGTCCTGAAGGGACCCTTACGTCACTTACCTACTTACTGTGGAAGGCGCAGATGTTCTGCCTTCATGGCCTTGCCCCATCCTCCCTATGACTCTGCTCGGCACGATCTGCAAAGTCCCTTTGGCTGACCTGTGGAAGAAATTAGAGCGGACCTATGCGACCTTCATGTGATAGGGCTCCGGGAAGTGAGAGGAGAAATAAAATTATTTACCAATTCATACTACGTTATAAACTGTATATATTCAAGCAATGTGTACTATTATGAAACGAATACGGCAGTTAAAGTATATGATAGTAAGCTTTCCTAACGCCTATCGGTCTACATATCTTGGGCTAAGATTCTATAGTTCTCTATCTCTATATCGAGTACATACGATGAAAATTTTAAGTTCATCTGTTCAGGTAATGTGATCTTACTACATAAATTCAAAGGTATAATAGTCCGCTAATTTATTGCTTATCAGTATAATTGTAATGCGGAAGAAAAAGATACGATCAGCTATATCGAGTATGTATTACTAGGATTTTAAATTCATTAGTTCAGTCATTGCAATGATGAAGTCTGATTATATACGTATACTTTGTATAACAGGAAGCTTAGCTATCGCTCATCAAAATAAAAATAATAAGAGGAAAAATGTGTGATCAAAACTATATCTAATATGTATTATTAAAGTTTTAACTTCATTTGCGTAGACCATACAATAATAAGGTCTGAGTAGGTACATGTATATTGAATAAGAGGCTTAATTATTACATATCAACATAAATATAATAAGGAGAAAAAAATATTTGATCAAAACTATATCTAAAATGTATTGTTAAAGTTTAAATTCACTTATTTAGGCCATGCAATACTAAAATTAATTTGATTATGTACATGTAGATTGTATAATGAGACGCGTAACTCTTGCATATCAACATACGTATAAGAAGAAAAATTATGACCAGAGCTATATATATGTTATGTATTATTAAAATTTTGAATTCATTGGTTTAGCCAAGGCAGTAATAAAATTTTTGACTATGTACATGTATACGCCATGATAGGAGGCTTAGTTCTTGCCTATCAACATAAATATGAAACGAAATAAATATGACCACACCATATCCAGTATATACTATTAAGATTTTAAACTCATTCTCTTAATCAATGCAATAATAAGATTTGGTGGTGTATAATGATTAGGTGACGACAACTTACAATTTTTCCTGTTGATGATGCTCCCTCGCTGAGGCGCCCCAAGAGGTTTCACCATGTCACTGGATTCAATCTTTTTCGTGTACTTATTGAGGCTAACGCAAAAGAAAAGAAATTTAAATGCATGCAAGGTATTATACTCTATCTACATGTCACATTTACATATATCTGTACAGGGTTACCTATTGACACCGAACTACTGCACATTGCTTGTAACTTAATCTGCATAAAACAAAACAATTGACTGGATGAGTTGATTAGTTGATTTCGTCAGCCTGCATTTCCTCAGCGAACTTTTGCACAATTTAAGAGGGGTTTCTTCATTCCGAGTTGCTACGTATCTCTTTCAATACCTTAGGTGGTTCAGCGTGTTATCTGGACTATAGATGCCTTGAGGTTATTGCTTGTTCTGTTATTAGGGTACTACGTGACAAGCTATGTACGTATATACTAGATAAGGCTAGAATTTAGCCGACAGTGCTATTGGCCTCGGATACTGCCAAACGACCTGCAATTAGATGTCTCGGAAAATTCCTTTTAGGTGGGCGGAAGGAATGTCGGGAACCAATTGATGGCTAAATTACTGCCTTTTCAGACCCGAGTAGATTCTTCTCGATTGATGGAACCTTCTTTAGCGACTTCCACATGCGTTTTCTCCTTTTGATTTTCGGAGCGGATCTAATGGATAAATGTTCCTTCTCCAATCACAAGATTTGCGCTTACCAACTCCGTGCTCAAATATGCACCTTTTTTCTTGATTTGTTTATCGCGATCCTTTTCGATTTTATTTTTTCGTTTTACCACACACCTTCTCAAAGTCGAGACTTCAAAAAAAAATTCGAGAAGCTTCTTCTTCTTTCTGTCACTGAACATGACACCGAGCTTGAGGAAGCATTTCTCTCGGTCGGGGCGCGTTTTGGTTTCATGCTGTAGTCGACAACAAGCCGGGCATACACGCTTCAGTCCGTGGTGGCATATTGCTATATGCAATATGCTACGACCATAACAGGGCAGAGTGGTCTGCGCCACCCGTGGTTCAGACGACGCTGAAAAATGGTCGACTGAGCTAGCCGGTCTTACACATAGGCCTCATCACTGCGGGCGCTCAATGTGTGTCACGACCCACGACCCTATGCTTTCCTCATCCTCAGACTCCACTTCCGATGACACGTCGAGGACACATCCTTGAAGTCTCGTCAGTCTTCGATCAGACTTCGACATCCTTCTCCGTGTGGGGAAGCCAAAGCTACATCGACAAGCTGGTAACCCAAAAAATCCAGCCGGTCGATGCCTCTCTGCCTTCCTTCACCGAGATGCTGAGGAAGCCCCGCGATCAGTAACCTAAAGAACTGATCGCTAAGCTTTCCCGGCGCAACCTCTCACCCTGATCTCAGACTGCGATTGTTCAAGGGTGTGTCTCCAAGGCGTCGTCGAAGTAGTGACATGTTGGCAGTCGAATATGGGAATGGATTCCAACAGGTATATCACCCACCATTGACGGGGCAATAGGAGGGCTTCGTGATATCCTATAGTTTACCAGTTAAGCTGGCTGGATGCCTTCTTAGGGCTACCAGGAATAGACGACAATAAGTATCGACGATGTTTTCATACTGATGATCACTGCTTGATGTCTTTAGCGTGATAGACACCTAACAGTTTTCCCCGCAGATCTTCAAGTTCGTATAGTGAGTTTCCTTTCTTGGCTCTAACCCGACATTTAACAAATTTTCGTCCCAGTTTAGCACTAGTCTGCTGTTGGAAATTGCTTTGGGCAAAAGTCCTTCTAAATACCTCCTGACCAACTTTGAACTCGACGGGTTTTGCCCTGAGATTGTAGGCTTTTGAACCCTGTTCGAATGCGTGTTGTAAATTTTCCTGCACTCTCGCACGGATCAATCTCATTTTATCTTCTGCGTCCACTCTCAGTGGCTCATTAAGAGTTCCAATGCTCCTCAAGATGGAATAGGAGCTGCCATGTTCTATCATTTGTTGACCGAAGAGTGTTCGATAGGGAGAGAAACCAGTAGCTTGATGGAAAGAGCTCCGGAGGGAACTAGCTATTTGGCTCAGTTTCTCATCCCATCTGGTGTGTTCCTTCTGGATATAGGCCCTAATCCCTGACAACAGAGACCGGTTTACTCGCTCTGAGGCGTTTGCTTGCGGCGAGTAAACTGCCGTTCGCATATGCTTTACCCCATACTTTTCCAGTAGTCTGGCGAACTGAGCCGAGCAAAACTGGACTCCATTGTCAGAGACTATGGTCTCCGGAACTCCGAACACGTGAAACACTTCAGTCTCAATGAATTGGCATACATTGAGCGTAGACGCTTTTCTCATAGGTTTGAGAAGTGGGAATTTAGAAAAGTGGTCAAGAACTATCAGAATGCAGACGTTTCCTTTAACTGACCGAGGATATGGACCTAAGAAATCGACGTACAGCTTTTGCCATGGTCGTTCTATCACAGACTGGACTTTCATCGGTGGTCGCAAAATAGTATTAGGAGCCTTCGTTTCTTTACACACGTCACAGGCGGCTACGTAATTTCTGACATCAACTGTCATTCGTGGCCAGTACAGATGTCTTCGCAGACGTTCTAGGGTTTTCCCTATTCCTCCGTGTGAAGCTAGCGGCGGATCATGCGCTCTCGAAATGACGTCAGTGACAAGCCCACGTGGAATCCAAAGCTTCCACGCTTCTTCCTCCTGGATCGGATCGCCTGTTCTCGGAACAGTCCGAATATAAACGAAGCCATCCCTGACGCAAAGATCTGGTAGTTTGCCAGAAGTCGTTTTAACCTTATGCCTCAGTTCTTCATATTCCAACGAATTGAAATATGGCGAACTAAGGTCAACTTCCGGGCCAGGATCTTCGTTTGTGTTCATGCTGTCACAATGAATGCGTGACAGCGCATCAGGGACTACGTTCAGGCTTCCTTTCCTGTGTTCAATAGTGAAGTCGAAGCCCTGAAGCTTCAAACTCCACCGAGCAAGTCTTCCGCTGAGGTCCTTTTGAGACATCAGCCATTTCAAGCTCGCGTGATCCGTCACTATCTTGAACGGCATAAGCTCTATGAAGGGCCGGAACTTCTGTACGCTCAAGACTGCAGCTAGGCATTCTTGCTCTGTGACGGTGTAATTTCGTTGAGCGGAGTTCAACTTTTTCGAGACGTAGGCTATTGGCTTCTCGTGGCCATCGTCATCTAGCTGAAGCAACACTCCTCCAATACCTTGTTGGCTCGCATCGCACTGAATGACGAACGGTTTGGTGAAGTCTGGACTCACTAGCAACGGAGCCGAAGTAAGTTTTTGTTTGAGTAGATCAAGAGACGTCTGGGCTTCAGATGTCCATTTGAACTGACTCGGGTTTTTCAAAGTGTCTGTAATGGATGCAGTCAAATCAGCATAGTTCGGAATAAACCGTCTGTACCATCCTGCCATACCTAGTAGGCGTCGGGCTTGCCGAACAGTTTTAGGTGACGGATAGTCAACTATGGCTGATATTTTGTCAGGGTCAGTTCTCATACCTCCCCTTCCTACAATGAATCCCAGGTATTTAGTCTCCTTGATACAAAACTTGCTCTTCTCGACGTTTATAGTAAGGCCAGCTTTCCTCAAACAATCCGCTACCCTGGCTAGCAGCATGAGATGAGTGTCAAAGTCAGATGATAGAATTAATAAATCGTCTAAATAGACGAGAACGTTCTCACGAAGATCGAAAGGAATGACTTTATCCATGAGGCGGCACATCGTTTGGGGAGCGTTGCATAGGCCGAATGGCATCACTGTGTACTGATAGAGAGGATGACCAGGTACTGTGAAAGCGGTCTTCTCTCTGGAATCAGTGTCCAGTGGGATCTGCCAGAATGCATCTTTCAGGTCCAGGCTCGTTATGTAGTTTGCCGGAGGAAGTCGACTCAGAAGTGCGTCTATCTGCGGTAGCGGATAGGCGTCCTTCTTCGTAACCGAGTTGACCTTCCTGGCGTCAAAACAAAGCCGGACCTTTCCAGGCTTCCTTACCAGAACGACTGGAGAGCTCCAAGGACTCTGGCTCTCCTCTATCACACCCAGTGATAGCATTCGCTCTAATTCTGCATCCATCAAACTTTGCACTGCCGGGGAAATCGGATAAAAGCGCTGTTTTATCGGGGCGGCGTCATTCGTATCAATCTTGTGAGTGACCAATGATGTTTTTCCCAGGCCTAAAGAGGCGAAAGAGGGGAAAAGCTGTTTTGTGCTCTCTAAGCGTTGGTGTTCTAAACTAGAAAGGATATGCCCATCGGTGTCAGAGGTAGCTATTCCACTTGGATTCACTTCTGCGACTATACCTAGGACATCCGGAGCTAACCCAAAGAGGCGCCAGAAGTCTATTCCCAGATATAGTGCCTGTGTGAGCCCAGGAACCACGTAAAAACGCACGTTTTGGGTCTTATCACGGAAAGTGACGTCCAAGTTCACATGACCATGAACAGTCGTCATGGCACCATTAGCTACTTGGACCTGTGTCCGATACTTCTTCCATTCAACCTCTGCTTCAGCAAGCTTCTCGAGAGCTCCCTGGCCTAGAATACTGACAGTGGCACCACTATCAAGTAATCCAGTCTCAGTTCGCCCGAGCAGCTTTACTTCTGCGTACGGTCGAATGTCGTCTGGCATCGACACGGAAATCTGTGCTAGTTTTTTCCTTTCCAGTTTCATTCGTCGACAGTATTCTCGCCAACGAACGGTTGATCTTTTCCTTTTCGGTCTCATATCCCGGTCGGGAAACATAATCTCAGCTAACTCTGCTACTGAGGAGAAAATTCGGTCTCTTGCTGCTCTGTATCTCTGCAGACGCGTATGATACGGCGTCAGCGGATGTAAAACTGGCTCACGCCCACTCGTCATATCAGAGCTTGGTGGCCGTTTTAAGATAGAAATGGCAGGAGGCCAAATCTCCTGCTCAGTAACCTTGTCGGCTACACGTGCTATAGGTGTCAACGGGACATCGAAGAGTAAAGACTCTTCTAAGGAAGTGTCTAGTATTGTCATGGGCTCCCCAGAAATGGAAATGGGAGCTTGAAGATCTGCGGAGAAGTCTACTAAGTTCTCCGCCTCTATCAAAGACGTAATCGTACTATCAGGTGTTTTGCTGATATCATCAGAGTCACTGAATGATATCAGAGGACATATCAGGGAGTTTTCGATAGTGTCTGTTAATGGAGCGGACCTTCCTCCTTGTTCAAAGCTTGCACTGGAGTGTTTGATGCATTGATTGCTCGTGATGTCGACGCTGGTCGGAAAGAGGTGTTGGTATTCCCGACCCGTCTGAAGTTTTTCTGTTGACATTGAATGCAATCTGGCTTGAAGGTGTTCTTCCGTCCACATCCGTAACAGAATACAGTTTGTCGTTCCTGCCGGCAATCTTGGTAAAAGTGTCCAGACTGGTCACAATTCCAGCAGGTTACATTTTTAGGGGTTGAAATGGCAGATAGTGAGACTTCGTCGCTACGTCCAGGTGATATATTCAAGTCAGCCTCGGTCAAATGATATCCATCCACCTCACTAACTCTTTGTCCGCGATAAGCGTTCCAACTACTTGCTGTTGCGATGCGCAGCTGCGTCGCTTGGATTTGATTTACCAGAATCCTGAGCTGGTGGATGGTATTGGTAGGATGCAAGCAAATTTTATTTTGTATTTCCGGCAGTAAGTTTGACTTGACTATTTCCAGAAATTCAACGTCTGGCAACGGGTTCTGCAGTTGGTCTTGTAACTGTACTAGATGCTGGTAGTAAGTGGCAAATGACTCTCCTCCTTTCTGCTTGCGCAGCATGAGCTGGACTTTGACCTTAAGGTCGTCTTTGGGTACTCCCCATTCAGCTAATAGAGCTGCTTTCACATACTCCCATGACGGCGTGGAATTTTGCCTCAGGAGAGACCAGTACCAGTCCATTGCTGGTCCAGAAAGCAGAGTAGTCATGTGACGCACCAGTAAGTCGAAGTCTCCCTCCAAAGCCGAATAAGTCAAGGCTTCTACTCGGAATACAAATTCATCGACTGTGAGCCGAGAACTGTCACCGCTGTAAGAGATATTCCACCTGCGGATAGGGCTGCCAGAACGTCGCTGTCCTATGCCTGCAGGAACACGAATAGGTGGTGGTGGTACAGGGTTTGGTGCGGGCTGATTTAGAGGCTGACCAAACGCGGATGGAGGTCGATTAAAGGATTGTCTATGCACATTGGGAAAATCGTCAGATGGTCTGGGATTTCCCATAGCCGGAGGAGGACGTGAAAAATCTATTGGTGGCACCATGGCTGCTACTTGCTGACGGACACTATCTACTAACTCAGACCGTAATGTACTGAGGCTGTGTTCGAGACCTTCACGTACCAGGTCCTGCATTTGTAAGCGTAAGCCTGCCAACAGCGCATCCGTAGCAGCTGAGGTATGGCCTTGAGCTGGGGGTAATGAACTGTCTTGCCGTGAGTTGTGATTAGTGAACGTCCGGGAATGCAAATCGCCCATTCCTGGAGATAACGAGCGTCTATTAGGTGGTGGTAGGTCGAACCTAGGCAAATCTAAGTTCGGCACATCGTGCTTAGTAGACTTCACCGGCTTCACCTTCTTCGGTATTGCACCATTATATTCTCTGAAGTCCTGTTGTGTAATATGACATCGGCAGTTAGGACAACTAGCATGTTCACCTATCCAATGCTGCAGGCATGCTTGGTGAAAAATGTGCTCACATACGGTTATTACAGGCTTCCTTTCGGCCGACCAGCTTGCATCACGACAGATGGAGCATGGTTCAGGTAGCATTGACATACTATTTGTAGCAGGTGGTGGCGTTCTTACTGTAGCCATAGTGAGTAGCAAAATTGAAAACGTTTTGCAAACCAAAAGTTCGAAGAAGAATGTCAGAGAAATTTAAAAAGTCAACAACCGAAATCAACAGGCTCAAACAAGATCGAAGCTAACGAGCTACTAAATTTATTAGCGCGTACTATGTAAATAAAAATAACCAAAAGTAGCTAACTAAATTCCAGTGGATAATTATTATCACTAAAACATTATATACACCAGTTACATACTCGTAATATAAAAATCCTTGGTATATAACAGGTGTATATGCGATAAGCAACAAAAAGCCTTCGGATGTAGGAAGATATTGTATATTCCTACAAAAACGAACTACTGGATCTATAAATACTAGAAAAATTTTTCATTAACTACCAAAATTCAAAATATTCTCATAAATATATAGTCTTTATCCTTTAGATAATTACCATAAATAGAAGAGGAAACTTCTACATACCATAAAGAGACTTTCGCTCTATCTCATACATTTACTAAATTAAAAGTTTGCAAGTTGGGACAAGATCTGTCACTCAGAAAAATATCTTTCCAAACGTCCAAAGAATTTGCTAAAAAAAATGTAATAACGCAAAACAATTATAGCGTTTCACAATTGAAAAAAACGAGATAAGAACAATTCGATCAAAACATTTCTCCCTCACCTCCCGAAGCTAACTCCCACATAAGAGGTCAGGTCGCTCTCTCTCCCCCAAGGTCAAAAACAGGATACAGGCAAGTGACGTGAGTGTGTGCATTGAAAAAGTCAGAGCTCTTGCAGAAATCTGGGAAGAGTAAAGTCGGAGGTATCAAAGACTGAGAATGCTGCCAGAGATTCTTCAGCCAAGCAGTTAGCAGTATGCCAACTCCTGATCACTGAAGATCTCCAGCATCAATCCCATCCTCCGAGAACTCGTTCTCTTCTCCTCACCGAATCGTCGTGTCCAGCTAGTTCGCTAGCCGGGCAGAGTCATGAGTCTGGTCAACTAATTAGCTGGAAGCCAAGAAGTTGTCTCGCAGATTCATAACTCTGTCCAGCCAGTTGCCCAACAGAGACATGTCCCCACAAGAGCTCAAACGAAAATTTCGTGAGGCCACCTACCATTTCCATGGCAGAAGGCCAGCGGGAAAGATCATCCAAAAACATTTCCAAAAACTTTCAAAAAAAAATCAACAACTGTTCAGGCTTGAGGCTTGACCGAAGTCAAACCTAAAGCCGGATTTCAACTTCCAAAAAACTTTCATTAAATTCAAAAAACGTTACTTTACTTTAATCCAAAAATTCAAAATATCAAAGACTTCCAATAAAACTTTCAAAATATTACGTTACTTTACAAAAAAAAATTTTCAACAAAACCAATTAGACTCAGGTCCACCCATATCTTCTACTGGATGTGAGACCTGAGGTCAATCAACTGGCAGACACCAGATGATCATCTCTCTCAAAGTCTCAGTCCCCAGTAAAATTTATATTTAGACCACCGAAGTCTAACTGAGGTGGCCCCACGTTGGGCGCCATTTTGTTATGTAAGTATGTGAAGCGACTTGACCAGGACGTTAAGTCCAAACTGCCAGCATGGGCTGACAGATCGCCTGATGACAACGATAGCACAGGGCGGCATGCTAGCACCTCGGCTAAGGGTGGCGGAGAGTGTGGGGGAGTTCCCGAAAATACCTGCCGCTGTCATCATCCATAATCAAAAAAATTTCATGCCTGCATACAAAAGAGCCGACACACACTCGGTCCTGAAGGGACCCTTACGTCACTTACCTACTTACTGTGGAAGGCGCAGATGTTCTGCCTTCATGGCCTTGCCCCATCCTCCCTATGACTCTGCTCGGCACGATCTGCAAAGTCCCTTTGGCTGACCTGTGGAAGAAATTAGAGCGGACCTATGCGACCTTCATGTGATAGGGCTCCGGGAAGTGAGAGGAGAAATAAAATTATTTACCAATTCATACTACGTTATAAACTGTATATATTCAAGCAATGTGTACTATTATGAAACGAATACGGCAGTTAAAGTATATGATAGTAAGCTTTCCTAACGCCTATCGGTCTACATATCTTGGGCTAAGATTCTATAGTTCTCTATCTCTATATCGAGTACATACGATGAAAATTTTAAGTTCATCTGTTCAGGTAATGTGATCTTACTACATAAATTCAAAGGTATAATAGTCCGCTAATTTATTGCTTATCAGTATAATTGTAATGCGGAAGAAAAAGATACGATCAGCTATATCGAGTATGTATTACTAGGATTTTAAATTCATTAGTTCAGTCATTGCAATGATGAAGTCTGATTATATACGTATACTTTGTATAACAGGAAGCTTAGCTATCGCTCATCAAAATAAAAATAATAAGAGGAAAAATGTGTGATCAAAACTATATCTAATATGTATTATTAAAGTTTTAACTTCATTTGCGTAGACCATACAATAATAAGGTCTGAGTAGGTACATGTATATTGAATAAGAGGCTTAATTATTACATATCAACATAAATATAATAAGGAGAAAAAAATATTTGATCAAAACTATATCTAAAATGTATTGTTAAAGTTTAAATTCACTTATTTAGGCCATGCAATACTAAAATTAATTTGATTATGTACATGTAGATTGTATAATGAGACGCGTAACTCTTGCATATCAACATACGTATAAGAAGAAAAATTATGACCAGAGCTATATATATGTTATGTATTATTAAAATTTTGAATTCATTGGTTTAGCCAAGGCAGTAATAAAATTTTTGACTATGTACATGTATACGCCATGATAGGAGGCTTAGTTCTTGCCTATCAACATAAATATGAAACGAAATAAATATGACCACACCATATCCAGTATATACTATTAAGATTTTAAACTCATTCTCTTAATCAATGCAATAATAAGATTTGGTGGTGTATAATGATTAGGTGACGACAACTTACAATTTTTCCTGTTGATGATGCTCCCTCGCTGAGGCGCCCCAAGAGGTTTCACCATGTCACTGGATTCAATCTTTTTCGTGTACTTATTGAGGCTAACGCAAAAGAAAAGAAATTTAAATGCATGCAAGGTATTATACTCTATCTACATGTCACATTTACATATATCTGTACAGGGTTACCTATTGACACCGAACTACTGCACATTGCTTGTAACTTAATCTGCATAAAACAAAACAATTGACTGGATGAGTTGATTAGTTGATTTCGTCAGCCTGCATTTCCTCAGCGAACTTTTGCACAATTTAAGAGGGGTTTCTTCATTCCGAGTTGCTACGTATCTCTTTCAATACCTTAGGTGGTTCAGCGTGTTATCTGGACTATAGATGCCTTGAGGTTATTGCTTGTTCTGTTATTAGGGTACTACGTGACAAGCTATGTACGTATATACTAGATAAGGCTAGAATTTAGCCGACAGTGCTATTGGCCTCGGATACTGCCAAACGACCTGCAATTAGATGTCTCGGAAAATTCCTTTTAGGTGGGCGGAAGGAATGTCGGGAACCAATTGATGGCTAAATTACTGCCTTTTCAGACCCGAGTAGATTCTTCTCGATTGATGGAACCTTCTTTAGCGACTTCCACATGCGTTTTCTCCTTTTGATTTTCGGAGCGGATCTAATGGATAAATGTTCCTTCTCCAATCACAAGATTTGCGCTTACCAACTCCGTGCTCAAATATGCACCTTTTTTCTTGATTTGTTTATCGCGATCCTTTTCGATTTTATTTTTTCGTTTTACCACACACCTTCTCAAAGTCGAGACTTCAAAAAAAAATTCGAGAAGCTTCTTCTTCTTTCTGTCACTGAACATGACACCGAGCTTGAGGAAGCATTTCTCTCGGTCGGGGCGCGTTTTGGTTTCATGCTGTAGTCGACAACAAGCCGGGCATACACGCTTCAGTCCGTGGTGGCATATTGCTATATGCAATATGCTACGACCATAACACTTCTTTTGGCCGATCGTGTTGACATTATGGTTATGCAATCGTATGAAGCTCTGATTAGCAGTTAATACTCGCTTGTTATTCAAACATTCGTTTATATGCCGACTGTACATTTTCGAGCGCAAGCCTACAAATTCGGCCATGGTTTTCCCATTCAGCTGATCCTTCATTAGAGCAGGAAGTGTTTTATTCATGAACGGTAAATTGAATTGATTATCTTCTAGGTAATCACTTGGACCAAATTTAGCAATATTTTCAGCCATAGACGCATACTGATCCATCCGTTGAATCATCTCTTGCCCAAGCGCAGAAGCTTACGTTGTGCTCATAACATTTTGATCCGACTTTCTCAATATTTTTATATAATTTAAAAAAGTTATAGTATTCTTGAATTTGTTCCTTATGCTCATCGAAAAAAAAATAATGTTATTATATTGTCTTATAAACTCCTCAATATCCATCTTAACAGTGTCACATTCAAGAAGACACTAATTGGATAGTAGCAATTTCTCATGCAATTCTCTTTTTGCCACTTAAATTTTGTATAGAATATACCAATTCTTATAAAAAATTTCCCTGCTTATTAGATTTTGGATAGAACATACTGTTACCAAATTCTTATAAAATTTTGTTTTACCACTATGTATTTGTAAATATTATATGATATGTTATCACCTAGAACTGATTTCAGAAAATGGTCTCCGGCTTCGTTTTAGGTAAAGCTATAGCCTATAAGAAATATCCATACAGCATAAGGTCACCCTATTCTAGGTTCCTGGACATAGAGTGAGTGAATGGCTACAGAGTAGACGTGTTTTCGTTCTAGCTCTCAGATTTATTTCTAATTAGTGTTTTTGTTTAAAATTTAAAATCAAATCAAGTTCTTCCGGGTTTCTCTCTGGAAAGCAAGGTCAGAATTTCGAAATCTACTGATGCCTTGATTAACGGCATCCCCATAACATCTGATGAAGACCTCGGTGAGATTCTTAACAAATTATTCATATCGATACACTATAAGCCCATCAACATGCAATCAGTTTTTCGGTTGCGTAATAATAATAAAAAACGGCACCATCCATAGTAGTGAAATTTTCTGCTAGTCATGAGCAGGGGAAATTTGATAAAGCTGTTCGGAAGATGAAGTAGAAATTGGCTGACATTGGGTTTTCTGGCACAACGGGAGTTTCCGTACAGGAGAGTCTGACCGATAAATCACTGGGGCTGTTTTGTTTGGCAATGCAGTTAAAACATCAAAAGAAGATAGTGTCTGTTTTTACTACTAATGGACTTGTTTATATTCGACGTTCATCTGAGGAAAATCCAGTTAAAGTCACGGGGGATATCTTATCGAGCTTGGCTGATAGCTAGATACTATGGCTTTTGTCATAATTTCATACAAACACAATTACTTAAATAGTTATGTGCTTCTTATTAATGCTTAGGCTTATTTACCTTGTAGTTAATTTTATCCTCTTTTTCTATCTTTTTCATCTAATTATTTGTTTCTGAAAATAAATTAAACTAAATATTTTCTTTTTTTGGAATTTTTTTAGTATATTTTCATTACAGCTTTCTGAGCTGATAAAATTATATAGTGTAAAAATTGTTGCAAGCATGAGTTTGGATTTATGGCTAGATTGGTGTGCAGATGAAATTGCTGATTGTTACCATGTTGATAAATATTTCTGGTAGTGCAGGTACTGACACCGTAAATACAATATTTGTCACATAAATGCTCGGAGCCTGCGCTCAAATTTTGAAGAATTTGTACATGTCTTCACTTCTTTGAATTTTGATGTAATTTGCATTAGTGAGTCCTGGCTTTTTGATAGCGTTAGTGATCAAGTCGTAGCTCTGGGAGGTTATCAGATTTTTAGAAATGATCGTCTCTACTCTGCAGCCGGTGGAGTAGCCATCTATCTTCGAAAAAGTTTAAACGGGCAGATAATCTCCTCTTCAGATGGCGTAAGCCCCCACGTCGAGTTCTTGTTTCTTGAATTAACGCTGTGCTACGATAAATTACTGTGAGCCTGTGTTTATAAACCTCCAAGAGTTTCTTCAATGGACGCTTTTTATGACACGCTCATGCTCTTCTCAAGCCAATGTTCGTCTACTATCTTACTTGGCGATTTTAATATAGATTTGCTGGCAGATATCAGTCCAAAACGTGGCTTCCTTAACTTCATCAATGGATCAGATCTTGCCATAGTTAATAGTTGTCCCACACGTTACCATCCACTCGGTAGTTCGTTACTTGACATTATAATTACAAATTGAATCGATCTTTTGGTTGATCACTACCAATTTCCATTGCCAGGGATATCTGATCATGAAGCAGTATGTGCACGCTTTTCTTTTCCTGTCGAACGGAACAGTTTGCGTGTGGTGTTCAGGGACTTTAAAAACGTTGACATTGAAGGACTAACTAGTAGCATTGAGGCTGTCTCCTTTAATTCTATCTATGAAACATCAGATGTTGATATTCAAGTTGACCACTTTAATGCTATAATAGTATCCTTGTATAACGAGTTTGTCCCTATTAAATCTAGACTACTCAACAATAGATCCCCGTGGATGAACAAACGTATTAAAAACCTCATGTATGAGCGAGATTACGCGTATGAACTCTGAAAAACCCATAAAAGGGACCTCTTTTTGAAAAATTTCAAATATCTGCGAAATAAAACAAGCGATTCGCACAGCTAAGCGAGACTTTTGTTTTCGGAAACTTGACCCTGCGCTTCCCCCGCGAACTCTTTGGAAAAACATCAGAGATATTGGAGTTAAAAAATCACCGGCCTATTGCAACATTGACCCTGATGTATTAAATGAGTTTTACGTGCAAAGGCCTTCTTTCAATGGTGCTGCTAGCTCTGGGGATGAATTATGCATTGAACTAAATTTTGATGGTTTCGCATTTAATACGATCACTACCTCTGATGTTATACTTGCCATTAAATCTATTAAATCCAACGCGATTGGAGTTGATAATAGTGACGTGAGATTTCTACGCATTATATTACCGTTTATAGTTCCTCTTTTGACGCATATAATAAATACCTGTATCATGACATCCAAATTTCCGTCTGCTTGGAAATATGCAAAAGTTGTTCCAATTAATAAAAAACCTAATCCTCGACTTAAGGAAGATTTTCGTTCAATTAGCATACTTCTTTTCTGCTCGAAAGTTACCGAAAAATTACTTTGTGACCAAATTTCAACCTTTGTATCTGATCAGTCCCTTTTATATGCATTTCAATCCGATTTTCGCAAACGACATAGTACAGTTGCATCGCTTTTACACCTAGTAGATAACATTAGATTTAATATGGATGTCCGACTAGTATCATTGCTCGTATTATTGGATTTTTCGAAGGCGTTTGACAGTGTAAATATTAATGTATTATGTAGTAAACTTAAAACACGGTTCCTTTTTAGTAGTTCTGCAGTTGATTTAATTTTTTCTTATCTGGCGGATAGGTTTCAAAAGGTTGTGAATGCCTCCAGATATAGACCTACCTTCTCAGGTGTTCCACAGGGGTCAATTCTCGGACCGTGGCTTTTCTTATTATACATTAATGATTTACCTGAAGTAATTCGATGTGGCAATATCCAGCTGTATGCCGATGATGTTCAGCTTACTTTATCTGCTACTGCTACTTGTATGAAAGATGTTGTAGAGCTGATGAGCTCTGAACTTGCAGGGTATCTCCCTGGGCTATTGAAAACAAACTTTTGTTAAATGCATCGAAATCCCGAGCAATCCTGATTTATCTAAAAAACTTCGACTTAAACAACTTTTCCCCAATAAGACTAGGTGATGCCATCATATCTTACTCAGAGTCTGTCAATAATCTTGGTGTTGTCTTCAATCGTACACTTACCTAGGACCTACAAACTTACAAAGTGATAGGGAGGGTGTATGGCACACTTCGTAAGCTGTGGTTTTTTGCAAAATTCACTCCACAGGATGTTCGCACTCGTTTGATTATCACTCTAATTCTGCCGGTTATACTATATTGTAGTGTAGTATACTGCAAGACCGACAATATTAGCAGAAGGAAATTAAATGTGGCTTTTAATTCCTGTGCGCGAAACATTTTCAATCTTAATCGTTTTGATCATATTTCTATGCACGCTCGAAGCATTTTAAATTGTACTTTGGGTAATTACCTTGATTATCATGTCACTATTATGCTCTTTAAGATAATTAGATCCCATTCAGCAGCTCAGATCATCAAGAAACTGCCAACTTATGATTCCTCGCAGTAATTGCAGACAGATCGATAGATCTTTTTTTGTTTACGGTGTCAGGATTTGGAACTCCCTGCCGACCAGTATAAAACAATCCATAACTATCAACGATTTCAAAATTAATGCTTTCAATTTTTTCTCTGACTATGGCTGAGTATTTACTCATCTTCCTTGCTGCCATAAGCTTCTAACCACACCATGTTGTTGCGCGATTTAATTTTATGTCTATCTTCCATGCTTGTAATATAATGCTTTTTCCTTTTTGTATCTTCTTTTTTCTCTTCTTTTTTCTCTTCTTTTCTTTTTTTCTTTTTTATACTTTTCTTTTTATTTGTTCTTTTTATATATAATAATTTGTTCAACTTACTTTAATATATATATTTTTTGTTACTTTTCTTCCTGGAGTTATTACATGCAAAAGAGCGAAAGCTCATATGTAAATTTAATTATTTAATAAATTTGAATTTGAATATGGATATCTAGAATAATGAAGCAGCTGATGAGCTAGGTGAAAAAAGGTTCTGAAATGGCAAGCTCTGCAGTACTATCACTTATTTGAGGATCCCATTCGAAATCTTGAAAAGAGTGATTACCTGCGAAATCCGTGAAAACAAGTCTCCTGTGGTTCAATAGAGACACCCAGATTCTTATAAAATTTCTTCTGCCTGTTAGATTTTGTATGGAACATTCTCTTACCAGATTCTTATACAATTTTCTTCTGCTTATTAGATTTTTTTTATAGAACATATTGTTACCAAATTCTTATAAGCTTCATTTTGTTGCCATCTAGGACATAGCATTCTTTCATCAAAGCTTTAAATTTAACTCACTCTCAACCTAATAAGAAAATACTCCAATATCGCAGCAGTTTCATGTGATCTATTTTTAGATATGTATTCGCCGAGCTCAGCTCAACATATGATAACCCCTGACGGCCAAAGCATATAAAGCAAACAACTGATAACACCAAGTTCCAAGCTGGCAAGCAAACGATGGCATATTGTCGCTAAAACTCTCATCCACCAAGTATACAGACCAGCCTAACACAAGCATTATAATTCCAGACAGCCATAGCATATCAATGAAGCAATTGATAACACAAAACTCCAAGGCAGATGTTGTGTGTTAAAGCGAGATTGTTGAAAGTATGGTATTCACTAAAGTTTCCTACTAGATTATGAGCACCCGCCGCACATAAAAGAAACTTCATGTAACACCAAACTTAACCTCTTCTCAAAATATTTGATAATCCCATACCGAAAAATATAAAATATATATATAACGAATTGTAAACAAAACCCATAGCCTTCCTCATTGACCAATATCCATAAGATAATTTCAAGCTTCATGTCCACCTAAAATATGAACACAGATTTATATTAGAGCGACACAGATGTTTTAACAGAGTCAGCTGGTTGAAAAGTATGGTATTCACTAAAGCTTTCTACTATATTATGCACACCCACCACCCATAAAATAAACTTCGAGCACCACTAAGCTTAACCCAATCATAACCACCACGATCGTGGTAAAAGGTAATATCAAATTACCTGCTAAGTCATGCTATTACACCTGACAACCAAAAAAATTATTCTTTTACTGCTTCCATACAATTTCCATTACTTAATATCATAGCACTATCTTCTATCATCAATACTTTTAATTTAACCCACTCTCAACCTAACTTAAGATTTAAAGGTAAACAAACAACACTATCCTCTTCCACGCTCTTCACTAAAGCATTCATATCCTACTAGTTTAATATACAACACAATTAATATATACACAACTTACAGTACCCACTCAAAACCTCTACCACGGTCTTCACTATAGGCTTGAAGAATTATCAGTTTTTTCTTCCTTCATACAACACCATTCGGATGATGCTTTAGAGAGATAAATATGAAGCAATATTGCTGATAACTCCCACTACTCTTCTGAGACAACATATCATACTACATTAATATCATAACACCACCTTTTTTTATCAAAACTTTTAATTAAACCCACGCTCAACGTAATGGTTAGAAAATATGTGCTCAATCTAATAGTTTGAAGATAAAATTATCATATTCTTATCAGCTTCATGTGAACTATGATATATGCGCAAATAACTCTGCTGCCTTCCTATGCTCACCAGCCCTAAACACAAAAAAATATAAATCAATTTGTTTATTTTATTTGAATGTATTTGTTTACGCAAAAAGTTATATTGTATTTCAAGCTCATTACACCCTGGCCACCGAAAATTTTACTAATTTATATTACTCATCTAAGTTGGCATATCATCCTACATTAATATGATAGCTCGTTAATGCTTTTAATTAACTCACTCTCAAGCTAATGATAATATGTAATTTTTTCAGATGTGACTTCTCAAACCACTTTCAGGCTAGGCTAACAAGTTCCTCTAGAAAGATTTCGTGTTGCAACACTGGTCATGCCATTACACCTTATCATCAAAAATTTGATGAAAATTCTTTTACTATACCCATACAACTTTCACTACTCATCTAAGTCAGCATATCATACTATATTAGTATCACCCCACATTGATATCATAGGTGATCAAAGCTTTAAATTTAACCTGCCCAAAAAAGAAGTTTTATTGAACATAAAAAAACAATTTTTCATAAAACCTAGCAATTTTCAATACACACACATACACACACCTACATCGAAAATTTTCTGATAAGGCTTTAATTTCCAATACTTCATGTTTCTTAACATCCTAAGCAGCCGTGATCTATTTTTAGATATCAAATATCATAGCATGATCCGCCATATTTATTCCAGATTTTTAATCCACAACTTACGTTATAGTTGTTGTTGTTTTTTTTCAGCAAAAAAGAAATTTTCAGTTATAACTTCCACTACTCATCTAAGACATCATATCCTACAGATTAATATCAGTTGTTGTTGTTTTCATCTAAAGAAATTAGGAATCTTTCATAAATCGGTCAACTTGTGTACTTTATTCGTCTTCTGCGCGAATTTGTTTACATTATTCGACTGCGAATTTGTTTACTTTACTGAACTGTGAGAGTTTGTTTATGCAAGGAATAAAATTAGAAGCATTTACTAACTACCATTACAAATCTAAGCCAACACATCTACCTACATTCACCCCAACCGGCATCGCCTGATCTATTTTTATATATATGGTTACATGGTGCAATCTTGTTTATAAAAGAGGATTTCTGATGAAAATTTTATCCCTTTAGTACTAATACTATTGGCATGAATAAAAAATATCCTGGGGTTAACTTGAATTATTACTACTATTAATTTTACCTGCAAAGATAAGATCGCTACTATCTGGAAACCCATAGCCCGTGGAGGATTTCTGATGAAAATTTTGCCCACCTCTAGAACTAAAACCCCTACTGACACCTTCTAGAATCTATTGGCATATTGTGGGGTTAACTTGAATTATTACTAATACTAATTACACTAATTCACTTAGGGAATTTCACAACATTTCTTATCCACATAAATACACAGCTGCACACATCCACCCTTGTCTTGGGTACAATTTTCTCAGCCACCGCGTAGCCCAGCCCAACATACCACAGGCACTCATACTAAAGTCAACAACTAACACCAAACTCAAGCTTACAAGTATATAGCCCCGATATAAATTCCCATAGGGTTATTTCATATCATTATACTTAAGCCGCACACATTCTAATCAAGCCTTGGTACAGGTAACGTAGCCCAGTCCAACATACCCCAGACAATCCTAGTCATAGTATCAGATATTGCCACTAAAACTCTCAGCCAATCTCCAGTACCCGGACAGTAAGGTCAAATTGTAGCCTCCAAGACCAGATCAAACTTAACCAGCAACCTCTACCAATAAAGCTTCCCACCCCTTCACAAGATGTCAAATTTTCAATACAAAAGCGGCCTGAGAACCACCCCTCTTCCTCCCCAGAACCCTCAGTGATCCAGAACTCCGAAATCAGTTTGGGGAAAAAAGTGGCCAGATGGTAGGAAAGAATTCCCCAGGCAGGCCCTGTGACGTAGACCACTAGACGGAATCCTCCTCAGTGGCCCAGAATACGGACCAGAACCACAAAAATATTTAGAATTTTCTACACATTTTTTGTATGGAAAAAGTGTTCCAGAACCGGTATAGCGTAACTACTGATCCTGACAAGATCTCAGCCATAGTTAACTACCCGTCACCAAAACCTGTTCGGCAGTCTCGACGTCTACTAGATCTTGTGAGATGGTATCGTCGATGGGCATCTGAATCACAGACGTTTCTGGGTCATTTAAGGCAGGAACTTTCCTTTGCTCCATTGTTAGTGATGCGATACGAACCAACAAGGTATTGGTGGAGTTCTGTTACACCTAGATGATGATGGCGCCACGAGAAGCCAATAACCTACATCTCGAAAAAATAGAACTCAACACAAAGGAATTATACCATCACAGAGCAGCAATGCTTAGTAGCAGTGCTTAGTGTACAGAAGCTCCGACCTTTCATTGAACTTATGCCGTGTAAGATAGTGACTGATCATGCGAGCTTGCAATGGCTGATGTCTCAAAAGGACCTCAGCGGTAGACTGGCTCGGTAGAGTCTGAAGCTTCAAAGTTTCACAATTGAACACAGAAAAGGAAGCCCGAGCGTCGTCCCTGATGCTCTATCAAGGATTCACTGTGGCGATTTATCACCATCTGAAGATTCTGCTCCGGAAATTGACCTTAGTTCTCCATATTTCAACTGGTTGGAATATGAGGTGCTGAGGCAGAAAGTTAAATCAGCTTCGAACGAATTACCAGGTTTGTGTGTCAGGGATGACTTCGTTTATATTCGGACAGTTCCGAGAACAGGCGATCAATTCAGGAAGAAGAAGCTTGGAAGCTTTGGATTCTACGAGGGCTTGTATCCGACGTTATTTCAAGGGCGCATGATTAACCACTGGCTTCTCACGAAGGGGTCGGAACGACGCTAGAAGGATAAAGACGACATCTGCACTAGCCACGAATGACAGCGGATGTCAGAAACTACGCGGGTGCTTGTGATGTGTGTAAGGAAATCCAAGCTCCAAATGCCATCCTCAGGCCACCAAAAGCAGCCCAGTCTGTGACAGAACGACCATGGCAATGCCTTTACATAGATTCTCTAGGTCCATATCCAAGATCTACAAATGCAAACGTCTGTATATTAATTGTCCTTGATCACTCCTCGAAGTTTCCCATTTTGAAACCTATGAAAAGGTCTTCTACTCTAAACATGTGTCAGTTCATCAAGACAGAAGTTTTTCATATGTTCGGAGTTCCGGAGACGATAGTCTCTAGTTTTGCTCGGCTATGGTGTTAATCACTTGCGGACAGTATTTTATTCGTCGCAGGCTAATGCATCAGAGCGAGTAAACTGGTCAGGGATTAGAGCCCACATCAAGAACGAACATACTGGTGCGATGAGAAGCTGAGCCATATTGCTAGCTCCTTCAGGAATTCTGTCCACCAAGCAACTGGCTTCTCGCCTTACAGGGTACTGTTCAGTCTGCAGATGATCGAACATGCGAGCTCGTATTCGATCCTCAAGAGCCTAGGAACTCTCGAGTGAGCTTTTACAGTAGATGCAGGTGACAAATTGAGGTTAATCCGCGCGAGAGCGCAGAAAAACTTCAGCCATGCATTCGAATAGGGTGCCAAAACCTTATAACCTTCGAGCTAAACCTGTCAGCTATACAGTGCGTCAAGAAGCATACAGTCGGAATTTTATGCAGATCAATTTTCAACAGCAGCTCAGGTCAAAACTGGGACGCAAATTTTTAAAGTGTCGAATGAAGTCTAAAAAGGGAAACTCTCTCTACGAGCTTGAGGACCTGAAGGGAAAGTTATTGTGTACTTACCATGCTAAGGATATCAGGCATTAATGAAGAAATAAGTCTTGATAAAGAAATTACTATACCTACCTTTGATGAGTGTCTTGGGCAGAGCAAAAGATACACAAAAGAACGCCTCATACAAGTCCACAGAAAGATTTCAATGAAGCGAACAGTACAAATAGTGCGCTTCAATCGACAGAACAATTTGTTCTCTCCAGTATATAGGGGTTATAGAACAAGGTACACAAACGAACACATCTATAGATTCTATTATATATATTTGGTTCAGTTTGGTAAGATGCTCCGCAAATATTGACCAGTTTTTGTAAATTATCGCAGCATGCTCCAGATGTGAGCCTGCATTTGCATGTAACTTCCAGATTTAAGAGTAAGATTTCAGACTTGAAAGTAAGCTATTTCCAAATTGTGGACTGCAATACTGTAGGTATACACCCTCGATATACAGTGGCAGCATTCAGTTCATTCAATTCAATTAATGTCAAAAGTTGAGGACTGATAGTGGGAGCAAGAAGAACCGGCTTGTCAGATAAATGCACGTATGATCAGTCAGCGTTAGCTTTTAAAATAAAAAAGATAATACTCGCATGCAGAATGACGTTTCTATCATTCGTCACGTTTATGAAGATCAGACGCACAGAGTGGTATCTGCGTTATGCTATGATAAATTTCTTAGAATTTTAGATTTTCGAGAATGAACTAATAATAACGTTATTTATTTTTATGAAAATTTTTGGAAACGAACACTAATAGTAACATTATTAGAAATTGTTATGACCTTATTAGAATTTTAGATTTTTGAAAATTTGTTATGGTCGTAGCATACTGCATGTAGCAATATGCTACACTGAGATAAGTTGCGCGCATACAGCTGGCCCATAGCCACATGAACGGCGAAGAAAGACGGGCTGAAGACCGACGGAAAAAAGAAGAAGCAGAGGGTACACATCTGTCTTGTGCTTGTCATAAAAGATGCGCTCGTGTAAAACGTAGCAAAATTGCATTGTGTATAAAATCACGAATTTCCTTGTGGCATCGTGCTCAAAGTTGGATATATTCAGCTATCGAAAAAAAGACCTGATAAGCCGAACAAGGTAACCATCGAGATACTTCAGCATACACAGCTCTTCAGTATGTAGCTAGAAGTAAAAATCTAGAAATTTGTCATCTACTAATAGATAGAAGTGCTGATGTAAATTCGGAACAACTGCTTGGTGGTTTCAAGACGTCGCCCAATTTTACGACTGGTATATCCAGTCCTGAGGCAATAACAAATCTTATCTTTGTATATCCGAATTACATCGAAAGCATATACGATCGTGACATCAAGTCACTCAATTTTACGACTGGCACATCTAGTCTGAGTTTAATACCAAATTTTACATTTGTACTTCCAAACTACATCGAGAATATATATAATCGTGACATCCAGTCACTCAATTTTACGACTGGCACATCCAGTGCGAGTTTAATACCAAATTTTACATTTGTACTTCCAAACTACATCGATAGTACATATCATCGTGACATCCAGTCACCCAATTTTACGACTGGTATATCCAATCCTGGCTCAATAACATATTCTACATTTGCTACATCTAAATCACATCGAGAGTATATATTATGGGATATCCAGTCATCACCATATCAACATGGATTACTGAGATCTGCGATACCCAGTAGTAGTTTATTTTGTGGTTGGAATGATAGAATTTACATTAACTGGTAGTCGATTGTACGTTCATACTTTAAATAATTTTGGTGTATAAAGGTCCAGGGGAACATCCAATGAGGCACCTCGTCGGTGGTCCCAGCATAAACTCATGTAAGTTTTTCCTCTTAATTTGTGTTGTTAATATAATTTGATGAAGTAAGTTGGCGATATAATGGGGCTGTCAAGGAGATGTAATAACGAGCATTATCTGTGAATCTACTGATTATCTGAAATATTAGTTAACAACAATGTCGGGACGTGATAAGGTTTTCTTTTTTACTTTTACTTTTCCATCCTGGACTATTAAATTACTGCCAGGTCTCGAGTAGTCGCAACGACTCGACATTTTTATTTAAACTTAATTCAGTTTACGTATTTTTAAATTTAATCAAGAGCGCCAGACTTATCACAGAAAACTCCTTTAATTAATGAAGTTAACCAGCTGAACGTAAATGTTTAAAATTGTACAGAATTAGCAATTAATATTTTCCAATGTGCCTTAATATTATGTTGCAGCGAAAGCTTGGTCAGAAGACATCTTTGGAACCTGAAAGAAGTTACACAAAGAATTCTTCTTCTTCAGATAACAAAAAATAGAAAATACTTATCTGATATGTACATAGTTCTTCTACTTTCTTTAATCCACATAGATAACATCTTGTTCATATCTAAAAATAGTAGAAATTGCTTAATTAGTTTGGTATAGGAAATTTAAAATGTAAACAAACAAGTTAGTAGTACAAAACTTACCACAACCAGAGACGAAAATGATTTCAATCACGCAAAACAATAAACAACACATCAATAAATTACACTGAACATATAACACCTGTTCTTATAAATAAAAAAGATAAATAAGAAATATACTTACATTAATTCAAGTGTTTTTCCTGCTGATCACCTCAAAAGTCAAACAAGAGCTTTCCTGTCGCAATGACATTATCGATGTTCTATGAATATACATCGGAATTCGATCAGTTTCGGAGAAGATATAACCAACCCTGGAATCAATAGTTTACATATGATGACTTCGTTAAGTATCTAGAAAGGGAACTCAAACCTGAGACAACATCATGTTCTAAGGGGAATTAGATTTTTAAAAATGTTATCAAAACCCGTTAAGGTTTATAAATCTAATTTTCTCATTGGTTCGATTTTTCTAGAAAATTTAGATAGCGGGTTGATCGGAGGTAAATCTAAATAATCTCCAACTGATAGAATTCTTCTTCCTTTGGTACAAGACGGTAATCACGACGTAAAGTTTTGGTGCATTGGCTCTATCTTCGAAAATCCATATTGAAATCGAATCCGAGTTAGTAAAAAGTGGAAATCATTAAAGTAACACAGACTATAGAAACCTAAAAATCGCGTGATTAAACTTGGCTAACTTGAAGTGCGGTCGCTGTGAAAAATCATTGTCGTCTCTGGTGCTTGTAGGAATTAAATTTTGATTTGAAATTAGTATTTTTCTTGTAGTCGTAATTTGTAGTTTTTAAAGTTTGAATGTAAATCTGAAGTTGGAAAATTAGAGAAATGAAAACGAAGTATTTTGTAAAAATAGTTGATTTGACAATATAGTAGTATTGAACTTATTATATGAGGAAACTGTGGTTTTAATTTGATTGTTGCATGCAGCTTTGTAAGAGCACTGTGGTGTAGTGGATAACGTGCTGGATTATCACGTAAGAACCGCTGGTTCGCTTCGCGTCGTCGCTTGAAACTTTTTCTGCTGAAAACATTTTTTTTTGTTTTTTTTTGCAAATTTTGTGGTAATTAATTAGTGGAAATCTACGTTCGACTTAATATCCTTAGAATCCTTCACATAATGGTCCTTCGAGCCGGATATTAACTGGACATAGTATTGGTAGAACGATTTTTCTGGAAACCAGAAAACGTGCGTGCTCATTCAAGTGAACTTTGAACTCATAGTGCCTGTGACTGTGAACATTGAATTCAAGTGACTTAAGTGAAAAAGTATACAAGGAAATCCTCAAATAAAAACTCTCTTTTTTATTGGCAACGAAAAATACTATAAAATAAGTGAAAACTAGTCTGGAAAAATTTGGATACGATTTGAAAAAGTCTGGTGAGTCCGTTTCATCTTATTTCTTATTGCATGCCTTTTATTTTACAAATATACATATATACATACTACTTAATCTAACATAATGGACAATTTAATTAAGTTGCAAAAGCGTAGTAAAAAGGTAATCGAGGATTTCTTTGCTAATTACAAGAAGGATGGTAAAGATCGCAGATCAAAACCGTATTATGAAGCAAGAATAACTAACCTAGAGAAGCATTGGCAGGAGTCTAAAAACCGCGATGAAGAGATAGCTTTATTGGCGACCGCCGAAAGTATGAAAAACGATTATTTTGTAGAACAAATATACTCGGTGGTTGAGAATTTTTATATAGACGCGTTCGCAAGAATCGTATCGGATTTTCAACGCGATTTCCCACCAGCTATAGCCGAAACGGTTGTTGGAAAAGACAGTGAGATTAAGGTTATCAGTCTAGACTCAAAGCGTGACGAGCTAAAATTACCGCAAATATCACTACCTACATTTTCCGGAGATTATCTTGCCTGGAATACATTTCATGATTTATTTAAAGCTCTGATATATGATAATGAGCGTCTATCACATGTGCAAAAATTACAATATTTAAAGGCACATCTCTCAGGCGAAGCCAGAAGTCTTCTCAGTAATACTACGATTACTAGCGCAAACTTTGAGCCAGCATGGCAAATGTTGACATCGAGATATGACAACAAACGTGTTTTAGTTAAGGCCCAGTTGGATGTTTTATTTAATCAGGTAAACGTCAATCAGGAATCAGCAAAGGGAGTGAAAGGCCTGCTCGATAAAACTGCAGAGTGCCTTGCCGCTCTCCAAAATCTCCAAATCAAAACAGAGAACTGGGATCCTATTTTAATTTATTTTGTCACGCAAAGATTACCATACGAGACCCTAGAATTATGGGAACAGTCGCAAAGCTCAAAAAGAGTCCTTCCAACTTGGAACGAATTGAAAGAATTCTTAGAAGCTAGGTTTCGTACGTTAGAAGTAATGAATGTGAAAAGAAAGCCGATAGTCAAGGAAATCAAACCTGCACTCGCTGCACAAGTAGAAAAGTTTTGGAGAAAACCTCAAACGTTCCACGTAGCTACAAGTTCTCTTTGTTTACTTTGCCGTGAATTGCATTCCATTCGCAAATGTCCGAAATATTTGGAACTCAATCATCAAGCTAGATTGGATGCAGTAAAATCAAAGGGTCTATGTCTAAACTGCCTAGGTTCTGGACACCTTATAGCGAATTGTCCGAGTAAGCTTAAATGTTTAATATGCAAGAAATCGCATCACACAACCTTACATAAAAATCAAAATACGCCAGAAAATTCACGGCTTGAACATGTCAATCAGCCCGGAACCTCTAGACAATCTTTCGCTATTGCGAACAATAATGATTTTGTCGCTGGAGCACAGTCATTTGTCGCGAGCCAATATTCCAGATCTCAACAAATTCTCTTAGCAACAGCTTTAGTCAAAATTATTGCACCAAATGGACTGGAACAAAGCTTTAGAGCTCTTATTGACCCTGGTTCGCAGGCGTCGTTTGTCACAGAACATGTTGTACAAACTCTTCGATTACCTAGGGAATTCATAGATGTAAACGTAACTGGATTAGGCAATACTTCTACCGAGAAAATCAAAGCCAGTGTAAAGTTGACTATTACACCGAAGATTTCATCCAACGAAACTAAAATTCATGTTGACGCATTTGTTCTACGGACAATCACAAATCTGCTACCAGGCCACCTAATTACAAAGTCTACTTGGCAGCATCTTGATGGTCTCGAGTTGGCTGATCCCACATTTAATCGACCAGGACGTATAGACGTGTTGTTGGGAGCTGACATCTACCCATCTCTCATTTGCGACGGAATACGAAGAGGTGAACTTGGCACTCCAATTGGACAGCATACAATATTTGGATGGATATTATCAGGTGAAACATCTAATCGGTCTTCACAGCCTCAGAATCTACAAAATTTTCACGTTAACGTTAATTTACAAGACGACTTGAAAATGTTTTGGGAATTGGAAGAAATACCTTCTAGACCTCTTCTTACACCTGAAGAAAATCTATGTGAGCAACACTTCGCCAACACGTATATCAGATGTTCCAGTGGAAGATATCAAGTTCGGCTTCCATTCATCGAAGATGAAAAGGCACTAGGAGCATCTAGAAATATTGCCATTGGTCGCCTGTTACAAATGGAAAGGCACTTCGGTCAAGATCCATACCTAAAAACAGAATATGTCAAATGTATGAATGAATACTTGGAATTAGGACACATGCAACCAGTAACCAACACAGAAAATGAATTTATTAGGCATGATATAAATAGAAATCCGTATTACGAGTGCGCGTATTTGCCACATCACGCCGTCATAAAACCAAGCAGCACCACTACAAAAGTTCGTACAGTCTTCGACGCATCGCGACGCACAAGTAATGGTAAGTCCTTAAACGATGTTCTCTTGAAAGGACCAACCATCCAGGAAACATTATTCGTAATTTTAATGCGGTGGAGAAGGCACAAAATCGCTTTTACGGCTGACGTTCAAAAAATGTACAGGCAGATCCGCATGCATCCCAACGACGCAGAATATCAACGGATAGTGTGGAGGGACTCACCAGACAAACCGATTCGAGACTACAAATTGACAACAGTAACATTTGGAATTAAAAATGCTCCATATATCGCAATCAGAACAATGCAACAATTAGCCAGAGATGAAAGTCACAATTATCCTGTCGGCGCAGAAGCAGTTCTCAACGACTTTTATGTAGACGATTTAATTTCCGGTGGAAACAATATTCAAGAAGCCAATCTGAAACTATTTCAAATCAGTCATCTACTCCAAGCCGGAGGACTCGAACTACGTAAATGGGCTTCAAACAATGAGAGCATTCTACAAGCTATCCCGGAGGAGAAGAGAGAACCTGAACTACCTTTATCAGTGGACTCTAGTGATATTAAGGCTCTTGGAATGCTTTGGAATCCTCAATCTGGCACCCTGTCATATAAGGTGGAAATAGACCAAAGTCAGCGAACGTGGACTAAACGTAGGATCTTGTCAGAAATATCGAAGCTCTTTGACCCCATAGGACTGCTCGCTCCTATAATAATAACAGCAAAGATCCTTATCCAAGCACTTTGGTTGGCCGGACTACAATGGGATGACGAAATTCCTGAGGATATCAAATTAAACTGGGAAAACTATCGAAAGAGCCTGAGTCTTATTCAACAGATACACATTCCTCTGTGGATTAAAACAGGAGAAGAATCGTTAAAAATCGACCTTCACGGCTTCTGTGATGCATCTATTCAAGCATACGCTGCGGCAGTCTATGCTCGCATTGAGAACGTCAATGGACAAATTGATGTACACCTAATTTCGGCCAAAACAAAGGTGGCACCTATAAAAACTATATCTTTACCGAGACTCGAGCTATGTGGTGCGACTCTCTTAGCCAAACTAATGACGGAAGTACAGCAGAATCTTCAACTAGACATAAGTGGAATTTATGCATGGACAGACTCCACCATTGTACTTGCGTGGTTGAAGAAACATCCTTCAACGTGGGAGACCTTTGTCGCCAATCGAATTTCACACATTCATCAAGTGCTAAAGGAAAATTGTTGGGCTCATGTGCCAAGCGAATCAAATCCAGCGGATTGTGCAAGTAGAGGCATGGAGCCAGGAATACTCAAAAATCATACTCTCTGGTGGAGTGGTCCACATTGGCTACAACAATCTAGAGAAAATTGGCCTAAACGTAAAGAAAAGCTAGAAACAACACAGGGATTACGTAAACAAATTCGGAGCTTACACATACAGACGCCCTTCCAACAGTGGGAGCTATTGTCTCGATATTCGTCACTAACGAAACTTCTAAGGATCACCGCCTATTGTCAACGTTGGACTAGAAACGTCCGTAGTTCACCACAGATTCGAGAACTAAAATACTTAGCAAGTAAAGAACTTCAAACTGCTTTATCATTCTGGCTGCAAGCTACACAGGCTGAATACTTCTATAAGGAAATAAAGGCATTAAGGGAACAGAAACAGATCCCAAAGCAGAGTAAACTAATCAAACTGAATCCGTTTTTTCATGATGATGGACTTCTTAGAGTTGGAGGTCGCCTTGGAAACTCCTCGCTTACCTTTTCAGAAAGGCATCCTATTATATTGCCTGAAAAGAGTCATCTAACAAATCTAATTGTTGATAGTATGCACAAAACAACAATGCATGGCGGTACTCAGCTCATGCTTTCATTACTCCGTCGTAAATATTGGATTTTAAACGCCAGAAATATAATTCGCGCATACAACCATAAATGCATACAATGTTTTCGGCAGACAGCACAATCCAGAACACAGTTAATGGCAGATCTACCAAGCTATCGCATACAAAAAGCACGTCCATTTGCACATACTGGAGTAGACTACTGCGGCCCGTTTGATATAAAAAGCTCCAGTGGCAGGGGAATTCGCAGCTATAAAGGTTATATAGCAGTTTTCATCTGCATGGTCACGAAAGCTATGCATCTTGAATTAGTAAGTGATCTATCTACATCTGGATTTTTGGCAACGTTCCGCAGATTTGTGTCACGTCGTGGCTTGTGCACAGATCTGTATAGTGATTGCGGATCGAACTTTATTGGGGCAAATGCAATTCTTACACGTTACAAACTTGAAATGGTAAAACACATAGAAAACGAAATCGCACAAGCAATTGAAAACGAAGGAATTAAATATAAGCAATCTGTAACTATGTTATCTCTCACTTTAATATGTCTTATATCGTTAGTATACTGCGAGATCCATTCTAGGTGCCGAGTTTGCCGTGAACTTCCATTTGCTTTCACGCTCAAAGCCGTAGTGAGTGGTTCTGTATATACAACAAATTTGCGTACTTCGAGGAAGTAGTGGAAGTGTCTAATCGATAGGTAATAATAATAAATTTTTTTTATTTAAATAAGTCTCTTTTATTTTTGGCTCTCTGGCTCTTTTCAAAATTCCTTAAAACTAATTGGCAAAAGGCACAAAATTGTAAAAAAACACTAGCTAAACTAACTTATAAACAGTCAAAAGGGACAATTAGAAACAATTAAAACAATTAATACAGAATAACACACAAAAAGGAAAATAAACAAGACAAAATTTTCAAAAGAGACTAAAAACGGACACAAGAATTTTGAAAAAGAACTAAAGTTTTCCCAAAAATTTAAAACTAGTCCCAATTTTTACAATTAAGTAAGTGGCAGTTCCAAGGGGTTCCAAATTTCCAAAATAAACTAATAAATAATGAATAGCTGAAACGAACGAATTTTCAACAAAAAATTTTGCAATTTAGCACCGAGACCGAAACCGAATTAAAACCTTAATAGCCGAACGAACGAAAAATTTGCGCGATACCGTTATAGAGTCCCACGAGGGCAGCCTGTAGTATCATAGACCTCTACAAACTGCCCTCATCATCCCTCCAGCTTTGCATCTCTAACAGAGTACTTGTCCTTCATACAGCAGTGTTTCAAATGCTGTGGCCTGCTATCACCAGCGAAAGACAAGAGCTCCGTCCTGCACCGACGATAGTTGTTGCCATATGCAGTTGGTTCCCATAGAAATGATGTCCTAGTAATGCTGATATTCGGGTGGATCAACTGACACATAACGCGTACCAGTTTCATCAGATTCTGCAAAGCTGGACAAGTGAAGAACCTGTGAAAAAATGTGCCTTCACCAGAACAAACTGTGCAGATCCTCTGAACCCGCCGGTCGATATGTGACAACTGATTAGGATGCATAAGACTGTGATGCAGCAATTTGAATGCTACATCAGCATCTTTGTAACTAGAAGGATAACTGTAGACTACTCTACAAGTTATCCCTCCCATCACGCCCATATTCACCCCGAGGTGTGTTCGCCATCTGTTGTATCCTGTATACTCCGGAGGTCTTACTGACATAAGCACGTCACGGAGCATACGTCTTGTAAGTGTGATGAAAGCTATGTGAGGCGGTCTGTCCAGAACGAAAGCATCTTCCAACTTAGTTCCAGGGTCACTGGTCCCAAGTTGGCGAAATCTCTCCCGCGCAGAAGCCGCCAGGTTGTGCAGTTGTGGAGTATTAGTGTTTATTCGACAGTTTCCAGAGATATCAATAATATCTCCAAGAACTGTCAGTGTATGCGTGTCAGCTTCAATACCTCGAGCATTACTGAACACTGAATATATTAATTCAGGATTAGACCTGATTGGAATCGACGCGAATTGCGTGTACCGTAGAGCATTCCACTTAAGGTGAAATGCTGGCCTGATTCTGCCCCAGGTCTGAATCGTTGAGATTAGATCCTGTGGCCAGTCACGAGGATAGGGTGGTCGGACAGAGAGCAGGTAGTAATACTCCCCTATGCCGTTCCCTCCCAGTACATTCACCCACAGTTGTGAAATCAAGGTGTCTCTCTGCAAAACACTCGTTGGAATTCACGCACTTGGAGACACCTTGATTTCAAAACCAAGTTAGTGAGACCTAATCCACCTATCTTCCGCACCAAAAGCCGTCTATCGCTTTTGCTTGAAGAAGACCTACGAAGCCTTCATCAAACGTCTCAGACTTTAGCAGATCAACGATGGACGACGTAATCAAATAGTTTATCACGACTGACCTTGCCATTAGGGCTAGTGGAAACAGTCGACTATACCATGAGTTTATAGCTCTAGAGAGTTTCTCAAGAGCGATGCGGCTATTATTTGATTTACTCTCACGTCCGATATACACACCTAAATACTTCAGGCAAGTATTAGTCCATTGGATGTTCAGTGGAGTATCCGAACGATATCTCCACCTTCCACACCACAAGCCTTGACTCTTGCTAAGGTTGATTTTAGCGCCCGCTATACGTTCGTACTGCACGACCGACCGGAAAAGCTTCATCTCTTGTCACGAAAATAGAAAGGTCATCCGCATATCCCAACATAAGAGGCCTTACATTGGTATATGGTAGATACACTGAATATTGTCCGAGCATTCGACGAAGATTCACCAGTAGCGGCTCCAACGAAAGATCATAAAGCATACCTGACAATGGACAGCCCTGTCTGATACCTCGATGAAACGAGGTAGGAGCCAGAACCTGTCCTTGATTCTTAATCAAAATCGCTGAATCTCTATACAGTTTCCCGATGATATCGAGCCACCTGGGCGGGAACCCAAATGCCTCGAGAGCAGTCAGGAGATACTCGTGCGGCCTGCTATCAAAAGCCTTTTGCTGGTCAAGTGAAATCATGGCCACATGTGTACTTGTATGTTCATGGTAGGCAAACAAATTTTGGCTACCGCGATGTTGTCGTAGATACTACGACCAGGAACACAATAGGACTGTTCCAGGTGTATTACCGAAGGAATCACTGAACGGAGTATCGCCCCTAATGCTTTGCAGACGATTTTGTAGTCCACATTCCTCCAGTAACCCATCCTCTGCAAATCTCCCTTCTTTGGAATCAATCGCATAACAGACCTCCTCCAACTAGAAGGAAAATCTGAATGTGTCTCAACCGTAGAATTGAAAACTTCCAAGAGGTCAGGAATTAATAAATCCCTGAAACGTATGAAGAATTCTGGAGTCAAGCCATCATAACCAGGTGAAGTGTGTCGCCTTAGATCCTTTGTCGCAGCGATCATATCCTCGAATGTGATTACTGTATACAGGAGCTCCTTGCTGTCTTCAGAGAAAGTGGGAATATTCTCAAGAAATTCATGAGTGGTCGTGGATGTTGTCGACGTCGACTCAGAGTAGAGTCTACTGTAGTAGTCTCGAATAAATTCTGATAGCTGTTGTCCGTTGAGGACTTGTCCAGATTCATCAACTATCGATTCGACTTCACAAGAAGCAGTACGTCGTCTAGTTGCTTGAAAGAAGTACTCAAAAACGCGTTTACTAATAATGAATTCTTTTCAGTTCGTAAGCCTAAGGTATTTTCTTCACAACTTTGGGCGACTCTATTTCTGCACCGGTTTAAAACTTTCTTGTTCCATGAAAATTTGTTGTTATACGCTTCGGAACCAGGCGTCAAATCAAAATTATTTGTAAGCAAAGTTTGGATGTGTGGATCTTTTGTTAAAGTTCAATTATTTTATTAAAGTGGGTTATTTTCCTATTAAAATCATAAAGGACGAACATTTTTTGATATTCTACTTTTTTGCATTCTTTTCAGTTTGTCCCCATTCGGGACAGGGCTAAGTTTGGTGTAGATCTGGCAATTTCTGGTTCATTTCAGTGACTTTTCGGTTTTGTCGAAAAGAATTCACCATTAGAGTGATGAAATCTTGCACACGGGCTTTTAAAAGAAAAGTAAATTTAAATTCGAAAATGGAACAAATTGGGTAACTCTAACTCCTTCGTGGGGTTGCCATACCAAAATTTCGGTTTTCACTATACATATATATTTGGACTGTCTGGCTGAGAATGCGTTGGCGTAGAGAGCAGAAATTTGGTACCTGATGTTCTCATAGCAATAGTAAACAAAACTTCAAAAAAAAGAACTAAATTCGAAAATCCCTTCTTATGGTGTTGCCGTATAAAACTTTGTTTTTTTCACTATTTGTTTGCAAACTGTCCCAGAACGCGTCGACGTAGAGAACTCAAGTTTTGTAAACGACGTTTTCATAAAAATTGGAAATACAAATTCAAAAAGGACCAAGCCGAACAACGGTTTCTTAGTGTTGCCATACAAAACTTTCCGTTTTCCCTTTATTTAAGTTTTATTTATATCTAGCGTATAATATTATTGGTTTTAGACCAAGTATAGGTTTTTCTATTGTTTACTATCTTTTTTTTTCTGTACTTATACATGTACTAGTATTTAGTATGTATTTTGTCTAGGTTCCATAATTCTCATTTTTTTTTTTTTTTTATTTACATTTTTATTATACATACTTATTATTATTATTTGTATAATATGTATCGTTCGGTACAGATAAAAGATTATTTTAGCCTAAGATAAATAAATTGAATTGGATTGTATACGTGACGTTTACAAGTACTCGGTTGGAGAATCGCCTTCCCTCAGCCGGCGTGATTGGCTGCGCAACACAAACTCCTAGCTGTGCTTGTAAGTTTGTGTTGCCAAGCGTTCCTTTATTCTGTTAAAATAAAGAATCAACTCCGGCTGAGTTGGGAGAAGAGCTGCCGCCCGAGATACTTCGGCCGACAAGCTAGAAGCTTGATATCCACTTCGATTGAAATTCGTTTCGGTAAAAGATCGAATTTGGAGCTTTCCAACATCCCACCATTGACTAAGAAAAGGAAAGTCAACTTTCAACTCTTGCCTAGTTGTTGAATATCCAGTATGCAGTTCTTCTTTCAACTAGAGTGCTGGTTGCCACTACAAGAAGGTGATCGCTAACAGAACACACTTCATGAGTGGCACCAACGAAATGTTCTAGTATTCTAGGTGAGACGTAAAGTCTCTCGATTCTGGAGCCTGCGAGACTTCCATGGATATTTCGCGAGACCCTCGTGTATGATCTAGTCGTAGGATGCATCCAACGATAGATATCCACGAGTCTGAAAACACGGACAAAATTCCTCAACCGAGTAGCATTGACAGAGTTGAACTCAACTCCGGAATGCCGATCCATTGAGGGATTTAGCGTGCAGTTGAAATCACCTCCGAGGATAGTTTCGCCACTAAAATTCACCAGACAGGATTGAACACTATCAAGAACTTGTCTTGTAATGTCCTGGTCATGAGGAAGGTACACGTTTACTACCTTGATAGGTTTGTCTTGAACCACAAATTCCAAGGAAGAAGCGAAGCATGGGAAGATATCTGTATAGACAGGAGACGATAGTGTGAATTTGTTCGATACAATGATTGCCACCCCTGAGCCTCGGCGGGGCGTAGGTGTGGCAAACATTGCATAGCCAGTGTGTAAATAAGCATAACGCTCAAGTTGTGTATATGTGTCTTGTGTAAAATTCGTCTCCTGTAGAAGCGCGATGTCTATATCGAACATTTTGACATGTTCGATAGTGCTGTGTAACCTTGTATGTGCACTTAAACCCCCGGTGTTGATAGAAGCTATCTTGCACATTCAAAGAGATGAAAAGCTCAAACGATGAATGTGCGACATCTACTGACGAGGACAATCGGCCAAACAATGCTCCTGAATCATCTCCTCCACCTTCCTATGGAGTCGGTCTAGCCGAGATGCATCGTTGTACTTCCTCTTCATCTTGCACTCCTCTTGTAGGGGTAGAAGCTGAGGAAGTAACAACTCTGGCCTCTCCAGCTCCCTTACAAGAATACTCCAGATTTTATCTGAATTCTTCTTGTACAGGAGCTGGGCAAGAATTTTGGAGATCTTCTCCCTAGGAAGGGTTTCTATGCCCTTCGAGACTTCAAATTGGCTACCAGTCGAAAAGGTTCTACCACACGACTCGTAGCCACTGAAGCTCGAGAGACCAGTCTCATCAAAACCGGTCATTTCACAGTCCGAAAGCTGTTCGAGAAATGCTTCCGCCTCTCTCACAACAACCTACGAACCACGGGCACCACTATAGTCCCCCTCCAAGTGAGGCCGCTTGGATGCGACCGGCTTTGCTGGCTGTGGAGGAGGCAGCATCACGCGGTCGACTTTCTTCCTCCTCGTCCTCCTTTTTTGCTTACATGGATAATCGACTCCTTGTCGGAAGTAGCAATGCTTTCGCGTGCTGACGTGGCACCGTTTATAGCCGGAATTGCTTTTACCTCTAAGACTACTTCAGGCACTTTAGCCACTGACTGCTCCAAAATAGCAGGTTGACTGCTGGCTGAAGATTCCTTCGCCAGAGCCACTACTGTAGTAATGGTTTCCTCCGAGGGAACCCTCGGTACAGCCTTCTTCTAGCTTCTCTTGGGGCAGTCAGCAATAAAATGTCCTACCAAATGGCAAGCATGGCATTTCGCTTCGGTGACCACGTCTATCCAGTATCTCGAGCCGGATGTGCTCAGGTAAAAGCCTGCTGGAAGCGTGCACCCCTTATTTAAAGTGATGGACGCTTCCCGGCTGGTACCGAAGATACCCCGCCCGAGACCCTAGTCTCCAATTTTAATGGGAATGGCGCCAACCTTTCCATGAACCCTCCCGAATCTCCCAAGGAAATTCGAGAGGTCTTCATGTTGGGCTCGCATAGGGAACCGCGAAAACACGACCTTCGTGAGCTTTTCCCTGAATGGGAACGGCACCAGGTGTCTACTCTCCACCTCGATGCCCTCCTGCTCACAGGAGATGACGCGAAAGATTTCCTTCAGATATGCGGTCTGAGGACATCCTCTGATGTGCTCCAACTGCACCCCGTAACTCTCGTGCTGCCACCTCCCGTCGAAGAAACCCTGAAGGCCCGCACTGGTCTTGGTTCGAGGCTTACCCGCGTCCAATGGGGCTGGACGAGGAGTGATGCCTTTGCTCAAAATTTCGATAGTGCTGACACTTCTGGAACTACCACTTACCTGAGCATACGAAATCCCTGGCACTACAGGTTGGGGTCGCAGTGATTGTTCTGGTCCTGCTGTTTCCGCTACTACTGTTGCCCGCTGCTTCTTTGGAGTATTCTTCGTTGAAGACAGCTGTGGCCTCATTACGACACCCTTGGGCTTTGGCGCTGTTCTTGAAGGCGCTTTTACAACTTCAGCCAACTTTTGGTGAAGTCTGAGCGTTGGGGTTGTCAGAAGTGCATGGGGCACGTTTGCTACTGCGGCAACCGCAAAAGCTGCTGCAGAAGAAGAAGACTTATTGTTCTTCTTCCTCCTTTGGATTGATTTAATGGGGTCATCCGTCTCCCCAGATTCACTACTGCTTGCACCCATTGCAAGTGCAGCAAGGAACGTTTACATATATATATATATATATATATTTTTTTTATTTTGTCCAAAATAAATTATTACTTAGGTAGTTTTTATTTATTTAATTTTTAATTCGGGTTATTTTATAATTTTTTTTTACATACAAATTTCGAAACTATAAATTTTGTACACTTGCCATGTTGCCATAGCAACGGCCGAAATTAAATAAATTGCCACAAATGTCACCAATTTTTTCACAATTTTTTGAAATTTTTATAGATTTTTAAATGAAAAAAAAATCACGTCAAACGGTACTTGCTCAGAAGTGATATCGCTGATGACACTTTACTTCACTTTTCAGGCTTTTTTTATAACTTATTTTTAGTACTTTTATTAATTGCTGCGGCGCTCTGCTTTGACACACCTACTCTTTAGAAAAATAATAGTAATAATAATTTATTCGCTGGATGATATACACAAGATTTACAATCTTTTGTTATATAATTAGAAAGGTGGCGCTAGATATAGTTATAAACAAAATGATAGAGAGAAAAGAATACAACTAAAAATATTAATATCTAAGGGTGTAAAAGAGAGAAAAAAATTGGTGCAAAGAGAGGAAAACAAAATATATATGCAACATAATATGAATAATTAAGCAAAAGTACAAGTAATAACAAATAAATTTATACTAAATTCCAATACAGAGAGACAGTGGAGAAAATATAAAAAGATAGAGAAAATCAAGTTAAGTGAGTGTTAATAAGCTTCTTGAATGCATTGACAGTGCCCACAGCTTGAATATTAAGAGGAAGACCATTACACAAGCGAACCACTTGGACAAGGTAAGAACTTTCCATTACTAATTTATAGAAGTGCGGTAAAATTATATTTTTATTGCGTCGGGATGACGCGAATTGGAACATTTCCCTGAGATACTCCGGCTTATTCGACTGAAGTAAGTTATATAAGAATACCAATTTTCTTTTATTTAAATACGACATCAATGAACAACCGACCAAAAGATGCCGAAGATGTGAGACACGGGCGAACCTTCTTAATCCATATATGAACGGAATGCAGTCATTGAAAGCAACCTCCAACTTACGTGCACATGAGCTGTCCAATCTAGGAAAAGTCAAACTGCCGAAAATGAAATAAGGCAGTATCAATGTTTTTACAAATTTACAACGTGCGCTACTTGATAGAAGGTTGGCTGAAAGCCATAATCGTCGCAGTACTGCATAAATTTTTCTAATCGTCGCACTAACGTTGTCACAACACCTCATATTATAGTGAGTATGATCCCAAGATTGGACACCTTACTAAGACTAGGCAATGGAATACCGTTTAGAGTAACCGGAGGAATGTCAATTTCGTTACAGGTTGGATTATAGAACGTTATACACTGTGATTTCCCTGGGTTTAATAAAAGACGATTACACTTAGACCAGTAATATGTCCTGTCCAGGTCAGCATTTATGCGTGCTATGCAGTCCTCGAGAAGACCGATTGGTCTGCTTAGATAAATCTGTACGTCGTCAGCATAGAGATGGATTTGGACATCGCGAATCACATCTGGAAGATCATTTATAAAAAAGCTAAATAATAGCGGACCCAGTATGAACCCTGGGGAACACCACGCGTGAGAGTGCAAGCACTAGATAGGATACCATTGACTTTAACTCTCTGGCAGCGGTCGGACAAGAACTTGCTAACCAGGGCGATGGCAGAGCTACTAAAATTGAAAGATTTCTGAGGTTTCTTTGTAAGCAAGGTGTGATCAACGCAGTCAAAAGCTTTGGAGAAATCCAACAATATCAACGTAGTGAGGTTGTCCTGGTCGAGGGCAACTCTTATGTCTGAAGATACCTTTAGGACCGCAGTTTCGCCACTATGCTTTGGATGGCTTCCCGATTGCCAACGCGTCAGCAACTTATTTTCTTCGACAAAAGAAAGGATTTGCTTGGACATAACCTTTTCTAGCACTTTGGACAGGAAAGATAACAGGCTTATTGGGCGAAAATCCGCCTGATCTTCTGGAGAAGTTTTTTTTGTATGGGTAGAACAGCAACTTTCCAGCTACAAGGAAAATATGATGACATCAGACATGAATTTATAATGTGGAGAACATAGCTACTAATGTAAGGGAATAACTGCTTAATAAAGCGTTGTGATAAGTTATCAGGACCAGCTGCATCAGATTTAATGGAATTCAATGCGATATATAGTTCATCTACATTCACCGCACGGAATGAGAAAGGATTTATGTTAGCATTGCGTGCGAAACTTGTTTGCGGGATGACAAGTGAATGAGCAGAGATCTCACCAGAGATTGACGGGAGTATATTAATACCTGAGGTGAAGTATGCGTAAGATCATCTGGACTAAAAATACAATCTGATTTTTCCTTGCCAAAAGCCCCAGCCTGCCTTAGATTACGCCATAGAACCCTTGGCCCTAGTTTAGTATTGAATTTAGCACTGTAATACTGATACTTTGCACGCTTAATTGCAGCATTGGCCCTGTGGCGAGCGACAACGTAGATAGATCTGGATGCATTAGTTTTTAGACGTCTGTGTTGTTTATATAAGTGCTCACGTTCAATGATTAAAGCACGGACTGTAGGTGAAAACCCTGGACAACCCTCCCGCTGAATATATTTTGTCTTAATAGGTACATATTTTCCATACAGGTAGGAAATCAGCGAAGCAAGAGTCTCCACTTGATAATGCACCGAGGTTGATTTGTAGATTATATCCCAAGATAGAATGGAACACTCTTCAATTAAAGAGTCGACTTGTATACGATTATAGTCGCGGAAGGAGATTCTATTTGCGAGTGGAGCTATTCCTAAGGAAAAATCGTAATTTACAAAGAGAAGATCATGGATCCAATGAACTAGGCGGACTGATTTGGTTGTGAGAGATAACTTTATCATTATATGTGAGAAGGATTAAAGCAAGTAGCGAAGGATTTGAAGTATTAAAATATGTAGGATAAGAATTTATTACATTAAGATGGAGGGACTGAACAAAATGCGAAAACCGATTTGCTGAGCTATCCTGACGTAATAACATAACGTTGAAATCACTTCAAACAATGACGTTTGCATAGTGTTGCGTTATTCTCGACAATGTGTACTCCAACTCTGGAACATTCTCGCAGTCAAAAGAGTTCGGAGGACAATAAACTGAGGCTAGTACGCATTTTTCACTACCGGAGTCTATTTCGACACATAGGAACTCGATTGATTGATCCCGTGAAAACGAAATCTGTTTTGCCTATATTCAGTCACGGATATAAATTGCTACGCCTCCCCCTGGCCTACAATTACAGTCATTTCTGAATAACTTGTATCCTGGTATAGATACTAAGGACGGTGGAATTTCGTTGTTCAACCAGGTCTCGCTAAAAAATATAGCATCAAAATTCAAATCCGAGAAGATATACCGAAAATCATCAATTTTATTGCGGAAGTTTCTTGCGTTTATAGTACAGACTTTCAGTCCGCGGAAATTCTTGACTAAAATATTTAAAAGAGTTCTCACCTTATCCAAGCCAGAACAGCTATCCAAACTCATAGAAATAGGCGTTACTGACAACGCACTCAACTACCTTGATAACGAATATATTGGTTAAGATATTACTACACACGACTCTCTGTACAAGAAAAAAGAAAACTTTTAAAACTAAAACTTTTAATGAGAGCTTAACTTCAGAAAAAATATAATTCATGTTTAAGAAATCACTACTCACGAATCTCTGTACAAGAATAAAGAAAACTTTTAAAACTAGAGCCGTTAACATACGTTCAAGAAAAATAGAATTCATACAAAAGAAAGATCTAATTCGATTAATTAAAAAGAAATAGGAATAATGTTCATATACAGCTAAAAAAGACAAAAATAACATGAAATAGATAGCTTTGTACAATGAAAATATCACATTTACAGAGCACCGACTCCACACTTCGAGGTACAAAATTTATCAGTGTTACCGAGTATTTGTTTTGGTATCAGCGTTAGCGAGTATTTATTTCGGTAGTAGGCTACGGAGTTGATCATAATTGAAAATTTTTGTTTCATGATCTTCATTGCACTTTCTAACATGTAGGAGGCCATTCTGCGTTCTCACTGAATAAAGTTCCCCTTGCATGCGATGCTTTATTGCCTCACGGAGAAGGTAATTGTTGATGGGAGTTAAGCTCTCATTGATGTAAACAGAGCTATCAGACGAGAAGCCCTCGAGATGCGATAACTTAATGCCTTTACGTTTACGAAAGGCAGATAAAAAGACTTTTTGTTCAGAATGACTGGAGAAGCGAGCTATTATTGGCGTTGATTTCCCCTGAGACTGCGCTTGTATACGAAATGCACCGGTGAACGTTGATATGGGATGATCGATTAATGTAGCAGTACTTTTGACAATAATCAGTGGGCTCTCTCTACGCAGCTGAGGTATTCCCCTTATTACAACGTCATTTAGCCGCTGAAAGCGAAGGAGATCATCAATTTGTGATTTAAGAGAATTATTCTGCTCTTGGAGCTTAATTATAGACTCCTCTTGCTTCAAGGCCTTATCATTCAAGGCACGGATGGACTCATCAATTTTTGTCATAATTCGAACTTCAAATTCTTGCATTAGGCCATTAATTTTTTTAAAAAGTTTGGATTCCAGAAACTCCATAAGTTTTGCAAGTACAACCGGAGATAAATCTGCTGGGCTGGTGTCATCTCCTTTGCAGAGCTGCGAGTGGTGATCTGGTTTCCATCATCCGGATTTGAGGTTGATGGGTTCTTCTCTTTTTTTTTTGTCCCCTGCCCGACATGTTATTTAAATAAGAGCGACTTTCTCACAAACCACTATTTTGAATGCAACCAAAGTAACTGTTAATTACGGGAGATTGAGCACAATATAACACAATAAGATTTCTGGCTTTTGTTTTTGCTTTAATTCAAAATTTTATAATAAAATATACGAAAAGACAAAATAACCGGTCACTATAACCTATTAGATCTGTGTAAAGGATTTAAAAACACTCGGAACTCGAAGAGCTTGTTATTAATTATAACTCGGATACTCGTATAAAAACTGAAAGCGGGAGCCCATTTAAAATGCGTCTATTCACTAGCGTACATACCGATAATACGCTGCCAAGAGTTCCCTGTCGAAAGCAGAGTATTTCGTCACCGCTGGACTGAGCTTCTTTGAATAGAAAGCTAATGGTCTCCACATTTTTCCTTGAAACAGCTCTATAACGGATCCGACAGCAAAGTTGGATGCTTCAACAGTAAGGCGAGTTGGTGCATCTTCCGAGGGATGAATGAGAAGGGTTGCTGTTGAAAGTGCCGGTTTGATGTTAGCAAATGCTTCTCTGCATTCTTGTGGCCATGAAGCTGTATTTTTTTTATGCCGAAGTGATGAAGGTGTGGGGAAGTTTGTAATTCATCAGAAGGCAAAATACCATCCCTGGTTAGTTTATGGCCTAAAAATTCGAGCGAATTTTTTCCGAATGTGCATTTGTTAGGCTTTATTTTCACGTCCAAACTCCACTAATCGTTCGAACAGTTTTCTGAGGTAACGTGTGTGTTCGACAAGATCCTTACTTGCGATTAGGATGTTATCAATGTAAACGAAAACTAGATCGAATCCCCTTGTGACTTCGTTCATAAATCTTTGGAATGTTTGAGCCACATTCCTGAGACCAAATGGCATCCGTGTGAACTCAAACATTCCAAAGGGGGTTGTTATGGCCGTTTTGAAAACATCCTCTTCAGCGACCGGAATATGGTAGTAAGCCCGAACTAAATCTATTTTAGAAAATATTGTGAAGCCTTTCATATTTTGTGAAAAACTATGCAGATGAGGTATTGGATATCTGTCAGGGGTTGTTACAAGGTTCAACTGCCGATAATCGCCACAAGGACGCCAATCGTCATTATCCTTCTTTGCCACCATATGCAAAGGTGAGCATGATGGTGAGGCGGATGGACGGCTGATTCCCAGTGATATCATATGGTCGAACTCCGTTCGAGCGACTTTTAGCTTAGTGCTGTCTAAACGCCTAGGACGGCTAACTGGTAGATCAGCAGAAGTGACTATGTGATGCACGACATTATGTTTTATAGGTTGTGCAAAATTGGGTGTACCAATCAATGCTGGGAATTTCTTAATTAAGTTTCCGAATTCGTCATTGACGATAGAAAGTCGGGGAGATGCCGAAACAGCTTTTGTTAGAGAGCCCAGATTAGAAAAGTTAGTTAAATGGTCCAGCAGTCGACGGAGTTTTATGTCCACTAACAAATTAAATTTACCGAGAAAATCCGCTCCGATAAGTGGGCCTGGTAACTGCAGCAAGAGTGAAAGGTAATGGGAATTTCCATTTTAGCCCAAAATCAAGAGTTAATAATTTAGAGCCATCGGCAGTTTAACTGTAGAAATTTCGAGAAAATCATCTCGATCTTCTACATCGTGACTAGTTTGTTGCGTAGTCGATAAATTTACTTTTTGTTACTTAGGGATTTTGTTATTACCATTTTCTCCCGCGACCGATTCATCACTTTTCGACATGTTGTGATATAGAGATATTGCGGAATGTTTGTACTAAATTGCTAAATTGCAAGACGAAAGTTTGGTCGTGTGTATAGCGATTTTTCGAACTAAATGATTTATATGACAGTATACACTGTAAGTCGGTAAGTTTTTTTCTTTGCGCTTCGACTGTTCATATAAATATATCAAATATAAATTACACGTGATGCATATGGAAAAGCAATATAAATAATATGTATTTCGAATTATTTAGTTTAACAAGAAAAATAATATTTACGTATCTGTATAAACTCAATATGCGTTGCTGCAAATGCAAAAAAAAAAAAACAATCCGTAATTCGAGAGAAGTTAATATAATGCTATTAATCAAGATTTCTAACAAACTAAATTTAAATAATATCTATATTTAAATAAAATAGACTGCAGTAAGTATTTCTACTGGATATAAATGATAAGAAAAACCTGTGCTCCGCTTCCTGATGAAGTTACTGAGGATATTTTTTTGTTTCCACAATACGTGGCTGTGAACTTCAATTTCGTCAATTGTTGGATATTTTGTCGTACTAAAGTTGGCTTGAGTACTTGTGTGTTGCTAACGTGTAATTACCAACGATGACGATAGCTGTATCTGCTTGACCGTAATGATGATAATAGCTGTATATGCTTGACCGCTAAAATAGTAATGTTATCTGCAGCTGCGGGATTGTGTGGCACCGCCCAGTAAAATAAACGATATAACAGCATGTATGTGGTAATTATTTCCCAGAAGTATCTTCTGTTGGATATTATTGCCAAAATAAAGCGTGTTGCAGCTCGGGGTCACCAATTGTAGGTTACGTTGTACGCAAAGTGTGCGTTGTGGGGATGATTAAGACAAACACGAGTGCTTTGTTAATTCAAATCATGCTTTTATTCTAGCACGTATCCTACTATAAAACTGAGAACTTTATTACTATTTTATTTTCTAATATTTCTTTAATACTTTGATTTTTAATAAATTTAGTCAGAGCCCTGACCACTACCGCACACGACTTTCCATCGCTTGCTAGTCACGTAAGAAGTTCTTCTTCTTCTCAGTTTTCGCTGTCAACTTTGGCGGCGCGCTAGTGATTGGTAGGTATCGTTCGTACAAGAGCGAATAACAATAACAAAGATAAGGTTCGGAACTAATTCGCGCAGAGCACCACACTAGGTACCTACTTATCGCATATCCTGGCTATATTAACAAAAACTAATTATTGAAATCCTTGCAATACTAACGAAGAAATATGGATTTTGGTGTCTCAAAAGTACTTTGCAGAAAGTTCCTTCCTTACATAGTTCATACGAATTTAGTTCAAAAAAGAGAATAAAAGTTCCTTCTTTTGTGGGTGTACCCCAAGTCAATAGTTCACTAAGGACACCAACACCAAGTGGTAGCTTGAGCGGGTTTCATTTTTTTTTTTTTTTTTTTTTTTTATATACAAGGTGAGGAAAGATTACTCTCACATCGTAAGAAGCGATTTTACAAGTATTTTCGTCTTTTCAAGGTGACACAGTCCGAATACGGGCGGTGGGCGGTCTGAATAACTTTAATGAACTTTAATGCTTTAACGAATAAAATAAAGGAAAGGGAGAACAAAAATAGAATCAAAAATCGGCAGTGGCCTGCGGCTTCCTGCTGGCTTAACTTGAACGCGTCGAAAAAAAACGCAAGATAGATCAGAGGAAATAGTTGGAAAAGGAACAGAAGGAGGAAAACAAATATATATTTTTCTTTGGTTAATCGCCAGGTAGCTGAAGCGCTTCATCGCCGGAATTAACATGTAAGTACATCTGTTTATTTTTTTACTTTTTTTTTTCCTTTCGTTCTGATGTTGACTGAGCGATAGTTGCAAGGTAGTTCGATTTTCCTTCTTCTGCGTTTTTTATTGCTTACAGTTATATACCTAAATGTACAGTCTTCTTTTGATTAGCTACATACCTATATACAGGGTGTCCCGTAAGTCGACGTCAAGCCGGAACCGGGTGATAGTCCAAATCGAAACAGTTACCAGAAAAATATTTAAAAAAATATAAGTCATGTATTTTTCAAATTATAGGCATTTTTTTTTTTTGTTTTCGTGAAAATATACACCTTGTGATGGTTTTTTAGCTCCTGTTGCTACAAATATTTACTTTTTTTCAATTTCATTTTTCTTATGTAATCCCGAATAGTGCTTATGTAACCTGCTGCTTTAAGTTCTAAGACAACTGCTCCAGCTTGGAAGAAAATGTCACATTTTGCCGAACCATCAATATAAAATTAATAATTCGTTGAATTTTAACTGACTGTACTGAAAAAAATATGTACTACGCCAGTCTGGCAAGTAACATTAAAAGTTGACACATTTAATAAGGATTCTAAAATGGTACAGCACTTGCTACATTATTTCTTAGATTACGGAAAAAAAAATTTTTTTCTTCAAGAAACCCAGTTTCGAAAAATTTCTTTTCACCTACTAAAAATAATTCTAGTGTACCCAAAGCTTGCCGTAAGAGCGTAACTTGGAGATTTCAGTTTGAGTGAGACGGAGAGTCATTCCATGAAGTGTGAGTGAGACAGATAATGACTTAGAGATAGTGCTTATGTAACCCGTTGCTTTAAATTCTAAGCCAAGCTCACCGAATATTACAAAACCATGAGCTACACCCATACCATGTACAGCGAGTACAAACCCTGCTACCTCGGGATTATCAACCTCGGGTTGCGTTTTGTCAAACAGTGCTACAAAGAAAACGGGAAGATCCGCGATTCTTCGAGAAAATTTTGTGGTCGGATGAATCCACATTTAGAAAAGACGGTTATATGAACCTACACAACTTACACGAGTGGTACGTAGAGAATCCGAATTTAATGAGACAAAATAGATCTCAATATCGTTTTAAAATAAGCATGTGGACCGGAATTTTAAACAGAAAAGTCATAGGACCTTTTGAGTTGCCAGAGGTTATTAATGCTGAAGTTTATTTAGATTTTTTGCAAAACCATTTACCTAATTTACTGGAAGACATGCCACTAAGTATTTACAGAGAGACGTGGTATCAGCAAGACGGCTGCCCAGCGCACTATGCCCTTTCAGTTAGAGAATATCTCAATGAAGAATATCCGGACAGATGGATAGGGCAGTCTGGTACGAACTCGTGGCCAGCCCGTTCACCTAATCTAAATCCATTAGATTTCTTTTACTGGGGAGCAGTAAAAGAGAAAGTTTATAAGAAGTCAATTGAAAATTTAGCTGAGCTTCGGCAAAGAATTACGGAAGCAGTTGAATTTGTCAACAACGGAAGAATTGCCCGTCTGATAACCCGATCTTTTTTAAGAAGATGTCGAGCTTGTATTGAAGCTGAAGGAAGGCAGTTTGAACATCTTTTGTAAATAATAAATCTTAGCATCCAAATAATTGGTGTTTAATTTTAAAATTAAGGAAAATTTGTCCTAAATTTAACAAAAAGTTAGCATCTCTAACTTGAAAGCGTCACTATTTGTCTCACTCACACTTCATGGAATGACTCTCCGTCTCACTCAAGCTAGAATCTTAAAGTTACGCTCTTAAGGCAAGCTTTGGATACACTAGAACCAATTTTAGTAGGTGAAAAGAAATTTTTCGAAACTGGGTTTCTTGAAGAAAAAATTTTTTTTTTCCGTAATCTAAGAAATAATGTAGCAAGTGTTGTACCATTTTAGAGTTCTTATTAAATGCGTCAGCCAGACTGTCGTAGTACATTTTTTTTTTCAGTACAGCCAGTTAAAGTTCAATGAATTATTAATTTTATATTGTTGGTTCGGCAAAATGTGACATTTTCTTCCAAGCTGGAGCAGTTGGCTTAGAACTTAAAGCACCAGGCTACGTAAGCACTATTCGGGATTACATAAGAAAAATAAAATTGAAAAAAAGTAAAGATTTGTAGCAATAAGAGCTAAAAAACCGTCACAAGGTGTACATTTTCGCGAAAACAAAAGAAATGCCTATAATTTGAAAAATACATGACTCAGATTTTTTTTTATATTTTTCTGGTAACTGGTACGATTTGGTCTATCACCCGGTTTCGGCTTGACGTCGACTTACGGAACACCCTGTATACATATTTCAATTAAATGATAACATAGTTCTAGCCTTTATCAATGAACTTTTGAACATGTTCACGTGATAATCATACGCGTAGATATATGTATATATTATTACGTGCAACGAAAAGAGACAACTGGTGACATCTACTAGAAATGGAGAGTAAGCAGCTTCGGGTTCGTAGAGTCGATGATGGAATCTTCGGAATCTTAGCGATAATTAAAGTTGAGTTGATTAATTGAAGGTTTGTGAATTTTTTGTATTTTAAATAACGAACCAAAGGCAACGTATGCAAAAATTGGTGTTAGAAGTGAAATAAATTCGTGAAATAAAGTGGTGGCAATTGACTTACAAAAAAAAATCAAAGTGTGATCAATTTTGTGAAATTGCGTTGAGTTTTGTACTTTTTGTGAAAGTTCTGGAAAATAATTTATATTCAACAAATTGCCTCGGTAATATCTTAAGGAATCTTCTAATAAAAATTAGCACAAAACTGAAGGCGATATGAAGCACGTCTACTCGCCAATGTCTATAACTATAAAATCGTTCCCGCCTTATCTCACCCGGGTTATACATAGCTTTTTCTCATCCCGGAATTTCTACATAGAAATCGAGAATGTCAAATCTTAGGCAACATCAGTCTGTGCTGGTGTCCCCAAGGCTCGGTCTTCGGACCAACTCTCTTCAATCAATAACGAAAAGCTTCTTGGTGTCTCTTTCAATAATATGTTGAAATTCAACAATCACGCCAAACTAATCATGAGAAAAGCCAACTACGCTTACTCGCTACTCAACCCTATTATCAGATGAAGAAACGGTCTCCCGAAAGATACAAACCTGCTTATAAATAAACCGCTCAATTATCTGTTATTGTTTCCCCATCCGGCACACCATTTCGCCACGGTATATGAAGCAAATTAGCACCCTTAAAAGAAAGATTCTGCGGGCCTGTACAGGAGTGTACAGGAAACCTGACCGACAACTTTACCAACACCTTTTTGTACGACAGTGTAAACATCTCTCCAATCGAGAGCTACCTCCCAACGCTCGGGCACAAATAACATGAGAAGATCTCTCAACATCCGAACCCCCGTCAAAGTAGACAGCTTTCAACGCAACTCCAAGTTTAAAACTTCCATTATTTCTCACCTCTTCATATTATTCACTCGAAAACGAGAAACATTTATTACCTGGGCGAAAGATTTACTTTCTTCACTAGCACAGGGAACCACCATCGTGGAGAGGGCACCATCCTCGCGCTGCTCGACCATCGTGGGACTTATCATCGCTGGACCATTCTGGATTTTCGGGATATCTCTCCCCATGTAGGAAGAAATGCCAGTCATCATCCCACAACAAATTAGAGAAATCTGTAACATTCTGCAACCTCCCACACCCATCCAATTTCCCAATTCCATTAAACCCAAACACCCCATAATTACAAAACAACAAATAAGAACACAGCTTGCCGTCGCGCAACAAGCTGTAATAATTTTCCGACATCGCGTAATCTAAAGTTAATAGTTATTCGGATAATTAAAGTGTATCAAAGATATAAGTGAAACGTATGCCAAAATAAAAGCCTGTACGTAAATATTTTCAAATATCCCAGGATATCGGTTCGGTTTATAATTTCGCCATAATTCGTTTTAGTTTCTTTAATCGCGTGTGAAGAACTCTGATTGATTGATCCAGGAGGCGAGTCTTATTTCATACAGTGAAGTGAACGAAGTAAATTATTTGGATTGCGATAATTAGAAGTCCAGTACTAGCGATAACAATAAAGAGTTGATTTGATAATTGTTTGTAAATGTTATAAAAGTAAACAGTGAAGTTAAATAAAGGAAAAACTTGTTAATGATATCTGAAATATTGTGTTTTAAATAACGAACTAAGGCTGTCGTGACCCAATATTCAATTGGTGAAATTGTGACATCACGACTCGAGCTAGCAGCAAATGCACAAGTAATTAAACGATTTGCAATAACTAAGCATTTTACTTCGCACAGTAAAATGCTTGGCGATTGCGAATTGTTTACTTGTAAACTGTCGCATCCACTGCTGTATGTAACTGGGTATTGAGTCATGGTTAAGTAATTTACTTCGCATAGTGAAATACTCAGCTGGGCTCACTGTTTGTTTACATACAGTATTGGGGGCTCCCGCTGTCGGCAGTGATTAGCGTAATACTTTGTAATTATGATTGCAAGGTATTGCGCTGGTCACTGGGTCAAAGTCGCTTCCGCCTGGTTGAATGGAGGTAAGCACGGTCGTTTCGATAGATCGGGTTGCGTAGTTAGAAGTTAGTTTAGTTTAATAAAAGATAACGGTTCGGTGTTCAATTAGTTTAGTTAAAATTCTGGAGTTCGATCGCGAGTAACTGTTTCTGTGATAGTCAGTAAAGTCAGTAAATAAAGTTTTAACTTAAAATTACGCGAGTGTTTTTATTGGAGTGCTTATGGGACACGACTGGCGCAGGCGGTAAAAGTTTAAGTGAGGTATGGTGATTTTTGTTTTTGGTGTTTTTTAATATAAAAATTTTTTTTAAGCGGTTTTTAGGTATTGTGATTTTCGAAATTAATTTTTGTTATGCTGGGAGTTAACGCTTTTTAGCTGCTCCATTTTTGCTTATACAATTTGTACGTTAATTAAATAGGTGCAAAGCCATATTTGGCTTCGCCATTTATTTAACAACAAGTTGTACGTTAATTAAATTGGTGCAAAGCCTCATTTGGCTTCGCCATTTATTTAACATTATTTTTTAGCTGCTCCATTTTTGCTTAAACAAGTTGTACGTTAATTAAATAGGTGCAAAGCCTTATTTGGCTTCGCCATTTATTTAACAACAAGTTGTACGTTAATTAAATTGGTGCAAAGCCTCATTTGGCTTCGCCATTTATTTAACATTACTTTTTAGCTACTCCATTTTTGTTTTGTAGGAGTTATGCTTTTTAGCTACTTCAGGTTACTCTTTTCAGGTAAAGTATTGGAAAAAATTAAAAAAAAAAGGGGTATAAATTGTAGTGATTGTTGTTGCTTGAGATTGTTTTTGGTATATGGTGTGAGTGTTACTTAATTCATAGTGTTATAGTGTTGTATGTAAAGGGAGTAGTTCAGTAGATTAAGTAAGTAAATTCTATTCGAAATGTACGGCATATTAAGTGATATAATTTTGGTCATTGGGAATTAAAATTAAAATTGGCTAGGTGAAAATATAAAAATATTCAAAAAAATACAAGAAAAGGTCAGAAGAGGAATATATGTACTTTTGTGGTTGAGATTAGTTTTTGCGTTAAGTGGCCTAAAATATTTTTGTTTATTATTACTATGAAATTAATAATTTTTGGTTGATTTTCTTTGTGGGCGAAAAAGGGTGAAAGTGTGAAAGTTCAGAGGTATACATCTAATTAATAATTTTGAATCGTGAATTGTATATATCTTAACGTCACATTTCTGTAAAGGCGTTGGTCGAAATCGCGTTGAACGTAATCGTAAGCGGGTGAGAAGAGTCACTTAAAGTAGAAAAGTGTTTTGGCTCTGCACAGATCGGAGATTAGGAAAAATCATTGTTGAAACACCGTCGACAATTCAAGTTTTGCGTTTAGGGTTTTTAAGCAATTAGTTACGGTCTGGGGGAAGTGGTTGAGAGTTAAGGGTAAATTAGGTAATGACTATAGATGTCAGTGGGAAGAAGTAACGTGCTAACGAGGGAAGAATTGTTACGAGTTAAGGATCAGGAAAAGGAATTGGAAACCAGAACGCAGGAATTGAAGGAGTGCCAGCTGAAATTACAACATTATGAACAGGATTGGCGGTACCTAGAAGAGCATCTAACGGATGAACTAAAGAAACGATTGCCGAGTGAAGACGTAAATAAGTTTCTGGAGGAAATAAATGAGGCTACAGTGAAAAGCACAAAGGGAGAAACCTTAGATTTGTTGATAACGTCTACCTTTGAAGTTATTGGTAGAATTGAGAAAGAAACAGATCAAGCGTTGGATGAGTGCAAACAGGAAAACAGGGCTTTAAAAGGAACTATAAAGTCTTTAGAAAGGCAATTGGAGGAGGCAGAAAAGACCGCCACTGAACTAGAGCAAGAATTAGGAGTCGCACCATTATCACAAGAAGAGGGTCTAGTTCGAGGGATTTTTAAGAAGTGGTCACAAAAGAAATTAGTATTCCACGAACGGCAGCGAGAAGAAAGAGCGAGTACTTCAGGACAAGAAGAAATTTTGAAAGCTAAAAAACAGACCTTAGCAAAGACGAGTGAAGACCAAGTGCCGAAAGAAAAAAACTCAGAGAAACCAGCAAGGAAAACCATGGCTGATGCTTATGATAAAGTCATGGACTTGGTATCCAGATACATACCCACGTTTTCTGGAGAAAGAACGCCAAAACTGTCGAAGGAAGTTCACCGTTTCCTGAGCTGCTGCAAAGATCTTTACGATCGTTTAAAGGCCGAGGAACAGCCAATCTTCATGAAATGTATAAGATATCGGTTGTTAGACGACGCATATTATCTAGTAAGCTCGGAGGAGCCGAAGGATTTTGAAGCGTTGCAGCAGACAATTCAAACTGCCTATATGCCAAAAAAATCGTACTATGAGCTGCGAGCTGAAATGATAGCATGCGTTCAAAGGCCCGGTGACGACATAAAAGACTATGCGGATAGACTTAAGGAGCTACTGTGTCAAATCAAGGCGGCAGTTTCGGCTAAGTATCCAGGCAAAGACGGGGGATTGATAGCGGAACTGGAGGCCGACGCAGTAACAACTTTCAAAGCCGGTGTAAGTAGTCAGTCCACTCGGGTTTACCTAACCGGAAAAAGGTTTAGTGCATTGGAAGAGGTTCGGGAGGAGGCTCTATATTTCGAAAAAGAGTCAGAAAGGCTTCAGGCTATGGCTCCAGGTGTATGGAAAAAAGCACCAGAATATTACAGAGAAACATCACAGGAAGGATGGATGACCAGTAATTTTAATGTTGAAAGACAGAGACAGTCCCAAATACCTTTTCCATCGGTACGGAGGCCAACCCAATCAGGAAGGAATTGCGAAATGCCGGCTAGGGCAGCACAGCAGCCCAGAATTGTCAAATGCTTCAAATGCGGTCGACCTGGACACATTGCGAGAGAGTGCCAACGAGTTCCTTTCTATACGGGATGTCAGGAATACGGGCACGTGATATCCAATTGCCAAATTCACCGCGTAAGAGTGGCCAACTATACAGCTAGCATTCAAGATAAATTCCATTCAGGAAGGGAGGGACTTTATTGCCAATTCTGCCGAACACGTGACCATTACACAGATATCTGCGTAAAGAAGTATTAAGCAGATAGAGAAGAAGAAAAATTGACTTCCAGTAATAAATTTATCATCACAGTCATATCAGATATAGCTTTACAAGGTAAGTTAACGCTTTTAATCGACACTGGGTCTACGTGTAGTTTGATTAAAGTCAATAGAATAAAAAGAAATACACCGATACAAACACATCAGAAAATACAAATTGGAGGACTGTTTGGATTTGTTAGGAACTCCATAGGCACTTGTGAGGCGAAGTTGCTTATAGATAACAGTCAGCAGAGGCTTGTCGATTTAAAGCCATAGGCGACACAGATTCAATTCCAGCAGACGGTATCCTTGGGATGGATTTCCTCAGCGATAGAGCTGTTATCGACTGCATGAAGAGGAAATTGTGGATACAAGGCGCTGAAGCAGAAAAAGAAAGTGCCGTTTGTGGGAACGTCGCCGCTAGTGGAGAAGTTGTAACGACTGCTTTCCATTGTTATAGTCTAGAAAATCCTTCACAAGCCAGAGTAAAGGAGGGTCAAATTAGTGTGGCAGAAAACATCAGATCCAGTAGCAATAACCTAGACAGCAAAGGGAAAGGTATATCATGCAATGTAGAGCCAGCTTCAAGACACGGAGAGAAGAGCACACCAATATGGCAGAAGACATCGGCCAGAGCTTACGACAGTGCGGGACTTGATAAAGCAAGAAATGAAGAAGTCAATAATAGAAGTAGGTTACAACAACGGTGCTATGGGTACAGCGGAAATAGGCTGGAGGAGGAACGTGCATTCGTAAGAATTGCCAATACAAGGGCATATTTCGTAAAAAATTCTAATTCTTTCCATGGACAAACGAAACCTCACAAGTTTAACAGACGAACTGCATGGCGCTATAATTGTAGGAACAATTTCTACCCTCAATTAGGGAAAGCCCAGGAGATTAAGCAAAAGGGTAAGTTAAAGATTCCAAAACATAGTTGTCATACAGGTATGGGAGACCCACTGGTCAGAAATAAGATTGATAGGACAAATCTTACACCAAATTTGACCGGGCTGTACAAGGTAGGTAACGGTTATGACCCAGGAATCGGGATACGTAACCAAAAAGGTTTCCAACATATTCAATCTAATTTCAGAAGAAATTCGATGAGCGGATTTTGATAGTCTATAGCAGAAGGATATGAAAGGAGGTATAAAGATAACCCAGTGCGTGCCCATTGTAAGGTAAATCTACAGATAAAAAGGTAATAAAAGGTGTTTGAACAGAAATATATATGTATGCATAGAAGAGCAAGAAGAAAAACTCGACAATCAGTGCGTTTTTATTAAGCCAAGTCAGAACGGTCAGCATTTCAACCATTCTCCATTATTTTGAGTATCGATACAAGCATCGATATTCAATTCTACAGCGGCTAGATTGTGCATCTAGGCCTATACATCTCAGTTAAGGCAAAGGAGCTTTAACTTTAACATTTTCTGACCCCGACGTGATTCAAGTGCATCACTTGAGTCACATACATACATTCATTTTAGTTGAAAGTGAGGCATTTCCACCAGAAGGAAAACTTATCATCGCCTTTGAAGCAAGATTTCATTTGACTTCCGATCACAAAGTGAAATTACAAGTTAGATTGAGTGAAAATCTCATTAACACGAAAAATTCCATAACTCATCAAAATTATGGAAACCCTGTTCAAGGAACAAGATCTGAACGGAGATGAGATTGAATCAGTAATCTCGAATTATAAGAAAGATCCGGCCGACAGAAAAACCTTAGCATATTATGAGGAACGACTTAGGCGCCTCGAAGAACATTGGTCCGTGTTTGATGCAACAAACACCAAAATACGAGCATTAGGGTACGGCCACAGAAACAAGCGCGCGATTGACGCGCGCGCGATTTTTTGTGATTAATCGCTCTTTATTTTTATGACTGGCCATTAAACAGCGCGCGCGAAATCTAGTTTCGCGTATTCTAGAGAAACGTAATTTTTCAGTAATATTTTGCTTGTTAGCGAACATGGATGTGTCAAAGTTAATAAAATTTGAGTTGTGCGAAAGTAATTCATATTTCAAATGGAAATTATTCTTTTCCAATATACGGAGGTTTCAGATTCATCCAATTAATAGAGTCCGACGTCAATATGGGGAATATCATCACCTTTTTAAAAATCTGAGGAGGTATCCTGAAAAATTTTTTGAATACACTCGTATGTCTTTGTACACTTTTAAGTTTCTTTTGAGTAAAATTGAAAAACGGCTCACAAAGAAAGTATGGCGTAGGAGAATAATTTCAGCGGAAGAAAGATTAGTAGTAACATTAAGGCAAGTATATGAAAGAGAAGACTTTATTCAATATTTATAAATTATATAGGTATATCCATATAAAGAAGCTTGTCTAAATTTAAAAAAAAAAATAGGTATATATTACAAATAATTATTTGTGCTTGGATAGTACTGCTGAGTTGTTTGCAAATAATCAGCTTCATAATGTAAAGATGAATCTGTCCCTCCTTCCTGTCGTGCTTTTCGTCCCCGTTGCTCCTGGTTATTTTGCACTTGAAGGCTTTCTTTCTCTTGCAGGACTAATTGCATTATTTTGGTTTTTACTTTAAGCCTTTGCAATTCAGTAAAATCTGCAAAATGCGGTAACAAACTTTTAAAAAAGCTTAAATCCGGTTCCTCGTTTTCTGGTTTTTTAATTACGTTTTGTAATAGCTCAAAGCGTCGCTTTTCTAAATTTAAAAATTCCTCTTGAATATTTTGGTTTTTTCGTTTTCCTTTTGATGCTCCGCCGGTTTTATTCGAGAAAATTAATGATGTAGAAGCCAGAGATGATGGGTCATCGCAAATTATGCAATCTTCAATTAAAGTATTGCCCATGTTCTCAGTTTCAATCTCTCTGATTTCCTGAGAATCGTCCGTGTTTTTATTTTCATTGCCACTTATTTGCTGGGTGCTTAAATTTCTCTGCAAAGGGTTAGGCATAATGTAGTCCTTTAAAAACCGCATTGAATCAAAGAAAGCCCACTTTGATTTTTTTTACTGATGCTGCTGCTCCCGATTTTGGGAATTGCTCTTTGCTCAACTCCCTTCTGTAATTGTCTTTTAAATTTATCCATTTACCTTTAGCGTTAGTAGCTGCAATGAAAAAATAAATACAATCATACTCATATTTTTTACAGGTATTTGGCTACAGGAGCGTCATTTAGATTTTTGGCCTTTGCATTTAGAATAGGAAAATCTACTATTAGTTTGATAGTTAAGGAAACAAGCAAGATAATTTGGGAGGAGCTCGTATCCGAATTTATGCCGACTCCTACCACGGAACAATTAACAAAAATAATTAGAGATTATAACAACTTTTGGAAATTTCCAAACTGTTTTGGATCAATAGACGGAAAGCATTGCCAAATTAAATGTCCAGCAAATTCTGGATCACATTATTTTAATTATTTTCATTACTTTTCTGTGGTGCTGCAAGCAGTTGCGGACGCCGACAAAAAATTTTTAACAATAGAAGTTGGAGCGCGAGGAAAGCAAAGCGATGGGGGTACTTTTATTGGATCTACGTTATTTCATCTCATACAAAAAGGCAAATTTAATATTCCTCCACCACAAATGCTTCCAGATTCAACAATCGAAATGGATAATTTTCTTATCGGGGATGAAGCTTATCCTTTAAAACATTATCTCATGAGGTCGTATCCTAGAAAAACATTAAATCCGTACAGAGAAAATTTTAATTTGCGTTTGGCCAGCACAAGAAAATGTATAGAATGTGCGTTTGGTATACTCTACGGAAAATGGCGCTTTTTATCCAAGGATATAGAAATGAGTCCTAATGACGCTTGCATACTAATAAAGGCAGCATGCATTTTGCATAACTTAATCAGGGAGAAAGATGGAAATGCAGACTTTCATTTCAATAATGCAATGGTGAATATGGAGCACTCCATGACAGGTGACGAGCCTGTACTAAATTCTCATCATGCAAACCGAAGTGGCAATCATGCAGTAAAAGCACGGGATAAATTAGCAGATTATTTAATGCAATTTTAATATGTAATGTAAAATATATTACATTAATATTACAGGAATAAAAGCATATAACAACTTACATTTTTTTAAAACTACAAAAATTACTTACCATCTGTATTGCAAATAGATGCGATTTCTGTCCACAGTTTTTCCACCACTGCTCTGTTTTTATGATTAATATTATCATCTTGCCATAATGTCGGCCGGCATTGTACTTCAGATATCAATAGCTCCCTATCAATATTGGCAGTCATGTTACCTCCTAAAACTCTCACAGAATACTGAGCAAAAGTGCGTCAGAAATAAAAAAAAAAAAATTTTCGTCGCGCGCGCGATTTTTAGAAATCGAAACAGTTCCGATGACTAAATTTACACGCAGAAGATCGCACTTTAGGGCGCGCAATCGCGCGCAATTTCAATAGCCACTACAATGCTTTTTAAATGCATTCGAAAATTAATCGCGCGCGCGTCAATCGCGCGCTTGTTTCTGTGGCCGTACCCTTACAGAATGTACCCAGAGATCATGCTTACTTCACTTCTTCTTAGTTTCTTTTGTTTTTTTTTTTTAGCAGTAGGTACTTATACTTTTTCTGTTTATTTTATGTTTATTCTCAAATTTTTACTTAATTTCAGTAGGTTTTTATTCTTGATTTTTAATTTTTTAATAATTTTTTAATTATCAATTTTTAATTTTATTTTAGTTTTTGTATAGTTAGGATATTTTTATTTAGATTTCTAAAATGTTCCCATAAGTATACCCAAAAGTTTTTGTGCTGAAAAGATTGTAAAATCTTGTGTACTTTTCATGAATAATAATAATCTTAAATCTTAAAATGATTACTATAACGCCATCTTAACCATCTTCAACAAGTATAAAAACCATTTCACCAGTCAAATTAAATTATTTGACAAGGCCACCACTAAAGAGGTTATAGCTAGTACAAGTGACAACGCCCATAACCAAGATGCCACAGATCCAAAACCACAAAAGTCTGATGACACCAGTGCTCATGAAGAGCGTTGTAGAACTACAGAGATTCAATCAAACCTACAACAGCAAATAGTTCGAGCAATAAGACGACAAGGAGAAGTCATCAAGGCACTTCGTCGGCTCATTGCAGGAATGAAAATGGATGAGGATCAACAGAATAAAAATTATTATGACCTGAAAATAAGCAGGTTAAATCAACATTGGTTGCAGATCGAAAATATAAACCAGAATATCTGGGAATTAGCCGAAAATCCAATTCAAATGGGTTACAATGTTGATGAATACGTGCAATTAGAAGAAGAGGTACAAGATCAACTAGTTTATCTATCTGACAAACGGGATAAATTGACAACTTCTAGTACAACAATCAACAATAACACCATGATGAAACTACCAAAAATAGTGCTTCCAAAATTTGATGGAGACTATTTAAAATGGCGTCAGTTTTATGACCTGTTTAACCCAATGGTTCACAAACAATCAATGGCCAATTGCCAAAAAATATGGTATCTTAAAACAAATTTATCCGGGGAAGCTGAAAGGTTAATACGCCATTTAACTTTGTCAGATGAAAATTACACCGCTGCTTGGGACATGTTAAAGGATCGCTATGAGAACTCCAGATTGTTAGTCACAGCTCTACTCAACAAATTATTATCGCAACCAGTTATTGTGAACGAAGGTCCTATAGCAATTAAAACGCTCCATGATACAACACAGGAATGTTTACTGGCTTTGAAAAATCTTAAGGTTTCCACTGCCGATTGGGATCCAATACTAATGCATCTGCTAATCAAGAAATTGGATCAAACCACACATCGTTTATACGAACAATCTTTAAGTCATCCAAGAAATCTACAATCTATGAAGAGCCTCTTATCATTTCTGGAGAATCGATTCCAATCTCTGGAAGCACTTGGAAGCAAGGCAAAAATTCCAGGAAACTACCACATTAAACAAGGCACAACAAAACCTTTCACCTCCGCTACTACAACTATATCAAATTGCATATCATGCAAGGCAAACCACGCACTATTCTCGTGTAAGGACTTTCTTCGACTGACACCATCAAACCGGCTAACTCTCGTCAAAAAACATAATTTGTGTATCAACTGTCTGAGACCGGGCCATTCATCGCAGCAGTGCACATTGAGAAACTGTACAAAATGTACTAGAAAACACAACACCCTGCTACATATCGAGACATATTCAGCCTCATCTCAGTCACTTCCGAAAGTAGTTCCACCATCACCAATGAAAGGTGAAGTTAACGACAGACCAACAACATTAACCGCACAAACAGCCACAGGACAACAAAATTACATTCTGTTGAGTACCATTCTCGTGAATTTAGTTGACAGTAAAGGAATGAGCGTCGAATGCAGAGCAGTACTGGACTCCGGATCCCAGATTAACTTTATAACCGAGAGAATGATTAAAAAACTTGGCCTGATTGGTACTTATCAACAGATACAGATACAAGGCATTGGACAAACAAAACAGCATACACAACGAAGAGTAAATATGCTCTTACACTCAAAATTGAATGGGTTTGCTACTAGGGTAGAGGCTTTCGTTCTACCACAAATCATAGCACCTCAACCTACTCAAGAAATAAGTACAGATTCCTGGGCGATACCAAAAAATATAAAATTAGCCGATCCCAACTTCAACAATCCATCTCGTATAGACGTACTGCTGGGAGCAGAATTCTATCATGACCTGCTATGTATAGGCCAAATAAAGTTGGGCGAAAACTTACCAACCCTCCAGAATACTGTATTTGGCTGGATAGTAGCCGGAAGGGTCGGCGGAAGACATTTAGACAAGGCCACCTGTGGGGTTTGCAGTGAAGATGAAATGTTTGACATAGAAAGGTTTTGGAGACTGGAGGAGGTTGACACTACGTCTCAAACACTCTCACCAGAGCAGGCACCATGGAGAATCATTTCAACCAAACTGTGAAAAAAGACCCTACGGGACGATTCATAGTGCGCCTACCATTTAATCAAGCCACTGACAAGCTAGGGGAGTCCAAGGATATTGCTCTACGAAGATTCCTGTCGCTAGAACGAAGACTTGCCAGACACAATGATGTTAAAGCACAATACGTGGAATTCATGAATGAATATATCAAGCTCGGCCACATGCAAGAAATAGACGAAAGAACTATTCAACATCCATACTACTTTCTCCTTCATCATAGCGTTATCAAATCCGACAGCTTAACGACCAAACTAAGGGTTGTCTTTGATGCATCTGCCAAAACTTCCACGAACGTATCGCTGAATGATGTCTTAGCAACAGGACCGACTATACAGGACGAACTCTTTTCAATCTTGCTGCGATTCAGATTGCCCAAATTCGTCTTCACAGCTGACATCGAGAAGATGTACCGCCAGGTCCTACTCAATGAAGAAGATCGTCGATTTCAGCTAATCATATGGAGAAGTGATTCGAATGCCCCACTGAAAATCTATCAGTTGAACACAGTGACCTATGGAACAACAACAGCTCCATTCCTAGCCACAAGATGTCTAAAAAGGCTGGCACAGGAAGATAGCAAGGATTATCCCACAGCTTCTTAGGTGATTCAGCGCGATTTCTACGTAGATGATGTCATGACAGGGTCCAATTGCCTAGCCACAGCCATTGACACTCAAAGACAACTGATTGCTTTACTCCAGAAAGGCGGATTCAAGCTTCGAAAGTGGTGTGCTAACCATCCACGCTTACTTCAAAACATTTCACGAGAAGACACTGCTATTCAATTGGACTTCAATGATGAAGTTGAAGAGCATATCAAAACCCTGGGCTTAACATGGATACCTAAACATGATGTCTTCTGCATTAAAACTAATTGGACTAAAACAGATCGAGTGACCAAAAGACTCATATCATCGGACATAGCTCACTTGTTCGACCCGCTCGGAATCATGGGGCCAGTTGTCGTTACCGACAAAATGTTCCTTCAACAATTATGGAATCTTAAACTTGACTGGGATGCCGCAGTCCCATCAGAGCTTCATACAAGATGGATCAGATTTCGTGAAGGGCTGCAATTATTGAATGACATAAAGATCCCAAGACACGTGTTTAGCCAAGAATGCCCAAGATCCACACAAATACATGCCTTTGCAGATGCTTCTGAAAGGGCATACGGAGGAGCCGGTTATATCCGTTCTGTCAATAGTCATAACCGTATCGTAGTGAGGTTACTCTGCGCCAAGTCGAGAGTAGCTCCAACTAAGCAATTAACACTACCTAGACTTGAATTATGTGCCGCGAAGCTTACTGCTGAGCTTACCAAGCGCGCAATACAAGATCTCAAAATGGAAGATGCCGTCACGTTCTACTGGACAGATTCGGAAATAGTTCTCGCCTGGATAAACTCTAGATCGTCGTCATTTCAAACATTCGTCGCCAATCGAATTGCTACACGAAATGTCATCACCCCAACAATGGAGGCATGTAAATTCAAAGGAAAATCCTGCCGATATCCTATCCCGTGGTATTGCTCCAGAAAGATTAGAAGGCTGCAATCTCTGGTTTTATGGACCTCCCTTCCTACACGGCGAAGAATCAATATGGCCAAAACCATACAAAACAGACTCAGAATGTGAGTTTGAAAGGAAACGCACTGCAATACCAGTAACAATCGAAAACAGCATTCGACATTTCGTATATCATATAAACCACCAAAATTCCTTTAAAAAATTACAACGGATCACGGCTTACGTTCTACGTTTCATAGATATCACCAGAAACAAAAACAAAACTAACCTAAATAAGAGCTGTGCATTGACAAGCCTAGAATTAGATAAAGGATTACTCACCATTATTAAGATCATACAAGAGGAAAATTTCAAAGATGATCTATCTCAACTACAAAAATTAACGGAGTTAAATAAATCCAGCCCACTTATTAGCCTTACTCCATTTTTAGACGATCAGGGGGTCATTCGAGTCGGAGGAAGATTAGAAGCATCATCTATGTCATATGATGCCAAGCATCCCATGCTCCTGCCCTATAATCATCAATTTACAAAACTTTTAATGACCGACATCCACAGGAATCATCGTCATGTCGGCCCACAAGCTCTCCTGGCAATAACCAGGCAACAGTTCTGGCCAATAAAAGGGAAAACCATCGCACGCTCCATAGTGCAAAACTGTGTCCGATGTTTGAGAAGCAATCCGAAAATGCGAACACAGTTAATGGGGAATCTTCCAGCTACCCGAATACAACCGGCACGACCCTTTACTAACTCAGGTGTGGATTTCTGTGGGCCAATATGGACGCATTTTCATCTCAGAGGGAAGAAACCTCAAAAAAGCTATGTAGCAGTGTTTTGCTCCACATGGAGTAGCGGCGAGGTTCCAAAAAAAAGGACACGTCACACGTACGGTGCCGCACTAACAACACTTCTCTTAACCTGTATGATTCTACCCATTATCAGAGGACAGCCTATTGAAACATCCCCTTTTACACCACAACCTGGGTTATATTTTGAGAATATCGGCACGACTAACATAATATCAAATGAATGGAACCTTGTAGTCTATTATGAAATGGAGACATACTGGAACGATTTTCACGCAATTATAAATAGCACCAAAACCCTAGATCACCTGTGCACTCAGATAAACTTTCTCTTTGTGCTAAAACAGACGAGTTCGTGTGTCAAACTAGTTAACCAATTCAATCGTCTGCAAGAGGAAATTTCTACTGATAACGAACTTCTACACGCCAAAAGCAAATCTACTAGAACCAAAAGAGATGCTGTTAATATCATTGCCAATGTGGCGAATGCCCTGTTCGGTGTACTGGACTCGGAATATGCAGCAGAAATGTCTAACACTATTGATGACATAAAGGAAAATGAAAGCCGTCTCCTCACACTCCTAAAAAATCAGACGTCTTTGATAGACTCCACAATAAATATAATGAAAACTGATCAAGAAAGTGTTGACAGAAAGTTCCAAGAAATAGATGATCATCTTGACCAGATAAACCTGCGCATAAATAATATCAGTGAAGGACTGTATCAGCAGAAAGCGATGGAACTGTTTTCTTCATTAGCAATGGAACTGACTCTGGTGACGTTAAACTTTCAAAAAACACAATCAGCAATAATAGACACTATCACCGACACCCACCATGGAAGGATTAATCACATGCTCCTTTCCCCAAGGCAATTAGCTCAAGAGCTTACCATCATCAAGGCCCATTTACCCACATCCCTTCAATTACCAGCATCCCAGGATTCTATACAACAGTTCTATCGCTTGATGACAATAGAGGGCCGAGTCGTTGGAAATTATGTTATCTTTCGATTGAAACTTCCTCTCGTAAACTTAGAGAAATTCGAATTATTCCGCGTCACTCCCATTCCAGCATTGATCAATGGAACACTTGTTGCAATTAACCCTGCATCAGAGTTTCTAGCAATTAATCTGCATCGGGATCAATATTACCCATTGACTAAGCAACAGCAATCATCGTGTCTACAAACTGATGAAACTATCTATTTATGCAAGCAGATTCATCCAATCTATCGAAGAGGAGCAAATGTTAGCTTGTGCGAAATTGAACTGTTTCATCACAGGGAAATTTCACCTACATGCGATCTCAGAAGAACCAACAGCGACCCAGTATGGATACAGTTATTCCACCCAATTCAATGGATCTACGCTTTCAAGGAGAAGACTACCGTCAACGTCGTATGTGGAAATGATGTATCTCAAATGTCAATCGAAGGTTCCGGTCTCTTTAAACTTCAAGCCAACTGTGTTATCAGACAAGAATTTTTGACAATCCAAGGGCATCATGTATATCCAACTACCAGCAAATTGTCCTACACACGTGTCGGAAGCATTCCCAAACCCATAAGCCTCGATCAGCTTCCAATGATTCAACACAATGCCATAGCGTATCACGCTAAATTAGCAGAATTGAGAGCCCTTCAGAAGGAAGTTCAAATGCAGGATATAAGAGAACTCCCAAATAAATTGCACGCACACCATGTCCATCACTACACGGTAGGATATCTAACTCTGTCCCTGGCAATCATTATTACAATTTTTGGAATCATTTGGAGATGCAAAACAACTAAATCGTGCTGCAATACATCTAAGCCACCTAAACCCAGCCCGAGACGAGTTACAACCCCGGACTTCAGGGTAAACATTGATAGTTGAACAAGATATGTTCAACGCGGGGGAGTATGTTATGACCCAGATCTTAATTATTAAGTTAGAAATTATATTCAAATTCAGTTTAATCATGATAAAACAAGAATTTCATTTAGTCTAGCGTAAGCATTTTAAAGGCTTATTATTCTTAAGTTTATTGAACCAGCGATCATAATTCGCCACCGTGAGCAATGCTAATTTCCATTTTTTCGCTTTACATGCAGTTTTTACAATATTTACGCCAGAGGAATTACTACTGGGTCAGCATTCTCACTGCGGTGAATTATTAATCGCTCAAGTCGATGAACCCTGTTTCTTAAAGGTCAATTTGTGTATTGATTGTTAATATTGATTACGCATGTTCAATTTTATTATAAATATATTGAATGAAATAAATAATAGCCCAGTTTTGTTATAATCGACAATCAGTGCGTTTTTATTAAGCCAAGTCAGAACGGTCAGCATTTCAACCATTCTCCATTATTTTGAGTATCGATACAAGCATCGATATTCAATTCTACAGCGGTCTAGATTGTGCATCTAGGCCTATATATCTCAGTTAAGGCAAAGGAGCTTTAACTTTAACAACACCTTAAGGCTTAGAGGATAAGAAGATTGAAGATATGTATGTAAAAAAAATAATAAACGTAGTGTAGTGTAGTTTTAGTAGAGCTCAACGATGGATATAAATACGATAATAGACGGTACGCAGACGAGCAATATTATATGGAACCCTGGACTATTTAGCTTGTGTAGATATGAATGTGAAATTTTGAAGTAAAGCCTGCAACGGATAGCTAAATATTAGGAAAGTGCCTTATTGGAATTCGACGATTAATAAACATTACTGTATTACTAGCACGCAATTTATGCTTGAGAGCCTTGTTATATAATGAACAGTACTATATATAAAAACTTTACAAAAACAAAAACAAATACTTCTTTAAGTACGGGTGGACTCTCAATATAATTGAGAGAACTCCATCGTGCCAAAAAGAAAATAATTGATAGATAAACAATTTTTTTACAAATATCATTATCAACCCACCAAACCTCATGGCAACTGTATAATCGACAGTGTTTCTATACAACTTACGTGGTAACCATCTCCTGGAAAAAAGATCCTCGTCGAAAATAAGAGCAAAGATTTTTTTTTTCCAGTTTATTGTGATAAATTAGAGAGCCCATGTAACAAAAAGCTATTACACGTTTTCTTCTCATTGAATTTTAAAGTGTATATGTACATGTCGCCGGAAATGTAAGATATTAAGATCTGAAATGGTATATTCAAAGAGAATCAAAATGCTCGTATAGTGTGGATAACTCTGATTATTTAAACATGTGTTGACATGAGAATCGAAATGTTTTTTTTATTAAAAGATGTAAATAAGTCCTAGGCAGGAAATATGCACCAGAGGAAACAATACCTGCAAGGTGAATAAGTGCAGCACAAATCGCTGGCAGTAAAAATTTTGAAAACATCTCTAAAAACAGTAGTGAAATTGAAAGCAACATCACCAAGCTAGATATTCTACTTACTATAAGGCGAATTACTCCAATCTCCTAATGCGAAGTAGCAACAAGCCGAAACAGACGCAGGGCTGAAGAGAATCGAGACCATAATTTTCCACCATCATCAACAAGCAATTGGAGTGATCACAGAAAATTTAAGGTTGTTCATTGTATGAAAGGGCAACAAGGATAAGCTCTAGTTTCGTTATCTATATGGAAATTGTTTGTAAAAAAAAAGCCTTAAGGTATAATTAGATTAAGCGAAGTAATAAAATTTTTCAAGTAATGTACAAAGAAGAAGATAACTTACCATTTTATGTATTGTTATAGATAATACTATTAGTGAATTATGTAGCTACTGCACTGAACATAGAAATTATCGTACTTATATGAGATTCCAAAGCTTACAGTTTATAATAACATAAAGAAATAGTGTGAAATAGATAATAGAATATAGAATGGAAATTAAATTTATGTTTAGTAAATAACGATTACCTGAGTTCCCTAAGAATTAGAAGAAATGAAATGGATGTAGTCAAAAAGAAAAAAGATATTTGTTAACACGATTGTGAAGAAAAACTAAGGGAAATAGAGTATAAGATAGAAATTAAAAAAAAAATATAGGAAAGATAATTAAATGTAAGAAGAAAATAAGAAAGAAATTAAACGAGAAGAGAAAAAGATAAGAGAAATAACTATATACATAAAAGAAATATTGTAAAGAAAAGAAACGCATATGGTAAAGTAATTAAAAGAAATGTAAAAGAAAAAATTTTTGTTAGCAATAAGAAAAAAAAATTATGTATGAAAAAAAAAATATAATAAGAAAAAAATAGAAGAATAGAACAGAAATTGTATGTAAACCGAACCATAGTTAAGTAATTAATTGGTTAAGTAATTCACTTCGCATAGTGAAATACATACTCAGCTGGGCTCACTGTTTGTTTACATACAGTATTGGGGGCTCCCGCTGTCGGCATTGATTAGTGTAATACTTTGTAGTTATGATTGCAAGGTATTGCGCTGGTCACTGGGTCAAAGTCGCTTCCGCCTGGTTGAATGGAGGTAAGCACGGTCGTTTCGATAGATCGGGTTGCGTAGTTAGAAGTTAGTTTAGTTTAATAAAAGATAACGGTTCGGTGTTCAATTAGTTTAGTTAAAATTCTGGAGCTCGATCGCGAGTAACTGTTTCTGTGATAGTCAGTAAAGTCAGTAAATAAAGTTTTAACTTAGAATTACGCGAGTGTTTTTATTGGAGTGCTTATGGGACACGACAAGGCCATGCTCGTAACAACTGGTGTCAGAAGTAAAATAATTTCGCGAAAAAAGGGATGGCACTTGACTTTGAAATGCAAAGAGTGATTAATTTTGTGAAATCATGTGTAAAAATTCCGAAAGATAATTTTATATTAAACTGTGAGTGGATTTCTAAACCGTAAGAATGGGACGCAAACTAGAGGAACTTCGCATACAGGAATTAAAAGTTGAGTTGGGGAAGCGGTCATTGCAAATGACAGGTCTAAAAATGTTCTAGTCGAGCGACTTAGGAAAGCCTTGATACAGAAAGAAAAGAATCCTGAGACATTTGTTTTCGAAGAAGAAGCTTAAGCGGAAGTAGAGCCTGCGATGAATATTGTACAGCTTTTGGGTACTTTAATGGTTAAAATAGAGCTTTTGGAGGAACAGAAGAATTATATTTAAAAATCATTAGAAAATTGAAGGAAGCCAGCAGGAAGTGCATTAGTATATGAATCTGCTGGACAAGCTTTTCGGAGTGCAGTGCGAGTGAGAGAAATTTCGGTGGAGGAATGTACTTGCAACAGAATGCAGTCATCAGAGCACCTCGTCATGTGGTATTCTGCGATGCTGGAATTGGAATAAGCCGGGACACATCCAAAAAGACTGCAGAAAACGCCGACGAATTGAACCGCCAGAAGAAGAGAGGAGAGAATAAGGCCAAAGATATCTAGCTGGGCAGCAGACTCGCAGCAGAATGCCGTCATCACAGACCACTCCTTCGCGTGAAATCCTTCAATGCTGGAAATGTAGTAGACTGGGACATCTTCAAAACGACTGCAGGAAACGCGGACGAATGCAATCAACAGTATAAGAACGGAGAAGATGGCGAGCTAGGGATCAAGCTATTCGTGGAGAGATTAGACTGCAAACTCATGACTTTGAAATCCCACATTGCAAAGCACGTATCCACGGAAATGCAGGAGCCTTTTCCCAACGTCCATGCAATCATGAATGGAAACTTTGCGAAGGAAAAGCTAACGATGACGAAAGTCAAAAGAAGAAAGGAAAGAAATCCAAGGACGATGATGACCACGATAAAGACAGTAAAAGAAGAAAGGAAAGAAATCCAAAGACGAGGATTATGATATTGACGATAGTAAGGGTATAATGAAGATTGGAAAAGGTAAAGAAAAACGTTCTGAAGATGATGATGATAAGAAGCGCGCAGGTGGCAATGACAACGGCGATAAAAGGGGCAAGAAAATTGAGGACAAAGTAATTAAAGACGGTGATAATGAAAATGATAAGAATTGAAAGAAAAATAAAAGCGAGGAAGAGTGCTTCAACAGAACACTAATCGAACATCTAAGGAAGGTAGTCAACTATAATCAGCGCTGTTGGGATCGACATATTTTTAATGTCTTATATATCAGCTGTTTACAAAACAACCGGATAAAGCCCAGCTAAGGTCATATTCGGAAACCAGATGCGCTTATCTTGCGACTCAGGTTTGGTATACCCAGAGGCGGGCAAAAGTTGCCAGAAGACTACGTAACGGAGCCCAGACGACGATTAGCTGATGTGCACCAAGCCACGAGACGTTCTCCAAAATTACCGCAACACCGGGAGGGACCGTATGCAGTTGAAACTAGATATAATAACATGGTACACAGTACGACAATAACGAACTAAGGCCACGCTCGTAACAATATATAACTTAGTGCAATACTTCGATGAATTTTGTGTGCAGTTAGACCTTTATTCATAATTTTCTTTAGGTTAGCTACATACATATATACATATTTAAATTAAATTATAACATAGCTTTAGCCTTTGTCAAAGAACTTTTGAAGATTTTTTCGTAATAATCTTACGCGTAGATATATATATATATTTTAGTGTTATATTTCGATGAATTTTGTTCGTAGCTATATACGTATATATATATGTTTTTTTTAGCGATAAATAGATATAAATGATGCTTTCTTTTTATTAGGCACATACCCTACATACGTATTTAATCATATACTTAACTATTGTTTGTTATGGAACTATATAGAGTGATGTACTTCGAAGTGAAGTCCAGACTGCCAGCATGAGCTGAGAGATCACTCGGTGGACAGCGTTGACTGGGGAGGTTCCACGAAAACCTGCCCCTATTTAAATTAATAAAAGTAAAATACTCAATTGCAATTAGTCTTATAGTCCCTGCGGGAGATTCACAGCTGAAATAATGTTTGTTAAATTAATCGAATGCCTTAGTGAAATAGCCCTTGTAATTTTGTTATTGCTATGAGAATTCGTGCGACCCCATTTGGCCATGATTATCAAGATTTATATAGCGATGCTCAACGACTCGTCACGCAGCAGATCACTATCTCGAACTGCTATAGTCCTTATCCGATGTGGGTTTTCTCAACAAAATAGCTACGTAGTTCAAGTTTCCGCAGCACAGAAGCTCGCAGCTCAAGTTTCCTTCACGTCAGACCAGTCAGGAAGCAAAGCGATGTATTAATTTTAATTTTTTTGGGATGATATGACAACGTAGCGCAGAGACTGGCAACAGGCTGCCTTGGTACCTCGTTCAGCAGTCGACAGGCAGAAGATCCCTGCTTAATTTTCATCGGCCTCAGACACAACCATGACTTCACTTCATATGAAGTCCAATGTGCACATTCAATCGACTGCAGAATCCGTATAGATATATATATGTGTGTGACGAATTCCACAAGATTAAGTTATTTAATCAATATTTGCTAATAAAAACTGCGTAACGATTGCAGCTAAAACTTAAATACCTTGTTCCACGACAGCTAGTAGATAAACAATTCTTTCAGGGGAGTATTTGCAGCGGAAATTCCGCATGGCGGGAATTCGAGGATGATATCTGGTCAATGTACATAAATCACGGTGTATTTGGGACTGGATTTCCTCAGTGGTCTGTTCTCGCGCTCAATTGAGATTCCAGTACTAGTAAAAACGTGACTCAGCGTCGCAGCAGCACCACGGGACAGTTTTTTTGTTTTTGTTGCTTTCTTCTTTTTGTTCAGCAGAAAATCAGCATGTGTTTCACGTTGTATAAGAATTTCCGAAACCAAGGACAAAAATTTCTACCTGTCTCAAACAGCAAGTAATTTTCCTCAGCTCTTGCAGAAGGCTGCGGCTCCCTTAAGTTTCAGTATTAGAGTTCGCTGCCGCCATTTTTCAACTCACTTGTCTTGTGCGCGTCAGCTCGTCGTCAAAACCTTTTACTATTTTTATTTTGTTCTTTTCAGCAATAAAATTCCTCACTTAATCTGCCAAAACTCGCATAGACCTTTTTGCTCGAAGATTTCACCGTTTTTATTTTCCGCCTTAATCAACAGATGACCTCTTTAAATTCCGGATTTTTCTTGATTTTTTTCTTCCTAATTAATCCTTTAAAAAAAACTTTTCTTCTTCCAACACTTGACAACCTTCTTCTCAAGCTCTTCTTCTTCCCTCCCTTTTTTTCTCTTCCGGGTGCGTATAGCTCTCCATCCATATAGGAAACAGTCCGCGCCCACCTCATGCTGCTACGGGTAAACGTAGACGTGTACTTAGCTCAGTGTAGCATATTGCTACATGCAATACGCTACGACCGTAACAGGGCAGAGTGGTCCAGACCACCCGTGGTTCGGACAACGCTGAAAAATGATCGACTGAGCTAGCCGGTCTTAAACATAGGCCTCATCGCTGCGGGCGCTCAATGTGTGGCTGGACCCATGACCCATGAAACCATTTCTCATTACTCAGGCTAGGCGGCTGCTACGGATTGTCCAAGACAGTCTGATATACTCGACAGATAACGAATTGAAGGCACATCCCTAAAGTCCCGCCAGTCCTTGATCAGACTTCGATATCGTCCTCCGGGTCAAAAGCCAAAGGTGCCCTCACAAGCTGGTAACCTAAAAAAATCCATGCGGTCAATCCCCGTTTCCTCCCTTCACTGAGATCCTGAGAGAACTCCACGGTCAGTAACCTAACTAACTGGTCCCAAAGCTTTCCCAGCCCTGACATCTCACTGTGATCTCCGACCGACGCTTGTTCAGGGGTGTGTCTTGAAGGGTTTGTCGAGGAAGTGACATGGCCGAATTTCTTCCTTAAATTTACAAAGACCGTAGACAAGGTTGAATTCCAACAGGTATATTCACCACCATTGACGAGGCAATAGGAGAGCTTCGCGATATCCTATAGTTTGCCAGTTAAGTTGGCATCATGCCAGATGACGTGTCAGAGAATATGGTTGTCATGGCCTGATGATTTTGGCGTGATAGACTCCTAACGTACTTTCCTGCAGATTTTCAAGCTCGTATAAGGAGTTTCCTTTCCTTGACTTGACCCGATACTTTACAAATTAATGTCCTAGTTTAGTACTAATCTGCTTTGGGCAAAATTCCGTCTGAATACTTCTTGACCCACTTTGAAATTAATAGGCTTCGCTCTGAGATTGTAAGCTTTTGAACCCTGTTCAAACGCATAGTTTAAGTTCTCTTGCACTCTCACACGGATCAATCTCAATTTATCTTCAGCATCTACTCTCAGAGGCTCATTAAGAGTTAAAATGGAATAGGAGCTTGCATGGTCAATCATCTGTTGACCGAAGAATGTTCGGTAGGGAGAGAAACCAGCTGCTTGGTGGAAAGAGCTCCTAATGGAGCTAGCTATCTGGCTTAGTTTCTCATCCCACTTAGTATGTTCCTTCCGGATATATGCCCTAATCCCTGACAATAGAGACCTGTTCACTCGCTCTGAGAAGTTTGCTTGCGGCGAGTAAACTGCCGTTCGTAAGTGTTTCACCCCCCACACTTGTCCAGTAATCTGTCGAACTGAGCCAAGCAAAACTGGACTCCATTATCAGAGACTATAGTTTCCGGAACTCCGAACACATGAAATATTTCAGTCGCGATGAAGTGACACACACTAAGAGTAGACGCCTTTCTAATCGGTTTGAGAATCGGGAACTTGGAAAAGTGGTGCAGATATTTCCTTTCACTGACCGAGGATATGGACCTAGAAAGTCGATGTACAGCTTTTGCCATGGTCTTTCTGTCACACACTGGACTCCCATAGTGGTCTAAGAATAGTATTGGGGCCTTGGTTTCTTTACACACGTCACAGTCGCATACGTATCTTCTGACATCAAATGTCATTCGTGGCCAGTACAAGTGTCTTCTCAAATGTTCCAGTGTTTTCCCTATACCTCCGTAAGAAGCTAGTGGCGGATCATGCGCTCTTGAAATAACGTCGGAGACAAGCCCTCGTGGAATCCAAAGCTTCCAAGCTTCTTCCTCCTGGATCGGATCGCCTCTTCTCGGAACAGTCCGAATATAAACGAAGCCTTCCCTGACGCAAAGATCTGGTAGTTTGCCAGAAGCTGTTTTAACCTTATGCCTCAGCTTCATATTTCAACGAGTTGAAATAGGGAGAAATAAGGTCAACTTTTGGGCCAGGATCTTCAGGTGTTGACAAGCTTCCTTTTCGGTGCTCGATAGTGAATTCGAAACCCTGAAGCTTCAAACTCCACCAAGCAAGTCTACCGCTGAGGTCCTTTTGAGATATCAGGCATTTCAAGTTCGCATGATCAGTCACTATCTTAAACGGCATAAGCTCTACGAAGGGCCGGAACTTCCGCACACTTAATAAAGCTGCTAAGTATTCCTGCTCTGTAACGGTGTAATTACGCTGTGCTGAGTTCAACTTTCTCGAGACGTAAGCTATTGGCTTCTCATGGCCATCGTCATCTAGTTGAAGCAGTACTCCACCAATACCATGTTGGCTCGCACCGCACTATATAATGAACGGTCTGGTGAAATCTGGGCTCACTAACAACGGAGCAGAAGCAAGTTTTGCTTTAGGAATTCCAGAGACGTCTGGGCTTCAGGTGTCCATTGGAACTGACTAGGATTCTTCAAAGTGTCAGTTAGGGAGGCAGTTAAATCAGCATAGTTCGGAATGAATCGTCAGTACCATCCCGCCATACCTAATAGCCGTCGGGCTTGCCGAACAGTTTTAGGTGACGGATAGTCAGCTATGGCTGAGATCTTATCTGGCTGGGTCAGTCCTGATTGCTTCTTTCTCGACAATAAAACCCAAGTATTTAATCTCCGTAATGCAAAACTTACTCTTCTCAACGTTGATAGTGAGGCCAGCTTTCCTCAAGCAATCCGCTACACGGGATAGCAATGTGAGATGAGACTCAAAGTCTGACGACAGAATCAATAAATCGTCCAAGTAGAAGAGGACATTCTCACGAAGATCGAAAGGAATGACCTTATCCATGAGGCGGCACATAGTTTGTGGAACATTGCAAAGGCCGAATGGCATCACGGTGTACTGATAGAGAGGATGATTAGGTACTGTAAACGCGGTCTTCTCTCTGGACTCAGTGTTTAGTGCAATCTACCAGAAAGCGTCTTTGAGGTCCAGGCTTGTGATGTAGTTTGCCGGAGGAAGTCGACTCAGGAGCTCATCTATCTGCAGCAGCGCATAGACGTCCTTCCTTGTAACAGAGTTGACTTTCCTGGCGTCAAAACAAAGCCGGACCTTTCCACGCTTCTGTACTAGTACAACTGGAGAGCTGGCTCTCCTATATCATACCCAACGATAGCATTCGTCGCAATTCAGCATCCATCAAATTCCTTTCTGCCCGTGAAATCGGATAAAACCTCTGTTTCATAGGAGTCGCGTCATTCGTTTCAATCTTATGACTGACAAGAGATGTTTTTCCTAAGTCCAACCAGGCGAAAGAAAAAAAGAGCTGTTTCGTAGCTTCAAAAAGTTGGTGCTCTAGAACAGAAAGAACATGGCAGTCGGTGTCAGCGGTAGCTATTAGACTTGGTGTCACTTCTGCAACTATACCCAGGACATCTGGAGCCAACCCAAATAGACGCCAGAAGTCTATTCCTAGATATAGTGCCTGTGTGAGCCCAGGAACTATGCAAAACCGCACGTTTTGGGTCTTACCACGGAAAGTGATGTCCAAGTCCACATGACCATGAACAGTCGCCATGACACCATTAGCTACTTGTTTCTTTCTTTGTCCAATGTTTAAGTCAGGATACATAATTTCAGCTAGCTCTGCTACTAAAGAGAAAACACGGTCTCGCACTGCATTGTAGCTTTGCAGACTCCTATGATAAGGCGTCAGCGGGTATAAAACAGGCTCACGCTCACTCGTCATAACAGAGCTTGGTGGCCGTTTTAATACAGAAACGACGGAATCTCCTGCTCAGTAACATTGCCAGCAAAAAGTGCTGTCGGTTTTATCGGAACGTCGAAAATTAAAGACTCTTCCAAAGAAGTGTCTAGTAGTGTCGTAGGCTCCCTACAGGTGAAAACGGGAGCTTAAAGATCTGCAGAGAAGTCAGTTAGGTTCCCTGCTTTTACTAAAGCATTGTTAAAAGCCGTGTGACTGTCAGATGGATGGTCGATATCACCAGAGTCACTGAGTGATATTAACGGACAGTCTAGTGATACGCCGTTTATGTCTGCTGATTGAGCGGACCGTCTTCCCTGTTCAATGATTGGACTGGATTTGTTGAAGCTGTTGTCATTCGAGACGTTGAAAATGGTCGAGAAAAGGTGGTGGGACTTCCGACCCGTCTCTCGTTTTCCGCCAAGCAGTGCCTACAATTTGGTTAAAAGACTTTTCTGCGTCCGCATCCATAGCAAAACACTTGTTGTCTCTCCTGTAGACAGTCTTGATAATAGTGGAATCGCTGATCATAATTCCAACATATTACGACATGTCGATTAGTAATCGCTGATAAGTCAGGAGGGAGGTTATTGTCACCTTGGGGTAACATGAGCACGTCAAGGCCGAGATCTGCTGCTTCCTCAATCTCACTCACTCGCTGATGTCGATACGGGTTCAAGACACTAGCAGTCACAATGCGCAATCGCGTAGCTTGAATTTGAGTGACGAGTGATCTTAACTGACTGATATTATTAGTAGGGTGCAGACAGATCTTCTCCTGAATCTCAAGCAGTATATTGGACTTGACGATTTCCAAGAATTCTTGGTCTGGCATGGAGTTCTGGAATTGGCCTCGCAGCAGTACTAGGTGATGGTGGTACATAGAGAATGATTCTTCGGACTTTTGCTTTCTTGACATCAGCTGCACTGGGATTTTCAAGTCATCTTTGGGAACTCCTCATTCAACAGACAATCCAGTCCTGATACATTCCCAAGTTGAAAAGGGGTTGTGCCTTAATTGAGACCAGTACCAATCCTTCTCTGGTCCTGTCAACAACGTGAGCATGTTCCTTACGAGGAGTTCAAAATCTTCTTCCAGAGCGGAGTGCTTCGACTCGAAAAATAAACTCATCCACTGATAGCTCGGAGTTATTGCCATTATACGACAGGCTCCACCTCCTGATAGGACTGAGCGTCTATGCCCGGGGTGATTTTGAGTTTGTTGCCTTGGAGGTGAAGGTGCCTGAGGAACGAAAGGTGCAGCCGGTGGAAATGAAGGTCTGTGTTGCCCAGCCGAGAACGAGTGTCGATTGCGCGGATCTCTCTGATTTCTCAAAAAAAATCTGGCCATTTGAACGCGTTCTCCAAAGGGTTGTCGTGGTGGACGAGAAACACCGCCTGCTGAATCACAGCAGAGACTCGCTGTCTGACGTCGGTGATCTCGCTACGCAGAGCATTCATGCTTTGGGTAATCTCTGCATGTACCAAAGTTTGTAGCTGGGTTCGAAGACTAGATATAGAGTGCTTTTCTTTATTCATTCCGAACATTCAGAACGCACCAAAAGTGTTTCATTACCCATTCGGAATATTCCGTTTATTCCATTCTGTGTTTCTTTATTCGCACTGGTGTATTCTGGCCGTACTCTTTTTAAACTACCTCCTTAGGTGTAATAAATGGAATACAATTTTAGAAACGTCAAATGGCACACAACAATCCAACAAAATGGAAGCCAGCAACAGCAGAGGTAAGAAAATAATTGATTTAGTTTTGTAATTAAAACGGGATATTTTATTTTCAGGAGCTGACAAATTCATTAGATGGTCTCCAGGAGATATTAAATGTTTAATAAACATATATGAAGCGAACATCATCCGGTTGGAGACTTATGCCAAAAAAAAAGGATGGGAGGAGATAGCAAATGAGATGCGGAATATGAGAGGAAAAATGTTCACTGGTGAACAATGCAACGGCAAGTGGAAAGGGTTGAAGACAATGTACAAGAAAATAAAAGACCACAACAGAACAAGCGGGAATAATAGGAAAAGTTGGGAGCATTTCGATGCTCTTGACTCCATCCTTTCCAAACAACCTGAGGTGAATCCACCTGCCACTTGCTCAAGTGATGATAGTAGTGTAGTTATAAATCCAGGTGGGTCAGAAAAGGATTATGATTTTGACGATTTGATAATCGAAGAAACTGCAATTAGCAATTCTTCGTTGCTCACTTCAAAATCCAGACGAAGGAAAGCTGATGACACTGAAACGGCCAGGGCGGAAAGGCATCGGGACAAAATAGCTCGCACAGACAAATTTTTAAATCTCTTTGAGACTCTTGTGAAAACCATCACAAGAGATTAATATATATTTTTGTTAAAATGTGATAGAAATTGTTTTTTTATATTTCGCCATGGAGGCTGTTATTTTTTTAATTAGGATGGAGGAACACATTATTTTTTGTATTAAAATATATTTGAAAATTCAAAATACAATTTTTTTTAATTAGTTGCAGTCATATTTAATTGCAATGCAATTTCGTCCCTTTTTCTTTGAGCCTGCGAGTCTTGTTGCTGGTGTGGAATACTCCTGCTAATATCTTCTTCTGGTTCAAAGCTATATTCCAAAAAGTCTTTCTGTTGTAAACAGATGTTGTGTAGGATGCAAGCACTCATAATAATCAAAGGGATTAAGTCAGGTTTCTGAGTTTGCAATCCATAAAGACGGCGGAATCTGTTTTTTAATAGACCGATTGCTCTTTCAACAACAACCCGATTGGAAGAGAGGGTATGGTTAAATAGTTTTTGTCTTTCGGAAAGGTGGCCATTGTCCTTATCATAAGGTATGTTTTCAATCCATAACCTTGGTCTCCAAGCATGTGCTGCTCATATGAAATCTTCAAAGAACCTGCAAAAACTCATATATTTATGTAGATATATATATATATTCTAGAAATAACCGTTGAATATTCTTTTATATAGATTAGATCTTCGAAACATACATGAATCGTGTATTGATCCAACTTCACCGGTGTAACAATCTGTGAACATCATTTTTTCGTCGCACACCACTTACAGAAGTACTGAGTGAAAGTTTTTCCTATTTATGTAGGAATTTGGGTGTTCTTTTGGTGCTGGTATAGGAATGTGGGTTCCGTCTATACACCCAATAATAACTGAAAACCAAATTATGTTAGCGGAAAATTTAATATTTGTAGAAATGTTTTACCTGGAAAGCCTGTCTTCCGTTTGTACTTAGTAATCTGCAATCTGTTCTGCTCTCACTTCATTGGGCCATGCTATGACCTGGTATTCTTTATTTGATTGAAGAATATTTTTGCAAATAATATGTACAGTATTCCAGCAAGTCCTAACAGATACCCCAAATCTATCTGCCACTGATCTGTGTATCAAAATGTTAACATTACTTAAAAATTTTTTAAATAATACATATATCAAATTTACCAAAAACACTCCATATTTGCGAGATACCATAAAGTTATTAGCACTTTTTTTTCAAAGTCGGCAGGTGGTCGACCTGGCTTCAAATCCGTACTGTGGATACTAGTTGCATGAAGGCCTTTGAGAAGTACCTCAAAGCTTGTTGACGAAAGACGAAAGTGTTCCTTAAACTGCTTGTCATCAAACCGCGGCACTGTGTTCTCCCAAAATCCGAAATTTGTTGCTATATTTCTACGATCACTTGTACATCCATCACTATCACTTTCACTATCGAAAAATACTTCCCAAGCCTTGGATAGCAGAGGAATTAGAATTTGGTTGCTTGCCATATCCTTCTTCAAAATCGAATTGACGTTTTGCGTTGTGCACAACTGTCAAATTTTTAATCTTTTCTGTTTACTTATTAATTCCGTTCCGAATATTCTTGTACCACGTGATCAGCATTCTATTCCTTCTATTCCTTCCGTAGAAAAAATAAAGAAAAGCACTCATAATGATATCTGTATCTGGGAGGACCAGCCCCGAAGGTGCAGGTGACAAACTATCTCTTCTTGAGTTATTCTGGGATCTAGGTAGGTTGGTTTCGACAAAAGTCAGAGAAAGATTCGACTCAAAATTAAAAAAAAAATCCTCAAAAATATCGAAAGGGAAGTCCTCAGGACTATCTACCAAGTATAAAAATTCAGAGTTCGACAGGTAAAAAAAAAGTTTTTATAATCACATAAGCAAGGTCGCAAAATTTCAACATAAGCGAAATTCAATTCATCGCGAAATTCAAAATAACTCGTTGTAGCCCTACCAAAGGAAGACGCTTAATATCAAGATCAATGCTTGCACTAGTAAAATCGCACAGGAAAAATAAACGCTAACTTGTAATTAAAAATCTACAAAAATTTCCATTCGGACGTTCCAAAAAAATTCCACGAAAGTTTTCTCCTTCAATCTCCAAGAGTTATCTCTCAACAAGGCCTTCCGAGCCCACTCTCTCTAATCAGGTCATAAGTCATACAATAAAGGTAAGCAGTGTGAATGAGTGCATGAAAAATCTTGAGTCGTCACAGAAATCTGGAAAGAGTCGGGTTGGAGAAGCTAGAGACTGAAAATGATACTAGAGATTCTTCAGCCAGGCAGTTAGCAGTATGCCAACTCCTGATTACTCAAGGTCTCCAGCATCACTTCCATCCTCCAACAACTATTTCCATCCTCCTCACCTGATTGCCATACTTAGCTAACTTTCCAGCTGGGCAGAGTCATGAATCTGGTCAACTAGTTAGCTAAAAGGCAAAAGGTCATTTCACAGATTCACGACTCTGTCCAACCAGTCGGCCAACAAAGACATGCCTCCGCGAGAACACAAACAAAAAAACAATGTGAGGCCACCTACTATTTCCATAGCAGAGGGCCAGCGGGAAAGAGCGATTCAAAAAAAATTCCAAAAAAATTGAAAAACTCGACAATAGTTCCGACTTGAGGCTTGACCAAAGTCAAACCAAAAGTTGAACTTAAACCCAAATCAACGATAGCAAAACTTTAAACTTTATCCATTTCAAAATCTCAAAAATTTACTTTAATTCTAACAAATTTCAAAAACAAAAGAGCAAAACTTTAAAACTTTAACTTAACTTTAATGACAATTCAAAAACTCGCGAAAACTTTATCAAAATATCGAAACTTTACTTTACAAAAAAATTAATTAAGCTAACAAACCATTTAGACTCAGGTCCGCATGTAACTTCCACTAGATATGAGACTTGAGGTCAATCAACTAGCGAATACCAGATGATCATATCACTCAAAGTCTCAGTCCCCAGTAAAAGTAATAATTAGACCACCGAAGTCTAACTGAGGTGGCCCCACGTTGGGCGCCATTTTTGTTATGGAACTATGTAGAGTGATGTACTTGAACTTGAAATCCAGCCTGCCAGCATGAGTTGACAAATCGCTCGGTGGACAGCGTTGAGTGCAGGGCGGCACGCTAGTTCGCCTTGGCTATTGGTGGAGAATGTGGGGAGGCTCTACGAAAACCTGCCACTGTGCCACCTGCCATATACAAAAAAATTTTCGTGCCTACAAACCAAAGGCCGTTACACACACTCAGTCCGTAGGGACTTTTACACTACTTACCATTTACTCCATTGGACGTGCAGGTGTTCGGCTTCCAGCGCCATTGCCTCAACCACCCTGCGATACTGCGGGCTATATAATACAGTATCCCTGTGATGACGATGACCTGAAATGAGCGGAGGAGCAGACCTATTCAACCATCATCCTGAGAGGTCTCCAGAAGAGAGGACGGAGAATGTAATAAAGAACTAGTTAGACATTACGTTATAAACTCAGATTTATTTTATAATACATATATTAGTTCTCAAATTCATTTTTGACTTTTCCTACTGCTAATATCGATTGCACGACAATATGAATGAGGCTAAAATCTTGTTTTTAATCCTTTTCATTTGGATGCCATTTAATACTAAAATTAATGTTTATAATAAACTTGCACAAAGTACAATAAGTCTTATTCGATAAAGGCTCTAACTTCAGGGAAAATAAAGTGCAAACAATGAAAATGCATTAATAAGTGGAAATATGCAGCCCCTCCTGTTGTGTATTTCTTACGTAAACGTAAAAAAAATAAAAGAAAACTTCTCAATTATTATACAAAAACAGTAGTTCAGCATACCTTCGACAAGACATACATTTAGTCTAAGTAAGCCTTATTCTGAGCAAAGTTTATCTATTAGTGGACCACTCAGTTAAAGCTTAGATGATAATTTTTTTTTTTCAATATATATAAATGCTCAATCGTACATAAATCGGGTTGAATACATTCTAACATTTATGGTGAGGAGGTGCTCATGACTTCAAACGGAGTACCGGATTCAATTCTACTGATAACATACGCGAATTAAAATAAATGTGCCAGAGACTTTGACCTTAGGTGGCTATAATTTTAAACTGGAAGGTATTCTAGGGAAAATATTTCTTTCCTAATAAAATAATTAGTTTACACTTGTACTTTTATTGTAGTTTTCGTTCACTCCGTACAAAAAGAAAAACACAAGAGGAACAGCATCCTTCGCTTAGTTTGACTGATATGTAATTCATGTAAAGATACCAATATTATAAATTTGTCAACATCTCAAATGAAGAGCTCGATTGAGTTCTCCAACCTACAATCTTCTGGCAGCTTCCATTACATTAAGATTTAAGGTGTTATACTTTAGCGCATCGCATTGGATAAAAATATTTTTCTAATTTTTGCAGTGATTAAAACGAAGGGATGGCCTTTTGCAAATCATGAAAGACTTATTGTCTCCCCGAAAATTATGAATTATCATTAATTTAATAATATTGAGAACATATACAGGTTTAATTAAACAGGTAATACAAAGATTCAATGACTAGTGTTTACTCTCTTTAATGCTATTTAAAGGGCTCATTCTTTTGCTTGATACGTATAGTATATTAATCGGAAGGTATACATATGTAGATATAGTAATATAATAAGATATATGATCAATTTGTCTTACATGACATCCATCCCTCGAAGGAGCTCCCTGGAGATGACTGAGTAGTTTTATGTAAAGCTGTAAATTGAATTTATCATTAAGGGGTCCAAGAGGACTTCAGCACCAAAAGGCTTTCCTATTAGTGGACAGTATTAATCCATTCTTCGCACTATTTCTCTTTACCAATGTTTCTTTTTATACGGCTCACAGTTTAGTTACCGAATCTTGAGTGATACTTCTACTAGCGTACTCGGAAATAGTATAAACTAACCGTTGATTTTTGTATTCAGTGCCAAACTAATGATTATTGATAGACAAAATTAATATGATTTGAATTGCTAAGACCTGTTGGTCTCTTAATACAGTACTGAACCTGACATGGAAATTTTTATACTTGAATCCAGGTGACTGCTGCGTAGATCATTAGTGGGTATCCTATTATTTCTGGTGTCCCGGACATTTGCACAATTTCCTAGTTCCTTAGATGCAGGGATGGAAAACAAATGGACTCCATGCATTCCTTGTAGGTTAGACTGAATGAAAAAAAAAATGCGTCTGCTTCCGCAAGAATTAAAACTCTCAGTTAGGATGCCGACATTTATAAATTCTGCTGCCCTTTTTAATTAAACTAATAATTCCTGGGTGACTCGGAATCGGGTTTTTCTTTAAGGAGGCTCATGTGCTTTTACGTGGCGTACTCATCAGGATTCTCGAATCTCCTAAATTCTGGGAGCACACCTCTCATCCAATCACACAGAGTATTTTAATTTATGAAATACTGTCGATAATTTCTGATTGACAGACACGTTTTTCTATTTTTCCTTTTTTTTTTGTGTTTCTCTTTACCGAAAACTTTGGGATTCTTTTTCTTCTCACACCTTTCCTGACATCCAAAAAAAACTTCTTTCTCAAAAAGACAGACAGCTCGCAGGAAGTCTTATTCTTCTTTTGCCTTTTTTTGCGGGTGCGTTCCGCGCGTATAGCTCTCCATCCATATAGGAAACAGTCCGCGCTCACCTCATGCTGCTAGCCTCAGTATAGCATACTGCTGCATGCAGTATGCTACGACCATAACACAGGTGCAAAATTTTATCTGATTGGTTGAGTTTTACATATTTTTATGTAGTAAACGTTTTAAAGGGTGCTCTAACGGTGATTTACAGAAACACAATATTTTTTGTGCCACATGACATAGCAAATCGCTCAGTCCATTGTTATAAGTCAGTGGATTTTATATAATCGAGACTCCGAAGTCTTGCAATTATAGTGTTGAAGTGCACTGTGCTGTGCTGCAGAAACGACCAGAGTTTATGTTGTGGACAAGGATTTTTCAAGCAAATTTAATAGCTTTACTAATAAAATACAGTGTTTAAGTAAAATAAAAGTGAAATATTTGTTATGGTCGTAGTATTGTGCTACACGGAGATTTACTGCAGCACGTATGCCGAAAAAGCTCGTACCTGACAGTGGAAAAGAAGAAGACAATCGATCTGTCTTGTCAAACCGTGAAATCCAAAAAGACGTGGAAACTGGAGCTCACGAGAAATTACTTTTTAAAACATCGGCGAATAATTTAACCCCGCACTAACAATAACGTAATCCACCACCTTTTCGTCCAGCAAAAAGAACATTCCGTCATTTGGGTTTAAATGCGTTGTACATATACAACCCGGCCAAAAGAATCCGAAAATTATTTAAAACCTGCTACAGTGACAAGGAAGAAATCGAGTATCAATACAATAGCAGAGGTCACCATTTACAATTCGTAGCCATCAGCATCTTAAATTTCAGCAAAGGGTTTGCCCGCGTAACCTAAGCGGTATGTACTTAAATCAAGTCACATTGCTGTAGAAAAGTAGTACTAGCAATAAAATAGTCCGCCAATGACATAAGAAATATGCAATTAAGTAACAGAAGAAGGAAGAAGAACACAGTTCATATAATTTTGGGATCTGAGACGACAAGTATTGTAGTAGTTTAGACTGATACTACTCAAAAGGTGCTTTTGTGTCCTGAAGAAAAATCTTGAAATAAAAAGGAGACTGGACCGCCAGCATTATGAAAGCAAAATTTATCATATAGTTTCTACATCGTTAAACTATTTCCCTGTAAAAAAAAAAAGAAAAATTTGAGCTCGACAGTTTTGCTAAACAATAGTAATTATGTAATTGTCAGATAACGGAAGAACTGTTTACATACCTCTGGTTTAGTTACGTAGGACATTTTGCACTACAGTGGAAATAGTAGATCTCGGATTCAGAGGATTTGAATACGTTTTTTTTAATAGAACAGAAAATTTGTTTATTTTTAATCCTGGCCACACAGTAAAGTTTTTGAAAGTTTTGATATTTTGATTTTTGAAAGTTGATTGAGTAAAGTAACGTAACGTTTTAAAGTTTGTGAAAGTTTTTGAATTGTAAGTTCGACTTTAGGTTTGACTTTGATCAAGCCTCAAGTCTGAAAAGTTGTAAGTTTTTTTGAATTTTTGAAGTTTTTGAATGATCTTTCCCGCTGGCCTTCTGCTATGGAAATAGTAGGTGGCCTCACAATTTTTTTTGACTGTGTTCTCGCGGAAACATGTCTCTGTTGGCCAACTGGCTGGACAGAGTTGTGAATCTGTGAGACGACTTTTTGGCTTTGAGCTAACTAGTTGACCAGATTCATGACTCTGCCCAGTTGGAAGGTTAGCTAGGCATGACAATCAGGTGAAGAGGAAGGAAAGAGTTGTTGGAGTATGGAAGTGAGGCTGGAGACCTTCAGTAATCAGGAGTTGGCATACTGCTAACTGCCTGGCTGAAGAATCTCTAGTATCATTTTCAGTCTCCAACCCGCCTCTTCCCAGATTTCTGTGAGAACCCAAGTTTTTCATGCACACATTCACGTCGCTTGCTTACATCATTACTCCTGACCTGATCAAAGAGAGTGACCTAGAGATTTTTATGTGAAGAGTTAGCTCTTGGAGGAGTGGGGGAGAACTTTGTATGCTTTTGGATTTTTCATTATGGTATTTTGAGTTTGGCTCATATAAAGGATAGGAACGGTAGTTTTCGAAACAAAGATTAAGTAAAGCTCATAATTGATTTTTAACGAACTTTCTTGTCGGTACGAGATTTTGAGTGTAGCTAATAGGCATGCGTATGAATTTTTGATTCTTTTTATAAGTTAGAGTTCAGCCCTTAATTGATTTTGAAGAACCCTGTTGATTGAGGTCATTAACAAGAATTAATTGTTGATTTCTTCATTCTTTTCGGATAATCTCGCATATATATTAAGCACATAGTCCTGAATTGAGTGCTTATACACATTATGCACATTAATCCCTAGATTATACATCAACCTTCATTTGATGAAAGCTTGAATTTTACATTATTTTAAAAGTAAAAGAATTTCTTTTGGCCCTGGTGCTAGCCGACGACAGCCCGTACAATTCCTTTACTTCCGATATTCTTTCGAATTTTGGTCCAATTTATCCACGCTGGCAGGATTATACTCTTCCCAAATACAAACTGAGAAATAGTAACTGCTAATTAGCGTATCGAGACTGGTACACACACATTTTCATAATGGCTACAATGCGAACACCACCCCTCGGTGAGGTTCCCGTATCCAGACCAGATCAGTGCACCATCTGCCAAGATGGAGATTGGTCTGCGCACAGGAAACCAGTTCTGACTCTCTGCGGACACCTATTTCATAAAGCGTCCTTGTGTATGTTGTAACCCGAATTGCCGCCGTGTTTTCCGTGGGATGAAGAGGGGCTTAGGGGGAAAGTTCCGGTAGGGCCTCCTTTTGGTTGTATGGGCCACAAATCTCCAAGGAACCAAACTTTTCTTGATAAACAAAAACACACGCAGATCTTGAACAATTTATTAAAAAGACTTTAAATTTTAATCAATATTGGGATTTTAAACAACAATTTGGATTTTAAACAAAAGTTTAGATTTTAATAAGACTTTAGATTTTATACAAGACTTTTATACAAGACTTTTCCGATAGACCCGCGTGTGCACCTCTTGAGTGTCTATGCTGACCTTCAACTTCTTTTTAGTTGGATATTATTATCATCCAAATAGCTGACGCCCTTGCGTCAGCAAAAAGTATATAATACTTTTTATGATTGGTTCGCTTAACTGACCAATCAGACAAAAAAGGTAAAATGAAACCGGAAAGATAAGAATCAGGCAAGACATTTGCCTTTGTTAATTTCTTGGCTCGGATCTTGAAATTCGATCTTGCACTTGAAATTTCGACCGATGTGCAATGTGCAGTACATTAACTCGATGAGTTATGTGTATACGAAAATGTCGAGCAAGCGTTTTGTTCATTTTCATAAGTGGGCTATTTATGCTACGTTAAGTAATTTATGGAAAAAGGAATATTTGTACATTTTGTGCATTTTAAGACTTGTTAAGAGAATTATGAGGGTAAGTAATTATGAATATGGCTGGTATGCAATTGTAGTTATTTGTGCATATTTATCTATGCGTTTTAGAAAAGTTCATGGGAGGTAAGTAATATGAATAAGATTTTGTGATTTTAGGATTTTATACATTTGAGGCATTTGAGGACATATGGTGTGGTATTTTGAGACCACAATATGAATATATTTAATTTTAGGCAAAATGCACAGAAGGTAATATGTATATGGTTGTGATTTTGGGATCACAACATCTCTTCCCCCTTAGAAAAAAAGAATTCGTAGCCTGATGGGTGACGAATTTTCTGTATAATCAAGATCCGAGCTTCGTTTAGTGAAAAGTGTTCTTTTATTTTTTTGTTACAAATATGAAAAGGAAAATCCATATACTGATTATAGCGATCGCGTCGGGATAGTCTTGTTGTGATTGATTTGTTTTTTTTTTTAATAATTATATGTACTTGTTATATATATAATTGATTAAAACCTAAAATTCGAATGTGTAATCAAAATTTTAAATGTCCAATTTACCACAAAGAGAAGAGTGTTACTCTTTTTTTTTTGTTAAAAAACTTATGCTAGATACTGGAATCAAAAGCAATGAAAATGATATGATATTACTGTCTAGTCATAAAGGTAAGTATATAAGTGATACAGTATAGTATTTAATTGTGAAAGGTAAGTACAAAAATATGAATGTAATATCTAGTCGTAAAATAAGTATAGAAATGATTTCTATAGCATTTAAGTATAAAAGGTAAGTAGCTATACATATAAAGGATTATAGTATATATGTATATATATTTTTTTTTATACATTTTTCTTTTTATTATTTTTGTTTCATTACTGATTATATTTATTATTATTTCTTATTTATTTTTTATTATCTAGTAGAACATTTTTGTAAATAGCAGCAAGAAAATAGTTTTTATTATATAGAAAAAATTTCACCATTTTGTTGTTTTTTTTTTTTAGTTAAAATGTATACATATCATTTTTTTCTTTTTTTTTTCTTTTTTGTATATAATACTATATGATATCTGTTTTATTACTTATTAATTTTATTTGCTATATATAAAAAAAATTTGTTTACGATTAATATCTAGTATTTTTTTTTTTTTAATTTATGTGCAAGTGAAAACTACTCTTGGCGTATCATTTTCATTTGTGTTAGGTGTTGCTTGATTATCCAATACGGGTGTGACGCTCCTTGATTCTTTCTTATGAGTCTTGCGCGGAATGTGCTTAAAGCTTTGTAGATTATGACAATAGTAACCAGGAATAATAGAACATATATGAGTGTATAATGCTGAATGTCATGTTCAATTTGTTTTGAAAGAAGTATGAGATCATTATCATTCGTGTATTTAATCACTGCTACCTTTGAGGAAATGTCCGGGGAAACAAGTTTCATTGAGGACAGATATGAAGTTTGAAATATTTAAGGGAGGTAAATAGGATTCTTGCAATTGAGAAGTTCTTACGTTGAAACCTCGCAAAGTGAGATCTTTCGTTCTCAAGTAACATTTATTGGGGATTTCCATTATTCCTGTATTTGATAGAGTGTGGTGTGTGATTTGATTGGAACATATTTCGTCCACGGGAATAATATTTAGGGAAGAATATAGCCAAGTGTTTGCTCGAGACAGCTGTATCCATACAGTAGAGAGACTGGTTCGATGCACTGTGTAAGTTGAAGGTAAAGGACTCTCGCGTCTCAATAACTGTACTTCGCATTGCGGATTATTTGAATCTACATTGAATAGAGGATGGGTTAGGCGGCACAATAATTGACTATGTTCTTGTGTTATACAATTTGATAACTCGTCAAGAGTAAGGTCTGAAAAATGCTCTCTGTTATAGTCAATTATTAGAAATTTTATATTAGGTTTGATAAAAATGAACTTGTTATTGTGGCTAGTTGGTAAAGGAATAATTTTATAAAGTTGGTAATCCTCTTTAAAGGGAAGTGGTATTCTCAATTCGTAAATTATTTTTTCATTTTGAACTGTGGTGCTTATTGTTCCAACTTTATAGATATTTAAAATCTCATTTTTATTCAGATTTGATGGTAAGCGGACGTCTGATGAGATTTCTTTTCTAATGGTAATTAGGATATTTTCTAGTTGTTGTGGTGACATAATAGCAGGACGCGGTTTACCGTGACGGACGTCAGTGGTTAATGACTCCATTTCGAAAAACAACTTCTCATCGTGTTTGAGATTTATCAACCCATCTATTATTTTTTGAAATTTGGTTTGAAGAGCATTAATTTGCTTTTTAACTATTACTTCGCTTTTATTAAAAATGTTAGCAGTGGTCTCGATAATTAAAGTTTGGTTTTTGATCAATGAAAGTAGGTGATTTTCATTATATTGGAGTTTGTCAATTTGTTGATCGCAAAATTTCGCATCTTCTTCATTTAGTGTACCGAAAAGTGTTTTGTTAGCCGCTCCAATAATATTAAAGAGACCGCGTTTGGACCTATTGTTATTATGTTTTACTAAGCTGTATTTCTAAGATGATTTATTTCAGCTACTATGCTATTACATATAGTTACAAAATTTGGGTCCTCTTTTAGTTGCGCGCACAGGTTGTTTATTTCGTGCACGTGTACCTTTGTATGGTTTAGGGCCAAGGTTAATCCGGAAAGGTCGTAGAACAGTACCACTTTCCATTCATCTGCGAAGAGTTCCACTGTTCCTACCTGTCCAAAGTATATGCCCGTACTGTTGTTAAGTTGTGTTACCTTCATATTGCTGTATGCTGTGTTAAGCATAAATAAAGTGAGGATGTATGCCGGAGTGATCATCTAAAATGAGTGGAGTGAAGGTAGAATTAGATGTTGTTCTTACGCACACTTGTAGTTCCGCGAATATGGATTAATGCTGAGCCAATGTGTTAGTTACATTCACAGATCTATTTGATAGACACATTGAAGTTTTGTTATATACAGTTATGGTTATGTATTCAATCCGTAAAGCATTTTATGTCGTTGTTGTGTAAGGTTTTCAGCTTCTTACGCACTTTGACTACTGTATTTTCCTCGGATGGAATTTGTACGACTTCAAAGGGGCCTTCCCACAGAGCTGAGAGTTTATTCTGCCTTATGTGGTTTTTTATGAAAACTTTATCTCCCACGTTAAAATTTTTTGGTTTAGTACCTTTGTCATAGTACATTTTTGATTGGGTCTTTTTTGAAATGGCAAATTCACGGGCAGTCTGATGACAGTGTTGCAATCGTGATTTGAGCTCATTTGCATAATCATCATAGTTATATGAGATGTTAGGCTTTTGTCGTACTACGTTCGGCAAATTAAAGGGATAACCGTACAATAATTCATAAGGAGAGTACCCAGTGCTGGTATGGGGAGTTGAATTGTATACGAATAGAGCGTATGGGATCCATGAATCCCATGTAAGAGGATCTCTATTAGTGTAGTGTCTGAGATATTCTGCCAAAGTTCTGTGGCTACGTTCGAGTGCGCCATTCGTCTGAGGATGGTAAGGTGTAATATTGATTTTTTTTTTATTTTCATCAATTTACATACCTCTTGAAATAATTGACTCAAAAAGTTTGTACCTCTATCAGTTAAAACTGAGACGGGGGGACCATGACGATATATTATTTGTTCTACAAAAACTCTTGCTATGTTCTTAGCCTCCGCATTAGGTAAGGAATACGCCGCTGAAAATTTTGTAAGGTCGTCTTGAAATGTCAATCAAGTATTTATTATTCTCGTAAGTTACTGGTAATGAACCAACAATGTTGAGAGCAATTCGCTCAAATGGTTGGGAACTCGTAAAAATCAGCTTCAGAGGTATAGGATGTTATGGTCGTAGAATATTGCATATAGCAATATGCTACACGTACTGCAGCGTGTATGTCGGCTGCTGTCCATAGCGGAAAGCTTGAACTCACCCCGACCGAGAGAAATGCGCTTCCTCTAGCTAGAGTGACATGTTGAGAGTGGTGACAAAGAAGAAGAAGACGATCAATCTGTCTTACCTCTCGAACAAAGTACGCGCGTGAAAGAAGTCCAAAAAAAGGATCATCGAAAATTCTCCACGACATCTTGGCCGAAAGGAATTTCCAATTGATGGTGGAAATTTGGAAAAACAAAAAGAGATTCGAAATCGTCTCAAGTGTAAATCATTTAATTGGTTTATGCAAGAAATCGCATCTGACTTATTGAAAAGTATCCCCCCGTCGAACCAACAGATTATGCTCATAGAACGATAAGAAGCAAAGCAATTCCATATCTTTGTGTTGATAATCTCAACCATAAGCACGACGGTGAGGTAGGCTTATTTCAATGTGCTACAAACAACGTTAGGCCACATGGAAATCAAAATTGGGCCCTCAGTTGGCATAAAGATATCAGACTTAGAGGCCAAACGACCTGCTTAGATGTTTCTAAATCGACAAAAGATGCCTCTATTACTGTCATACACAACAAGGTAATCAATTATGGTTGTATGATTTGAAAAATAAATGGATAGTTCATGGAAAGAACATGCGATATTTGGAAGCCGATGCCAAGAAAAAGAAGATTTACGTGAATAATTGTGATGCTTCCAATAAATACAAGAAGTAGATCTTTGGGTATACGAATGAAACAGCATTAAGGGATTTCCATAGTAATCATCCAGAAGATTTATAGTGTTGGTAGATATTTTTGTTTTTCTTTGGCATATCAACTTGTAAATATTTAAGCAGTTAAGTCATACACGTAAATGCATTAAGACTAAACTTAATTAATTTATCCAAGAGGCCATCCATTAGTAGACGTGATAGATGCTAAGGTTTATTCTCGTAGCCTAATTTTATAAGTACATATAAAAAGAGTATGTTTTATTTTGACACTCGGTAAATGAATTTGACAAGAAGATCGGCATCAATTGCAAGGGTGTTTTTACAAATTTTTATCAACAAAAGTAACCCTTGTAATTACTTCGGTGGTGTATTTTAGTGTGCTTCGATTGTATGTATGAATTGCAAATTTTTCGGAACACAACTTTTGTTAAAAGAAATTTTACACATCAGTAAATCAAAGAACTGCTCAACATGTAACTTTTAAGTAATCGTCGAAGTTCGATAATATTTATAATTATACTGATAGGTACTTACAATGATCCATTAAATAAGAGTTTTAGCTTTCCTATATCGGTTATAAACAGACGGAAGGTTTAGTGTTAGTTTCTTTATATAATTTGTTGAAAACGACAAGAAAATGATATTTTTTTTAAAAGTGAGGAAAATGACATGTTTTGTTTACAATAGCACATGAAATGGGAAATTTGTGACTGCAAACAAACATAATTATACACATTGGATCAAGTAGATTTCATGACTAGGTGTGGATTTTTTAAGTTTCATAAGCTTTGTGTTGTGTTCTTTATTATTTCTATATACATATATATATTTTAGTAGGAATTCATATTTCGTGAATAAACTCAAACAATTATGCGAGTTGTGTTTCGATCGAGAAGAAAGTGATAGCGATTCAGTTATGCTTTTGGTCTAAGGCCTATAGTTTTCATTTTTTTCTTGAGTTTAGTGCTAAAATTACATAAAATTATTTCAATTGCCTTTAGTTTTGTGCAGTGAGTAGATACGAGTGCCGCTGGGCAATCTCATTTCAACTCAACAAAAATTACTTTTGTGATAGAGCCTACAGACAGCAAGTTGAAGCAAGTGAAGCGCTTCATCATGCCGTGGAGTTTTCACCGTGAGTATTATTGATATATTGCACATTTTCTTTTGGTATACGCATACTTCGGCTTCTGTAGCGACTTACACATGTAGAACTTCCTTTTTATTGATATTCTTTTCATGTAGCTATATATAATTTCGATTTAATACTATAATTACGTATGTATACCGCTAATTTAGTGAGATCTTTATACTTTGGAATGATAATACGTTTAAGTAGACACTCTATATGTATAAATATATGTATAATTTAACGATATACTTAGCAGTATACATTTTGAATGGATGATCCGATTGAGTCAACACTCTACATATATATATCTATATATACGATAATGATATACTTACTTGCATATATTTAAGAATGATGGCCTTTTGATTTACTAATGTACTTATCTATATATGTATATAGTTAACTCAATAGTATACATACCTATATATACATGGGAGTGATCATTTTTTCTGTTAATTTTGCAATTATAACGTAAATATGAAATTTTGAAAGTTTTGATTCTTCCTTTACTGTCCCGGAGCCCTCTCACGCAGGATGAAGGTTGTCTAGGCTCGCCTAGTCTCTCTCTCTCTACAGGTCAAATAGGGGCTCTGAATAATTATGCCACTCAGAGTCAGATGGGAGGATGGGGCCGGCAAAGAAGGCAAAACATCTGCGCCTTCGATTGTATACGGGTGGGTGACGTAAGGGTCCCTTCAGGACCGAATGTGTGCCGGCTTTTGTTTAGTAGGCACGATTTTTTTTTTATTATGGCTGACGGCAGCGGCAGGTTTTTCGTGGAACCTCCCCACACTCTCCGCCAATGAGCCGAGGCGAGCTAGCGTGCCGCCCTGCAGTGAACGCTGTCCGTCGAGTGATCAGTCAGTTGCGGACGATGGCTCATAGAGAATAGACGGGTTACTTTTCTTCGCTCGTAAAAGAGAAATTTATACATTTTCCACATAAAGGTTAAATCTAGAAAATTGATATCGGTATATTTATAAGTGTCATATTGTGCTTGAAGTGGAATTTAAGTTGGTGTTTACTAAATATCACGCATAAATACATATTACTTACTTAAAAATGACACCACAACCAGTGCGTTCTACTCGCCAAGCAGTGAAACCTTCACAGCCTGTAGTTTCGGGCAATAATATAACACCGATTACTTCAAAAGAACTGACAACATCCAGCGATTTGGGTAAACTCATTAAAGAAACTCAGGTATCTTTTAAATGTGAAATAAGCCTCATTAAGACTCTGATTGATAACCGTCTGCAAGAGATAGAGGAACGTATAAATGTAAAGCTGGAGCAAATCGCAGTTAAGTATGAAAGCAGATTAATACATATTGAGAACACTCTGAAAAAAATTGCAAACCATAATGAAGAACTGGAGGCAAGATATCGATCAACTGATGCTGTGTTGAGTGGAATACCGGTATCACCGAATGAAAACGTAAGGAACATTTTCAATAATATTGCCGACAAAATTGGTCACAATACATCTTCCTTCTACGACGCTTTCCGCATTCACAACGTTTCTAATAAAAGTCCCGCTAAAATGGCACCTCCAATAGTGGTTAAGTTCTCATCTAATGTCGAAAAAATGCATTTCTATCGTGCTTTCAAACAAGCAAAAGTTACGCTGAAAGACATTGGTTTTATCTCCGATAGCCCTGTGTACGTAAACGACAGTTTATCAGCAAAGCAGAGGGAGATTCATTACATCGCACGAAAGATGAAAAAAGATGGCCTATTGTCTAGGGTAATAATTAAAAACGGCATGGTTCATGTTACTTATCGCAACGGTGATGTTCCACTTAAAATTATCAACATAGATGATCTCACAGCTCACAGCTGACAATAAATAGGATAACCGATTAACCTTGAATGAAGTTACGTCTCACGTTTGTTTTGATTTTAATTTAGTTAATCTCTTAGAATCGAGCGACGAGCAGCTTTGAATTTTATTGTTAATTGTATTATAAGCCCAAAATTTTTGAAAATGTGTTTAAAGTCTCAAAAATTTATAATGTTTTTTTTACGTAGGCTTTTAGTGCATCAGAGGGTAGGCGGTGATCGATTTCATCTTAAATTTTTTCGCTTTTTCTACTACTTTCAAAATCAAAATAAGTATGTTGTGGATTTGCTAGAGATTTCGGGTGGTAATTTTGTCCCCATATTGCTCGTGTCGCCCGGTTGTGTGGTCTATGGGCTCGACTAGGACTGGTGGTCCCTTCTCCGTCGATGGGACGATAACTTCCGCTTCTGTTTTCAATATATTTACAAGGCAACAGTCAGGCATCCACTTTTGCCATTTCAATGCGAGAAGTATAGTGAACAAGATGGATGAATTTCGCTTGATTTTCGGGAAGAAAAGTGTTGATGTTATTATGGTAAGTGAGACGTGGCTTCATGGTGATCTCCCTGATGAACTTATAAATTTTCAGGGCTACCACGTTGTCAGACAGGACCGTAATGGTCGACGAGAGCATATTAAAACCAAAATATTGTTTTCTACAAGTAATGAAATGGAGCTCATTCTTGTTTAATTGACGCTTTGTAATCAAAAGGTCTTGGTTGGCTGTGTTTATATCCCTCCTGATTGTCATAACTGGACATTATTAGAAGAATCCCTTTGCGAACTTAGTGCAAAATACATTCATACAATTATTGCAGGGGACTTTAATGTGAATATTCTTCTGAATAGCACCAGGTCCCGCAGATTTAGGGATATGCTATCCTTATGTGATTTAAATGTTTTGAATGACACTCCCACCCACTTTTCTGCTTCACAGCCAACACTGCTTGATCTTTTCATTGCTTCACGGAATGATTTGACTCTATTTATGAACCAAATGTCACTCCATAGCTTATCCGATCATGATTTAATTTTTATCACTTATGATTTACAGGTACCAGCTAATAATATTTCTCGTAAATTTTATCGGGACTATAAAGGAATAAATACTTACCAACTCTCGAATGAGTGTCTAACCATGCCATGGAGTGACGTGTTCTTCATAACTAACCCGGATAACCAGGTAGAACACTTTATTAATCTTTATCGCTACCTTTTCGAAAAATATGTTCCATTAAAAACCAGAAGGGTCGGAGAACACTCACCGTGGTTTAATGCTGAGTTACAAACTCTAATTACAGAACGTGACTTTCTTTATAGAAAGAAGAGAATAACTGGCGATCCGCAAGATTTTCATAGATATGCAGTGGTGAAAAGGATTGTGACGAAAAAGATAAGAAAAGCAAAAAAAGCTTATTTTTCGCGTAAATTAAATATTGATCTACCTCCTAAAATACTTTGGTCCAACCTTAAAAGTATAGGAGCTACAAAAACTCAGACCAAAAACTTCTCGAATATCAGCCCCGACGGTTTCAATACAGCCTTTACTTCAAATGATAATTTTACATCTACTCTGTTTCAAAATATTGAAATACCAAATGCACTAACATCTAGCTTCTCCCTTTCTAATGTATGTGTAACTGACGTTATTAACGCAATTTTTTCAATTAAGTCGAATGCTACAGGGTTGGATGGGATCTGTCCACTTCAAAGGGGCCTTCCCACAGAGCTGAGAGTTTATTCTGCCTTATGTGGTTTTTTATGAAAACTTTATCTCCCACGTTAAAATTTTTTGGTTTAGTACCTTTGTCATAGTACATTTTTGATTGGGTCTTTTTTGAAATGGCAAATTCACGGGCAGTCTGATGACAGTGTTGCAATCGTGATTTGAGCTCATTTGCATAATCATCATAGTTATATGAGATGTTAGGCTTTTGTCGTACTACGTTCGGCAAATTAAAGGGATAACCGTACAATAATTCATAAGGAGAGTACCCAGTGCTGGTATGGGGAGTTGAATTGTATACGAATAGAGCGTATGGGATCCATGAATCCCATGTAAGAGGATCTCTATTAGTGTAGTGTCTGAGATATTCTGCCAAAGTCTGAGGATGGTAAGGTGTAATATTGATTTTTTTTTTATTTTCATCAATTTACATACCTCTTGAAATAATTGACTCAAAAAGTTTGTACCTCTATCAGTTAAAACTGAGACGGGGGGACCATGACGATATATTATTTGTTCTACAAAAACTCTTGCTATGTTCTTAGCCTCCGCATTAGGTAAGGAATACGCCGCTGAAAATTTTGTAAGGTCGTCTTGAAATGTCAATCAAGTATTTATTATTCTCGTAAGTTACTGGTAATGAACCAACAATGTTGAGAGCAATTCGCTCAAATGGTTGGGAACTCGTAAAAATCAGCTTCAGAGGTATAGGATGTTATGGTCGTAGAATATTGCATATAGCAATATGCTACACGTACTGCAGCGTGTATGTCGGCTGCTGTCCATAGCGGAAAGCTTGAACTCACCCCGACCGAGAGAAATGCGCTTCCTCTAGCTAGAGTGACATGTTGAGAGTGGTGACAAAGAAGAAGAAGACGATCAATCTGTCTTACCTCTCGAACAAAGTACGCGCGTGAAAGAAGTCCAAAAAAAGGATCATCGAAAATTCTCCACGACATCTTGGCCGAAAGGAATTTCCAATTGATGGTGGAAATTTGGAAAAACAAAAAGAGATTCGAAATCGTCTCAAGTGTAAATCATTTAATTGGTTTATGCAAGAAATCGCATCTGACTTATTGAAAAGTATCCCCCCGTCGAACCAACAGATTATGCTCATAGAACGATAAGAAGCAAAGCAATTCCATATCTTTGTGTTGATAATCTCAACCATAAGCACGACGGTGAGGTAGGCTTATTTCAATGTGCTACAAACAACGTTAGGCCACATGGAAATCAAAATTGGGCCCTCAGTTGGCATAAAGATATCAGACTTAGAGGCAAAACGACCTGCTTAGATGTTTCTAAATCGACAAAAGATGCCTCTATTACTGTCATACACAACAAGGTAATCAATTATGGTTGTATGATTTGAAAAATAAATGGATAGTTCATGGAAAGAACATGCGATATTTGGAAGCCGATGCCAAGAAAAAGAAGATTTACGTGAATAATTGTGATGCTTCCAATAAATACAAGAAGTAGATCTTTGGGTATACGAATGAAACAGCATTAAGGGATTTCCATAGTAATCATCCAGAAGATTTATAGTGTTGGTAGATATTTTTGTTTTTCTTTGGCATATCAACTTGTAAATATTTAAGCAGTTAAGTCATACACGTAAATGCATTAAGACTAAACTTAATTAATTTATCCAAGAGGCCATCCATTAGTAGACGTGATAGATGCTAAGGTTTATTCTCGTAGCCTAATTTTATAAGTACATATAAAAAGAGTATGTTTTATTTTGACACTCGGTAAATGAATTTGACAAGAAGATCGGCATCAATTGCAAGGGTGTTTTTACAAATTTTTATCAACAAAAGTAACCCTTGTAATTACTTCGGTGGTGTATTTTAGTGTGCTTCGATTGTATGTATGAATTGCAAATTTTTCGGAACACAACTTTTGTTAAAAGAAATTTTACACATCAGTAAATCAAAGAACTGCTCAACATGTAACTTTTAAGTAATCGTCGAAGTTCGATAATATTTATAATTATACTGATAGGTACTTACAATGATCCATTAAATAAGAGTTTTAGCTTTCCTATATCGGTTATAAACAGACGGAAGGTTTAGTGTTAGTTTCTTTATATAATTTGTTGAAAACGACAAGAAAATGATATTTTTTTTAAAAGTGAGGAAAATGACATGTTTTGTTTACAATAGCACATGAAATGGGAAATTTGTGACTGCAAACAAACATAATTATACACATTGGATCTAGTAGATTTCATGACTAGGTGTGGATTTTTTAAGTTTCATAAGCTTTGTGTTGTGTTCTTTATTATTTCTATATACATATATATATTTTAGTAGGAATTCATATTTCGTGAATAAACTCAAACAATTATGCGAGTTGTGTTTCGATCGAGAAGAAAGTGATAGCGATTCAGTTATGCTTTTGGTCTAAGGCCTATAGTTTTCATTTTTTTCTTGAGTTTAGTGCTAAAATTACATAAAATTATTTCAATTGCCTTTAGTTTTGTGCAGTGAGTAGATACGAGTGCCGCTGGGCAATCTCATTTCAACTCAACAAAAATTACTTTTGTGATAGAGCCTACAGACAGCAAGTTGAAGCAAGTGAAGCGCTTCATCATGCCGTGGAGTTTTCACCGTGAGTATTATTGATATATTGCACATTTTCTTTTGGTATACGCATACTTCGGCTTCTGTAGCGACTTACACATGTAGAACTTCCTTTTTATTGATATTCTTTTCATGTAGCTATATATAATTTCGATTTAATACTATAATTACGTATGTATACCGCTAATTTAGTGAGATCTTTATACTTTGGAATGATAATACGTTTAAGTAGACACTCTATATGTATAAATATATGTATAATTTAACGATATAATTAGCAGTATACATTTTGAATGGATGATCCGATTGAGTCAACACTCTACATATATATATCTATATATACGATAATGATATACTTACTTGCATATATTTAAGAATGATGGCCTTTTGATTTACTAATGTACTTATCTATATATGTATATAGTTAACTCAATAGTATACATACCTATATATACATGGGAGTGATCATTTTTTCTGTTAATTTTGCAATTATAACGTAAATATGAAATTTTGAAAGTTTTGATTCTTCCTTTACTGTCCCGGAGCCCTCTCACGCAGGATGAAGGTTGTCTAGGCTCGCCTAGTCTCTCTCTCTCTACAGGTCAAATAGGGGCTCTGAATAATTATGCCACTCAGAGTCAGATGGGAGGATGGGGCCGGCAAAGAAGGCAAAACATCTGCGCCTTCGATTGTATACGGGTGGGTGACGTAAGGGTCCCTTCAGGACCGAATGTGTGCCGGCTTTTGTTTAGTAGGCACGATTTTTTTTTTATTATGGCTGACGGCAGCGGCAGGTTTTTCGTGGAACCTCCCCACACTCTCCGCCAATGAGCCGAGGCGAGCTAGCGTGCCGCCCTGCAGTGAACGCTGTCCGTCGAGTGATCAGTCAGTTGCGGACGATGGCTCATAGAGAATAGACGGGTTACTTTTCCTCGCTCGTAAAAGAGAAATTTATACATTTTCCACATAAAGGTTAAATCTAGAAAATTGATATCGGTATATTTATAAGTGTCATATTGTGCTTGAAGTGGAATTTAAGTTGGTGTTTACTAAATATCACGCATAAATACATATTACTTACTTAAAAATGACACCACAACCAGTGCGTTCTACTCGCCAAGCAGTGAAACCTTCACAGCCTGTAGTTTCGGGCAATAATATAACACCGATTACTTCAAAAGAACTGACAACATCCAGCGATTTGGGTAAACTCATTAAAGAAACTCAGGTATCTTTTAAATGTGAAATAAGCCTCATTAAGACTCTGATTGATAACCGTCTGCAAGAGATAGAGGAACGTATAAATGTAAAGCTGGAGCAAATCGCAGTTAAGTATGAAAGCAGATTAATACATATTGAGAACACTCTGAAAAAAATTGCAAACCATAATGAAGAACTGGAGGCAAGATATCGATCAACTGATGCTGTGTTGAGTGGAATACCGGTATCACCGAATGAAAACGTAAGGAACATTTTCAATAATATTGCCGACAAAATTGGTCACAATACATCTTCCTTCTACGACGCTTTCCGCATTCACAACGTTTCTAATAAAAGTCCCGCTAAAATGGCACCTCCAATAGTGGTTAAGTTCTCATCTAATGTCGAAAAAATGCATTTCTATCGTGCTTTCAAACAAGCAAAAGTTACGCTGAAAGACATTGGTTTTATCTCCGATAGCCCTGTGTACGTAAACGACAGTTTATCAGCAAAGCAGAGGGAGATTCATTACATCGCACGAAAGATGAAAAAAGATGGCCTATTGTCTAGGGTAATAATTAAAAACGGCATGGTTCATGTTACTTATCGCAACGGTGATGTTCCACTTAAAATTATCAACATAGATGATCTCACAGCTCACAGCTGACAATAAATAGGATAACCGATTAACCTTGAATGAAGTTACGTCTCACGTTTGTTTTGATTTTAATTTAGTTAATCTCTTAGAATCGAGCGACGAGCAGCTTTGAATTTTATTGTTAATTGTATTATAAGCCCAAAATTTTTGAAAATGTGTTTAAAGTCTCAAAAATTTATAATGTTTTTTTTACGTAGGCTTTTAGTGCATCAGAGGGTAGGCGGTGATCGATTTCATCTTAAATTTTTTCGCTTTTTCTACTACTTTCAAAATCAAAATAAGTATGTTGTGGATTTGCTAGAGATTTCGGGTGGTAATTTTGTCCCCATATTGCTCGTGTCGCCCGGTTGTGTGGTCTATGGGCTCGACTAGGACTGGTGGTCCCTTCTCCGTCGATGGGACGATAACTTCCGCTTCTGTTTTGAATATATTTACAAGGCAACAGTCAGGCATCCACTTTTGCCATTTCAATGCGAGAAGTATAGTGAACAAGATGGATGAATTTCGCTTGATTTTCGGGAAGAAAAGTGTTGATGTTATTATGGTAAGTGAGACGTGGCTTCATGGTGATCTCCCTGATGAACTTATAAATTTTCAGGGCTACCACGTTGTCAGACAGGACCGTAATGGTCGACGAGAGCATATTAAAACCAAAATATTGTTTTCTACAAGTAATGAAATGGAGCTCATTCTTGTTTAATTGACGCTTTGTAATCAAAAGGTCTTGGTTGGCTGTGTTTATATCCCTCCTGATTGTCATAACTGGACATTATTAGAAGAATCCCTTTGCGAACTTAGTGCAAAATACATTCATACAATTATTGCAGGGGACTTTAATGTGAATATTCTTCTGAATAGCACCAGGTCCCGCAGATTTAGGGATATGCTATCCTTATGTGATTTAAATGTTTTGAATGACACTCCCACCCACTTTTCTGCTTCACAGCCAACACTGCTTGATCTTTTCATTGCTTCACGGAATGATTTGACTCTATTTATGAACCAAATGTCACTCCATAGCTTATCCGATCATGATTTAATTTTTATCACTTATGATTTACAGGTACCAGCTAATAATATTTCTCGTAAATTTTATCGGGACTATAAAGGAATAAATACTTACCAACTCTCGAATGAGTGTCTAACCATGCCATGGAGTGACGTGTTCTTCATAACTAACCCGGATAACCAGGTAGAACACTTTATTAATCTTTATCGCTACCTTTTCGAAAAATATGTTCCATTAAAAACCAGAAGGGTCGGAGAACACTCACCGTGGTTTAATGCTGAGTTACAAACTCTAATTACAGAACGTGACTTTCTTTATAGAAAGAAGAGAATAACTGGCGATCCGCAAGATTTTCATAGATATGCAGTGGTGAAAAGGATTGTGACGAAAAAGATAAGAAAAGCAAAAAAAGCTTATTTTTCGCGTAAATTAAATATTGATCTACCTCCTAAAATACTTTGGTCCAACCTTAAAAGTATAGGAGCTACAAAAACTCAGACCAAAAACTTCTCGAATATCAGCCCCGACGGTTTCAATACAGCCTTTACTTCAAATGATAATTTTACATCTACTCTGTTTCAAAATATTGAAATACCAAATGCACTAACATCTAGCTTCTCCCTTTCTAATGTATGTGTAACTGACGTTATTAACGCAATTTTTTCAATTAAGTCGAATGCTACAGGGTTGGATGGGATCTGTCCACGTTTCTTAAAACTGATATTACCTCTCGTTATTCAGGAGCTGACCTATATTTTCAATTCTTGTATAACTTCATCATACTTTCCCCAGATCTGGAAGATCGCAAGGGTTGTCCCAATCCCTAAGAATGCCAAGGCGCTCTCTGTTGGTGATTTTCGGCCAATCAGCATCACATCTTTTCTGTCTAAAATTCTGGAAAAGCTCGTGAGCATGCAGATTAGACCATACTTGGAGGAGAACGAATTGCTATGCAAATGGCAGTCCGGGTTCCGGAATGGCCATAGTACTACCACCGCTATTTTAAAGATAACTGATGACATACGGGAGGGAATTGATAGGGACTGTCTGACTGTGCTGACTCTTCTGGATTTTTCCAAGGCTTTTGATTCCGTCAATCACCAACTTCTTGTGAATAAACTTCGTAATTTCGGTTTTTCAGAAAGCACGATGAGGTTTTTCGCAAGTTACTTAACGAATAGATTCCAGCAAGTGGAAGTAGATGGCCAGTCTTCTTCGTTTCTTCCAGTCTTGGCGGGGGTTCCTCAAGGTTCATTGAACGGCCCCATTCTGTTCTCCATGTTTATTAATGACATCTATGAGTGCATAAATCATTGTCATATTCATATGTATGCAGATGATATACAACTTTATATACAAAGGCCGTTGGGACTAATTGAGGACGCTGTGTTCTGGCTGAATGAAGATCTGTCTGCTATTTTACACTGGTCTCATGTAAATCAACTTAAACTGAACCCGCAAAAGTGTAATTGTATTGTTATTTATAAAGAAAATCTTGATACCCCCTGTTTTCCCCGTATTGAGATTGGCGATTCAATTATTTCTTATGAGTCTCAAGTTAAAAATCTTGGAGTTGTAATTAATAAGGTCTTTGATTGGTCCGATCATGTTAGCATGTTGACAGGAAAGATTTATGGCGGATTGAGAAGACTCTGGGTGACTGCTCATTTTATTCCCCTATCAACCCGCATGAAACTTATCAGGGCATTGATGGTTCCTATTATAACATTCAGCGACGTCGTGTATGCCGGCCTGGATTCCAATAGTAAGCGCAAGCTTAATGTGGCTTTTAATGCCTGTTCTCGATACGTTTTTCTTCTTAGGAGATATGACCATATTTCACCATACTCGGGAAGAATTTTGGGAATTAGCTTGGATGCTCATTTTCAATACAGGATTTGTGTGTTTATTAATAAACTGCTTTTCTTCCGCCAACCTCAATATTTGCATGAAAAACTGCGCATGGGAACATCAGAGAGGTCTAATAACCTTATTTTGCCACGTTTCACTTACTTGGTCACGAGTCGTTCGATCTTCGTCGGCGGTGTGAGGGTATATAATCAGATTCCTTTCGAGATTAGGCGGGCGGGCGTTGCGGGCAATTTCAAAAAAATTAAAGTTCTTTTATTTAATCATTTATCAACGGGGCAAGATTAATATGAACAATTTATGATATGTTTACATTTCCTCAATTGTATACCCTTATCTCTGTTAAATCTCTTATAAACTTTTATTAATTTCTCTTCGGCTGTAGCTTACCGCTTACCTTCTGGTGCTTTAGCTTTCATTTAGTATTCTTATTGTTTGTTGTTTTTTTTTTCTTCCCGGCGATGTTTCCCTCTTCTTTTTCTTCTTATTTAATTATTAATTATTACTTTTACGTTTTTACTTCTTGTACTTGCTTCTCATAGTTTACATATTTATAGCTAAAAATTTCGCTTTAATTGTGTTGTTTCGTCTATTCTTTTATATAGTTTGAATTTTCATATTTTTTTATTTTTATTCTCTAGCTTTATTAATAACTTACTGTAGTTCTAGTCGTACTTTATGTTATAATTAAATTAAGTGCTATTCCATTAAATTATACTTTCCTTGTGCTAGTTTAAGGATTTATTTTCTTGTTTGCACAATTTGCGTAATAATAATAAATTGAAATCTGTCAGCTCCTGCTGACAGTCTGGACTTTACGTCCAAAGCCATCATTCTTCATAGTTCCGTAACAAGGAGGTATATTTTGTAGTTTATTTCGTTGGCACGATTCACATTTTCGAATATATTCTCTTACGTCTTTTGCCATAGAAGGCCAGAAGTATTTTGCTTTAATGCGCTTGAGTGTTCTGGATACTCCTTGAAGTCCACCAAGTGGTGAGTCATGAAATTCGTGAAGGACTGTTTGGATATCGTCCATAGAGGTAAGAGTTATTTTGGAATTCGCAAGAAAATGTAACTTAATATTAGCAGTACCGAATACTTGGCTGTAGATTGCCTTAAGTTGACTGTGGTCGTGTTTATTATTGAATTTTGGCAATGAAATTCCTAAATCGTTAATTTGTAGATTGATGCATTCAGAATAAATCTTTTTAATACATTTTAATGTAATTTCTCTGTCTGAGGAACTCCGAGAAGGCAATGGTACCGTAGTTATCAGAAAGGTGGTCAAAAGGTCTATGGGTGTAAAAATTTCGAGACTTCCTATAGTAGGCTTTTAATATTGGGCGATTAATTTCGATAAAGACCTTTCTTCAGGTGATTCCATAAGGGGCAGTATAAATAATTTATGCTTTAATTTATTATCTGTAAAGATTGACTCTAATCTTTCCTCGTGAGTGACATTTTCAGATAATGTTTACATTTCCCTTCTTTGATTCCTTGTGGTCAGCAATATGTTTTTGATGTCGTGTTCTTTATTTTTTTCTATTCTACTTAACGCATCGGCATTGGCATTATATTTCCCTGGCTTGTACTTTATCTTGTACTCATACTCTTCCAATAAAATTCCCCATCTTGCTAGTCGGGAGATAGGATCTTTTAGATTTAGAAGCCATTGTCCTGGTCGATGATCGGTGATAATCGTGAATTGTCGTCCAAAAATGTAAGGTCGAAATTGCTTCACCGCGAATATTATAGCCAAAAGTTCCTTTTCGGTGATACTATATCAAGTTTCGGCGCTTTTAATAGTGCGACTGGAATAGCATATCGGTTTATCTTCGCCTATGTTACCTTGAGATAGTACCGCGCCGATGGCAAAATCACTCGCATCAGTTGTTACAAGGAACTCGTTATTAAAGTCTGGATAAGATAGAACAGGAGAGGTAATCAGTTTTTCCTTGAGGGTTCTGAATGCTTCAACACAGTGAGCATCGCATTTAAGCTCGGCGTTCTTGTTCAATAATTTGGTGAGTGGCTTTGTGATGCCCACGAAATTAGAAATGAACCGACGATAATACCCAGCGAAACCCAGAAATGACTTAACGTCTTTGGCCTTTTTGGGAGTAGGAAATGTTTTTACAGCTTGTATTTTGTCTGCATTAGGCTGTATGCCTTTTTCCGAAATTATGTGTCCTAAGTATATCAACCCTCTCTTAAGGGAATGACACTTGTCTGGTTTAAGCTTCAAGTTATGCTCACGCAAACGCTCGAGTACATTGATTAGTCGTTGATTATTATCTCGAAGATCGTATCCGTAGATGACGACGTCATCGATGTAAATGAAACAGTCAATACCCTGTAAACCCATTAAAACATTATTCATCAGACGTTGGAACGTCGCAGGAGCATTTTTCAAACCAAATGGCATTGCCGTTTTCTTGCGATCGTTCTCATCCACTAATATCTGGTGGAACCCATTTGCAAGGTCCAAAGTACTAAAATACTTGGATAAATGTAAATGTAAATGTAAGATGGTCACCTTCTAGGAAGAAAAGATCATTTTATTCTCTACATATTTCGGAGATGGATTTCTTTTCTTCATCGTTACAATGGTCCAGTTTAAGATTTTCTTTTAATTTGCTCAAACGATTTTTAACAGGGTTTTTTGAAGAATCAGTATTGATTATATTAAAATTGTCTAATTTTTCCCATTTTAAATTCATGTCTTCTGAGCGCAGCTTAACCTTTTCATCGTTTGAATTTAGAATCATTATTTTTACCCTTTTATTTTCTGGACTAGTTATACTACCAGCTACATATACGCCAGGTAGAATTTCGCTCTTCTTTACTACTATATCGTTGGGATAGCTGAAAGGTATCCCTATAATAGTCTCACTTCTTGACTCAAATGCGTATTCAGAGCTTTTAGTAGGTGTATTATTACCTAATGAGATCGAGTTTTCCTTTCGTATTGTGTCTTCGTTTTTTGCAGAGTTCCCATAATTGAAAATTCTTCCGCTTTTAATGCGTTCTTTTACGTTATCTTCTTGTTGATTCTCCCTAGCTTTGATTTGTTCTTCCTCAGTTATCTTCTTAGTTTCTTTTTTAAATTTGCTTTGTTGCACTTTATTATTAATTTCTGCAACTTCTTCTGATTTATCCTCTGTACATTTCTTGCTTTTTCTTGCCAAGAAAGTTTTAAATTCTGGAGAGACGTGCCTCTCGTTAACGTATATTTCTAATGCGTTAGTTTTATAATTGAGAAAATCATTACCAATTATACCGTCGTACATTAACATGGCACTGTTTGACAGCATGTGGAATTGATGCTGTATACACAGTGTCCCTTCTCCTGAAGAGAATTTTAGGGATCCTGTTAATGTCCCACGAGTTATTATTGACTCGCCGGCTATGGTAGAAATAACACATTCTTGCAACTGAGGATTGTTTGGTACATTACTAGGAGTATCTTCGATGTTAGGTTCAAGTAAACTAATATCTGCGCCAGTGTCTATGAGAAAGGTATAGTAATTTTTACCACTTGGATCAAAACCGATTTTGATACTTGGTTCACCCTGCGATTTACAGAGCGATACCGATATGATTACGCTGTTTTCACTACTTCGGCTTTTTGATTGTCGACTGTGAAGTTTATTCGGAAAGAGGTGTCGACTTCCTCTTCTCGGATATATAAGTTTTCCGAAGAAGCTTTCGGGTGTTTCGTGGACGTGGAGGGCCTAGTGGAAGGCGCGTAGCGCACATTATGGCTATTTTCCCTTTGAAATGTGGTCATGTTCCTCATTGGTTCATTTCTATTATTCTGGTCCCTACTGATGGGAGTTTGCGTATAGCGTTTATTAACGTAGCTCGCTTGGTTTGCGTAGCCTTATTGTCGTTGGGTTTCTAAGGCCAATCTTTTTCGACATTCTCGCCACGAATGATTTGGTTTGCTGCAATATGTGCATACCAAGTACCTGACCTCATTTTTTATTGGTCTTGGGTTGATGCGCGGAAGATTTCGATAGCAATTCTCAGTAATATGTCCTTCTTTCCGGCAATTTTGACAGAATGGGGGTTTTGGATACCTGGGTGCAATTGGCTGAGCAGGATTGCTGTGCTCCAGCCGTGAAGACTGCTCTATAGCATAGCTAATGGCTTTTCTCAATTCGGACTCAGCCTTAGCCTTAAATAAAACTTTTTGGGATTCTCCGGTATATAGCAAAAGCTAAAAAATGTTCTAATTTGTTATTTCATCACACAACCCATTAATTTTTGGTGACAAGTTTCAAGTCTTGGTTTGACTCATCAAGAGGTCGCAAATAGCGAAATTGTGTGATTTGAAAAACAAATGAAAAAATGAAAAAAAGAAGAAAGAAATGAAATATTTGAGAAAAATAGAAAAAAAAACAATTTTTTTATTTATTAAAAAGTTTGAGAAAAATAGAAAAAAAAAACAATTTTTTTATTTATTAAAAATATTTAAAAAAATTTAAAGAAACAGATTCATTCGAAGCGAATCGAAGCTGTTACGCCACGCAGTGGGCTGAAAAATAAAGAAAAGGAAGAAGAAGAAGCGTTTCGTGTCAGCAGAAAACCTTACACTCATCGGTGCAGCTTGGTTTTCTGCCTGCTGCAGACGCTTGAAAATAGATCAAACTGATCTCTTCTCATATAAACTCAGAAATAAATTCTGGGTGTGAATTATATGAGGAAAAAACACTCCTATACATGCCCAGGAGGAAAATAAACAGATTACGTTTGGACTTTTTACCGGGTTAAACTTAATTTTGTTCAAGAAAGATATTTTTGCGATTCTCCGGTATATAGCAAAAGCTAAAAAATTTTCTAATTTGTTATTTCATCACACAACCCATTAATTTTTGGTGGCAAGTTTCAAGTATTGGTTTGACTCATCAAAAGGTCACAAATAGCGAACTTGTGTGATTTGAAAAACAAATGAAAAAATGAAAAAAAGAAGAAAGAAATGAAAAGTTTGAGAAAAATAGACAAAAAAACAATTTTTTTATTTATTAAAAAAAATTAAAAAATTTTAAAGAAACAGATTCATTCGAAGCGAATCGAACCTGTATACGCCACGCAGTGGGCTGAAAAATAAAGAAAAGGAGGAAGAAGAAGCGTTTCGGTCAGCAGAAAACCTTACACTCATCGAAAAGAGATCAGTTTGATCGATTTTCAAGCGTCTGCAGCAGGCAGAAAACCAAGCTGCACCGATGAGTGTAAGGTTTTCTGCTGACACGAAACGCTTCTTCTTCTTCCTTTTCTTTATTTTTCAGCCCACTGCGTGGCGTATACAGGTTCGATTCGCTTCGAATGAATCTGTTTCTTTAAAATTTTTTAAATTTTTTTAATAAATAAAAAAAAATGTTTTTTTTCTATTTTTCTCAAACTTTTCATTGTAGGGGAAATTAAAAATTCTAGAAATTTCACCTAATATATCGGTAACATATTTTCTTAAAACATGATTGGTTATATGAATTATAACCGCATTTCATGATAGCATATATTTTGCTCTTTTCATTAATGTTTTCTCCTTTTCATAAGGCTATTTGACAATGTTTTTCCATTTAAGCTTAATGGTTGGTAGCTTAGGAGATTATTCTCCTCTTAACCTTCGAAAATGGTTCGATAATCGAATCGGACGTGTCATCTGTCATCATCAGATCATCACAGCACTATAATTGCACAGGTAAGTGAATATTTTTTCATTATAAAATTGTGGGAAATTGGTTTTTCCTTAGAATTAATTATGTGTTTTTCATGTGATACTCAATGTTTGTAACAATCTGTGTTTTTTTTGTATTTATACGACCAATGTTTCGTGTGAAATTTTTATGATTGTGAAAGGGAAACTAACCTCTATTTATTTACATTTGTCCTACATGACTAATCAGTTTCTAATTCTTCTTTCAGGCAATTAAGTGATCACTACACAAACCTAGGAAATAAAAACAAATCCTAAAAATAAATAAAACAATACGCGAATAAAGGATTCTACGAACTTATCAGATAAGTATTTTACAAATATTTTATAATCAATAGCGATTCTTTGTTGTTATTTGCTTTTCATTTTAGGTGTCCTATCATATAGAGGGTTCCAAGACTGAACAGATGCATTATCTTATCCGAGAGGGAATTACACAGAGTATGAACACTCTGCGGGACGAACTCCTTAACAACTTTCCTTGACCAACTCCTATCGTGCCTCCCGTAGACACTTTTCGACCACCACCACGTATAGGACCACCTAGACCTTCGACCGAACGGCCCAAACCAGTTGATGAACAACATCGCGCATCAGGCAATCAGGATAGACCAGATAGTCCTCAGGGGCCAGGGCCTAATCATATTCCCCAAGCACAGGCGTTTCAGAATGACAGACCTCAACGAAATGCATGGTCAAGACGTTCTAGAAGCCCTATACGAAAATGGAACAGATAGTTCCAAACTCTCAGTGGATGAGTTTGTCTTCCGAGTTGAAGCGCTCACTTACTCAGCTCTCGAAGGAGATTTTGACCTCCTAGTGAGGAATATGAGCACGTTGCTCGCAGGTCCGGCCATGGATTGGTATTGGTCCTTACTTAGACTGAATTCCACAGCAACTTGGGAATATATTAAAACAGCTCTCCTAGATGAATGGGGAGTTCCCAAAGACGATCTGAAGGTGCGGCAGTTAATGTCCCGCAGACAAAAAATCTAGAGAATCTTTCGCAGCATACCACCAAAATCTAGTGCAGTTGCGTGACCAACTGCAGACCCCAATGTTGGATAATGAGTTCTTGGAGGTAGTCAAATCCAATCTATTGCCAGACATCCAGAACAAAATATGCTTGCACCCCACCTATACTATCGGCCAGTTGAGATCACTTGTCACTCAAATACAAGCCACACAGCTGCGAATTGCTACGGCTTGTAGCTGGAGCACTTACCGGAGCCAGCGAGTCAACGAGATTAACGACTGCCAGTCTTCATACCCAAACTTGTCACTTTTACCAGGACTGACGGCTCGGGAATCCCAACACCGTTTCTCGACCAGTTTCAACGTCTCGGACGGCAACTACTATGACCACTCCAGTTCAATCTTTGAACACGGAGGAGGGTCCGCTCCATCAGCAGGCACCGACGACGAAACATTGACTTGTCCGTTGATATCATTCAGTGACTGTTTTGTAATGTAGCTGCAATCGATAACTACAGCTATATTACGGCATTTAGGTGGACAGTGTAGCGGTTTGAAAAAAGATATGCGTGCTTATGTTTAATGCTGTATTTATTCAATAATTCTATGTGTGAAACACTTCAATTTACAAATTCACTATAAATTAATAATTTCACTAATTTATTAGTAATTATTCGATTGCATGTGTAGTCAGTATGGCGTATTTTGGCATGTATTTGACTAGATGCAATTTGTAGCCCTTTCAATTTTACGCGTTATACACTTATTCACTTTGCGCTTCTTAACTTACTTAACTAATTTGTTTCTATGCATGTATCATTAAAATGCCGAAAGCTGGCATGTATTTAATTTTTATGCAAGAAACTTAAATACTAAATTAGTTGATATCCACACAATACTTATCTTAAGAAATCCCAACCAAAACTCAACACCAACTGCACATAAATTTTCAGCATGTATGACAATGTACCTTAACTATGGCATTTTTTATCTTATGCTTATTGCTGAAATTGAAAAATATTTATTAACACTTGATCGTATGCTAGAACTTGCATATATGATCGATTTAAAACTGAGAAAAAAACTTGCTTTAAACTACACTGATGATCGAAAAACTTGGTTAGAATGACATTGCCTTGAATTATACTCGAAGATCGCTGTCGAAAAACTGAGAAAGATCTTAGAAATTGCCCCCTTTTTATAGGCTCTAAGCGGCCATTTTGACATACGTTCCACAAGAAAAATGCAAATTAAGCATATTTTTCGACTTTGCTTGACTTATATACTTATGTCAAAATGTGCCAATTTCCTTCAACTAATTTATTTTAAATTATCCATGAATTTTCGTAGTTTATTTTATTAAATAATTTAATTTTTCTGAAATTTATCAAGATGGCGGCTTCCTGCCATATTATGACAATTTCCAATGTGGAATGCAAATATTTCTCATTGTTCTTGCATCTCGTTTTCGCATCTTTCTCTTTCCCACTTATTATGGGAATTTAATTTACCTTTTTTCGCGAAGATTTGCTTACCTGGTAACTTTCGCGGGTTTTAAGCATTACCAACAGGTAGCGCGTAGCCAACTTCGTCTAATTGACTTTCTCGCGAGTCAATTTGACAGTCGCGATCGCGGTGTTTTTATGTGAAAGTGCCGTGTTGTTTTCCGTGTTTTCCTCGGCAATTTATGGATTAAATATCCAGGTAAGTGTCTTTTATCACTATTTAAGTGTTTATTATTATTGTGTATCAGTTTCAGCATAAATAATTTGCAGGAAATAAGCAAATTCTGCGAAATTATTTATGCTGAAAAATGATTTGTGAACTGTCAACAATGGTATAAATTGTTGATTTTTATTAATTATAATGTATGTGCGTGTTGCAAGTTTTTATGCTCTGCATATTTAAGCATGTTTGCATGTTTTGCAAATGTTTATTATGCAGAGCATATGAATTTTGCAACGAAATTACATTGTTTACATTTGCATGTTTTTGTTGTTGTACTGCCAAGAAATTGGTTTCTTGGCAGTTTTGCATGTAATTTGCTTGTTCATGTAGTTTTTTGTATACTACTTTGTTATATTAGTCGTTTTTAATTAATATCTGTTTATCTTTTTCATTTCAGATACGTTCCTGATATGGAGGATGTACCTGCAGCTGTAACTGGAGGACTTACCTAGTAAATATCAAGGGAAGTATAAAATACAATTTTTTATTCAATGCTAATGTTTTTTTATTTTCTTTTTAGCTGTGATCAACATACTCCCCCCCGTTGAACAGTTTGTTCAACTAAAGCATCTTTTATTTTGCGTATACCCCTCTTATGGTAGTGATGGAAGGTCAACTTGCCATCCTTATTGACTCGTAGTCGAACCTGATATTTATCTGGAAGATTAATGGTTTTCTCCCTGTTTCGTCGCCGTTGTATGGCTCTGACGTCAATGCGCTGCAAAACATATCGAGGCAAATATATATCTTCGCCTTCTCGCGTTGTGAATTTTTGAAAGCTGTTATTTGCTCTCATTATGTATTCGTTGATGATTGTAGTCGGCAGCAGCTTTGTCAAAGCAGTAATGCGGCTGCCATTGACTACTACTGTCTGTTGTGGATGCGGATCCGTGTAGGGAGTCGGACCCACAAACGGTCGAGTTGTCACCCTGGTCGCTTGACTCGTCGTTGCTTGGCCTGTTGATGCCCTGCTTGTTGATGCTCGGTTCGTTGATGCTCGGCTCGTTGATGCACGGCTCGTTGGTTCTCCTCTGTCCCGCGGCGTCAATTCATGAGCCAATTCTGGTCGAGGCATGCCGAAGACATCGCACCCTGGGTCACGAAGCATCCTGCGTTCTGGACTTCCTGGTGGGCTAAACTGGATATCCTCTAAAATGTACAGCATATCCTCTTGCTCATATGTGGAAGACATCTGAAATAGTAGCTTGTTAGTATGGTGTATCAAAATTATGATGACCCTTAGCCAACAATGTGACAATTTGGACAGACACATGACGACACTAATAACAGGCAGTTAGTCTTATGCTAGTAGTAGAGGACTAATTTTAGCGATTGGTCGTAAGAAACTACCATTTCGCGTTTTGACTCGTACTACCCGCACTAGCTCATCGGCACCTGGATGTATTTGCTCTATTATACCCATTGCCCAGCTAGTGGGTGGCATGTTTTCGCTTTTAACAAGGACAACATCTCCAACATGCATGTTCGGTTGTCTTGTGTACCATTTGGGTCTGTTCTGCAATTGGTTAAGGTAGTCCTTTGACCACTTATCCCAAAATTGTTTATTCAACTGTTGAATGTACTGCTATCTTTTAGACAATACTACAGGTTCATTTGTATAATCAGGTTCTGGAATCGCGTTTAGTGCTTGGCCAATCAAGAAATGTCCAGGTGTAAGGATAAATAAATCCGCTGGATCATTTCTAACATAGCATAGTGGCCTAGAATTTAAACACGCTTCGACCTGAGCTAATAGGGTTGCATACTCTTCAAACGTACATTTGGAGTATTGTAGTGTTCTTCGAAGATGATATTTTACTGACTTTACTCCCGCTTTCCAGATTCCTCCGAAATGTGGAGAGGCTGGAGGGTTAAAGTGCCAGTTGATTTGCTTGGAGGACAAATATTTTGCAGCTTCGTGGAGTCTGTCCAAGCAAAAACTGGAACCTGTTGTAAGCGCATGTCCTTTATTGTAGCTTGAAGCAGTCTTGCTAGTAATAGAGCTCCATTTAGCTCCAAACGTGGTATGGTCGTTGGCTTTATGGGAGCTACCCTGGTTTTGGCAGTAAGCAAAGTAGTTGTGTACATGCCATTCTCATCTCCTACACGTAGATATACTACTGCAGCGAATGCATTTGTTGATGCATCGCAGAAGCCATGTATTTGGATGCGTGCATTTGATGAATAGTTAATCCATCTAGGAATTTGTAAGTTGTCAATAGACTTCAAATTATGTTTGAAACTATCCCATTGATGTTCAATAGCTTCGGAAACCTTATTGTCCCATGCGCATCCCGTGACCCACAATGATTGCATAAGCACCTTTGCTGTAATTACAACTGGTGCTAACCAACCCAAAGGATCGTACAGTGATGCAATATATGACAAAATGGTTCGTTTGGTTACCTTGGGATGCGTTTTCCAAGGTTTGATCAAGAACGAAAATTGATCTGATTTAGGATGCCAACGAATTCCTAACGTTTTTACGGATTCCGTGTCCGAAATCATTAACGTATCCTTGAATTCGCGCTGTTCTGGGGGAAGATGTTTCAACAAGTACGAACTGTTACTTGTCCATTTCCTCAGATTGAATCCTCCTGCTTTCAACATGCTAATTAGTTCATCTAATAGATCCTTCGCATCTTCTATACTCTCAGCTCCAGTGAGTGGGTCGTCCACATATTAATCTGTGGCTGTGACCTTTGAAGCTAGAGGCCATCTTTGTTGTTCGTCACATGCTAATTGTTGAAGCGTCTGAATGGCTAAATATGGCGCAGAAGACGTTCCAAAGGTCACTGTATTCAGCTGAAAATCTTGGATCTCCTTGGTTTTAGGATGTCTCCAAATGATTCGCTGAAAGGTACGATGATCCGGATGCATGGTTATCATACGGTACATCTTTTCAATGTCCGCGTTCATAGCAATCTTGTATTTACGCCAGTTGAGTAACGTGGCGAATAATTTAGGTTGTAAAACTGGTCCCTTTAATAGGAACTCATTGAGTGAGTTGCCATTTGACGTTTTCGCTGAAGCGTCAAATACTACTCTCACCTTTGTTGTCGTGCTTTCTTTGACAACTGCATGGTGAGGTATGTAGTAGTGTGGCTCGTTGTTGTTGGGTGGAGGTATTTCCTCCATGTGACCCAACTCGAGGTATTCATCTAAACATTTCTCATATTCGGACTTTAAAGCTTGATTCCTTTCAAGTTGACGTTGTATTCCTTGAAAGCGTTTAATTGCTTGTTGTCTTGATTGCCCTAGGTCAGGCACTTCATCATTCACAAATGGTAATTTCACCTGGTAAGTACCATTGTGAAGACGTTGATGGGTGAGTTGATATCTCTGTTGACATTCTCTGTCTTCTTTGTTGAGAATCGGATTTGTGGGAAACTCTTCTGTTTCCCAAAACATTTTAAGTTTTTCAGCTAAGTCATCAGTTGTGACGGTAAACGCTGATGTATTGTTTTCTACAACATTTGTTGTTGACCCTAGTAAAATCCAACCAAATATTGTTTTAATAGCTGTAGGGGTAGTATCAAATCCTTGTTTAATGCCGTTTAAGACTATCTGAGCATAAACTCTTGCTCCTAGTAAAGCATCTACCTTTCCAGGCTTCCAAAATGTGAGATCAGCTAGTGGCAGTTTATTGAGATGTAAACATTCCCTTTTAGATATTATTCTGGAAGGTAAAGGATCTGTGATCTTGTTCAATATTAGAAAATTTTCTTCTAATATTCTTGTAGACTTCGCCTTTCGTGATCGAAGTGTGAGTGTGGTTTGCTGTGTTGAAATTGCTGTATGGCTAGTGTTTAAGCCAGTAATTGATACTGCAGTTGGGCTGCGACATGCTCCCAGTTTCCTGCAGGCTTCCTCTGTAATAAAGGATGATTGCGAGCCACTATCTATGAGACATCTTAGAATATGGGAGTTCCCGCTTTTTGTTTGTGCCACTACTAACGCTGTTGATAGTAGGGCATTATGGTCCTCTCTAGTTACAAAGTTTTGACTAGTGTTTAAGTCGTCAGTGTTGTTCACTGACTGTAACCGTGGAGAGCGTTTGTGAATAGTAGTGTTGATTGACTTGAATTGAATTCGAGCTAACGTTGTTAGTGTTTGACCTATGCTCAGTTCCGACCGTTGCATGATTGGGTTTGTCCCGGTTGTATTCTTCATGCAAGGTGCTATGATGCTTTTTGTTGCATCTTTGACAGCTATATTTGCTAGTGCAGTTGTTGACATGATGCAAGCCTAAACAATTGGTACAACGGCTTGATGCCTTGATTATCTGATATCTTGATGGTATCTCCATCCTACGATAGTTCGGGCATCTTTGTAAAAAGTGACTTGCATTGCATGCTGGGCATTTAATTCCCTTTGTAATATGGTATGATTTGGTTGCTTCAGGTGTGCAGCTTTGGGTTGTGTGGACTTAACTAGACTATCTGCTAACGATTCTAAAATTCTTAAACGCGTACTTAAAAACTGCTTAAATGACTTGAATGTTGGGAGTTCTTGTGTACCTCCCTGCTCTTCTTCCCACAGTTTGAGGGTGATGAATGGAAATTTCTGTACTAACAGATGTATTAGAAGTACATCCCACGATGTCGTATCAACTTCTAAACTTTGTAATTGTTGGATACATTCGTCTGTTGTATCAATTATTGACTTGAGTCCTTTAGCAGACTCTGAATTTAGTTTGGCTTGGTTTACCAAAACCTTTAATTGATGATTAACTAAAATTCTCTTGTTCTCATATCTAGCCTTTAACTTGTTCCATGCTGGCATGTAATCTTCATTTGTTACTGGGGTGTGCCGCAACAATTTCTCAGCATCACCCACTAAACAAGATTTCAGATGATGCAGCTTTTGAACTGGTGTTAGCTTTGTATTGTCATGAACAAGAGAAATGAATAGATCATGAAATGATCGCCATAAATCGTAGTTGCCGTTATACTTGGGCAACTGAATGCGCGGAAGGAATGATTCCTGTTGAACAACAGTTGTCGAATGAAATGGTACTTGTCCCGGGCTTGATGCTTCAGTAGTGGGGACGAATTTCCGCAATCCTTCTACTAATTCTCCCATATATTCGGAATATTTTAACTCTGTTGAGCTATGATTATCTTGGGCTAAATACTCATGTTGCTTTTCATCAGAACTTTCTAATAAAGCCTGATTTATTGCCATATCTGTATCGCTATATATTTCCCATAGTTTCTTCAACTCTGTAATTTTAGTTTCATAAAAGCCTTGTGTTCGTTTAACAAGGTTCGTTTTCTTTCCATTTTCAATTAACTTTTCAATTCGTGCACGCAATATGTTTTCTGTAAGGATTAGTTTATCTACTGAATCCATGTTGATTTATATTCTACTATTATAGTTAATTAACCGTGTGGGTTAAATGATGAAGATAATTGAAAGAAGCAATTTAATGTAACGTGTGGGATAAATGGAAATTTAGTCGAAGAACGTAAATTGATGCCGTATATGACAAATTGACGTGAAAAATCTTTATATAAATTTTTGTTACTAATTCTAATTAATTTAATTAACCAACTATTTTTTAAGAGTTACTGACGTGTAAGTTCAGCAATTAACTATGTAACATGATTTACTGACATGTAAGTTCAGTAATTATCACAAAAATTTCGATTATATTCGAGCTGCCTCGTCTGGGCACCCTGAAGTTTTACGTCTAAGCACGTTTATAAATTAATTTTTTGTAGTTTTTTAATAAGAACTGCTACGTCTAAGCACAGTTATAACTTTATTTTCGATGTTTTGTAATTAGAACTGCCACGTCTAAGTACGGCTATAACTTAATTTTCGATGGTTTTTAACTCGAAAAAATAATTTTTTAAAAAATGTTTATCACTAAATTGAGTGTACTAGAATTATTTGTAATCACAACAGTAAACAGGCACACATTCCTGGATGGAACCACCAATAAATGTTTTGTAATGTAGCTGCAATCGATAACTACAGCTATATTACGGCATTTAGGTGGACAGTGTAGCGGTTTGAAAAAAAGATATGCGTGCTTATGTTTAATGCTGTGTTTATTCAATAATTCTATGTGTGAAACACTTCAATTTACAAATTCACTATAAATTAATAATTTCACTAATTTATTAGTAATTATTCGATTGCATGTGTAGTCAGTATGGCGTATTTTGGCATGTACTTGACTAGATGCAATTTAGCCCTTTCAATTTTACGCGTTATACACTTATTCACTTTGCGCTTCTTAACTTACTTAACTAATTTGTTTCTATGCATGTATCATTAAAATGCCGAAAGCTGGCATGTATTTAATTTTTATGCAAGAAACTTAAATACTAAATTAGTTGATATCCACACAATACTTATCTTAAGAAATCCCAACCAAAACTTCTTGTTAATTGCCAACACCAACTGCACATAAATTTTCAGCATGTATGACAATGTACCTTAACTATGGCACTTTTTATCTTATGCTTATTGCTGAAATTGAAAAATATTTATTAACACTTGATCGTATGCTAGAACTTGCATATATGATCGATTTGAAACTGAGAAAAAAACTTGCTTTAAACTACACTGATGATCGCTGAGAAAAACTTGGTTAGAATGATATTGCCTTGAATTATACTCGAAGATCGCTGTCGAAAAACTGAGAAAGATCTTAGAAATTGCCCCCTTTTTATAGGCTCTAAGCGGCCATTTTGACATACGTTCCACAAGAAAAATGCAAATTAAGCATATTTTTCGACCTTGCTTGACTTATATACTTATGTCAAAATGTGCCAATTTCCTTCAACTAATTTATTTTAAATTATCCATGAATTTTCGTAGTTTATTTTATTAAATAATTTAATTTTTCTGAAATTTATCAAGATGGCGGCTTCCTGCCATATTATGACAATTTCCAATGTGGAATGCAAATATTTCTCATTGTTCTTGCATCTCGTTTTCGCATCTTTCTCTTTCCCACTTATTATGGGAATTTAATTTACCTTTTTTCGCATTACCAACAGGTAGCGCGTAGCCAACTTCGTCTAATTGACTTTCTCGCGAGTCAATTTGACAGTCGCGATCGCGGTGTTTTTATGTGAAAGTGCCGTGTTGTTTTCCGTGTTTTCCTCGGCAGTTTATGGATTAATTATCCAGGTAAGTGTCTTTTATCACTATTTAAGTGTTTATTATTATTGTGTATCAGTTTCAGCATAAATAATTTGCAGGAAATAAGCAAATTCTGCGAAATTATTTATGCTGAAAAATGATTTGTGAACTGTCAACAATGGTATAAATTGTTGATTTTTATTAATTATAATGTATGTGCGTGTTGCAAGTTTTTATGCTCTGCATATTTAAGCATGTTTGCATGTTTTGCAAATGTTTATTATGCAGAGCATATGAATTTTGCAACGAAATTACATTGTTTACATTTGCATGTTTTTGTTGTTGTACTGCCAAGAAATTGGTTTCTTGGCAGTTTTGCATGTAATTTGCTTGTTCATGTAGTGTTTTGTATACTACTTTGTTATATTAGTCGTTTTTAATTAATATCTGTTTATCTTTTTCATTTCAGATACGTTCCTGATATGGAGGATGTACCTGCAGCTGTAACTGGAGGACTTACCTAGTAAATATCAAGGGAAGTATAAAATACAATTTTTTATTCAATGCTAATGTTTTTTTATTTTCTTTTTAGCTGTGATCAACAGTGACTCTGTTGATACCAGCACTTTTCTTGATTGTACGAATATCCACTGATAGAGACGGTGAATCTAATAGACTTCTCCGCAGATCTTCAGGCTCCCATTTCCACTTCTGGGGAGCCCATGACACTATTAGATACTTCTTTGGAAGATTCTTTAATTTCCGATGTCCCAATAACACCGACAGCACCTTTAGCTGACAAGGTTACTGAGCAGGAGACGAGTGGGTGGAGCCTGTTTTGCATCCGCTGATGCCGTATCATACGCGTCTGCAGAATTATAATGCAGTAAGGGACCGAATCTTCTCCTCAGTAGCGGAGTTAGCTGACATTATGTATCCTGACCTGGATATTAGTCCAAGAAAGAAAAGATCTACCGTTCGTTGGCGGGAATACTGTCGACGGATGAGATTGGAAAGAAAAAAACTTGCACAGATTTCCGTGTAGATGCCAGACGATATTCGACCGTATGCCGAAGTAAAGCTGCTCGGGCGAACTGAGACCGGATTACTTGATAGTGGTGCCACTGTCAGAATTCTAGGCTAGGGAGCTCTAGAGAAGCTTGCGGAAGCAGAGGATAAATGGAAGAGGTATCGGACACAGGTACAAGAAACGAATGGTTCCATGACGCATGGTCATGTTAACTTGGACATCACTTTCAGTGATAAGACCCAAAACATGCGTCTTTAAGTAATTCCTGGGCTCACACAGGCACTATATCTAGGAATAGACCTCTGGCGTCTATTTGGGTTGGCTCCAGATGTCCTAGTTATAGTTGCAGAGGTGACACCAAGTTTACTAGGTACTCCTGACACCGACTGCCATGTTCTTTCCAGTCTACATCAACAGCGTCTAGAAGCTACTAAACAGCTTTTTCCTTCCTTCGCCTCTTTAGGCCTGGGAAAGACATCTTTGGTCACTCACAAGATCGAGACGAATGACGCAGCTCCGATAAAACAGCGGTTTTATCCGATTTCACCGGCAGTACAGAGTTTGATGGATGCGGAATTGTGACCAATGCTATCGCTGGGTGTGATACCTTGGAGCTCTCCAGTTATTCTAGTGAGGAAGCCCTTCATAGAACTTACGCCGTTTAAGATAGTGACGGATCATGCGAGCTTGAAATGCCTGATGTCTCAAAAGGACTTCAGCGGTAGACTTTCTCGATGGAGTTTGAAGCTTCAGGATTTCGACTTCACTATTGAGCACCGAAAAGGAAGCCTGAACGTCGTCCCTGATGCGCTGTCACGCATCCATTGTGACAGCCTGTCCACAAACGAAGATCCTGGCCCGGAAGTTGACCTTAGTTCACCATATTTCAACTCGTTGGAATATGAGGGACTGAGGCATAAAGTTAAAATGACTTCTGGCAAACTACCAGATCTTTCCGTCAGAGATGGCTTCGTTTACATTCGGACTGTTCCGAGAACAGGCGATCCGATTCAGGAAGAAGAAGCTTGGAACCTTTGGATTCCACGAGGGCTTGTCTGCGACGTTATTTCAAGAGCGCATGATCCGCCTCTAGCTTCTCACGGAGGTATAGGGAAAACACTGGCACGTCTGAGAAGACACTTGACTGGCCACGAATGACAGATGATGTCAGAAACTACGTAGGCGCCTGTGACATGTGTAAAGAGACTAAAGCCCCAATGCTATTCTAAGACCACCTATGAGAGTCCAGTCTGTGACAGAACGACCATGGCAAAAGCTGTATATTGATTTTCTGGGTTTATATCCTCGGTCAGTGAATGGAAATGTCTGCATCTTAATAGTTCTTGACCACTTTCAAATTTCCCGATTCTCAAACCTATGTGTGCCAGTTCATCGAAACGGAAGTGTTCCATGTGTTCGGAGTCCCGGAAACGATAGTCTCTGACAATGGAGTCCAGTTTTGCTTAACTCAGTTCACCAGATTACTGGACAAATATGGGGTGAAGCACTTGCGAACGTCAGTTTACTCGCCGCAAACAAACGCCTCAGAGCGAGTAAACCGGTCTCTATTGTCAGGGATTAGAGCATACCTCTGGAAGGAACATACGAAGTGGGATGAGAAGCTGAGCCAGATAGCTAGTTCCCTCAGGAGCTCTTTCCACCAAGCAACTGGTTTCTCTCCTTATCGAACACTTTTCGGTCAGCAAATTATTGAACAAGGCAGCTCCTATTCCATTTTGAGGAGCCTCTGAGAGTAGATGATGAAGACAAAATGAGATTGATCCGTGCGAGAGTGCAGGAGAACTTAGACCATGCGTTCGAACATGGTTCAAGAGCCTATAATCTAAGGCGAAGCCTATTGATTTCAGAGTGGGTCAAGAAGTATTCAGACGGAATTTTGTCCAAAGCAATTTCCAACAGCAGACTAATACTAAACTAGGACGTAAATTTGTAAAGTGTCGGGTGAAGTCAAGGAAAGGAAACTCCTTATACGAGCTTGAAGATCTGCAGGGAAAACTGTTAGGAGTCTATCGCGCCAAAGACATCAGGCAGTGATATCCATTCTAGAGGCGTCATCTATCTACAGTCACGTTTATTCCTGGTAGCCCTAAGAAGGCATCCAGCCAACCTCACTGGTAAACTATAGGATATCGCGAAGCCCTCCTATTGCCCCGTCAATGGTGGGTGATATACTTGTTGTAATTCAACCCTGTATACGTCTTCATCAATCTAAGGGATGAAATCGGCAACGTCACTACTTCGACGACGCCTTGGGGACACCCCCTTGAACAATCGCCGGTCGAAGATCAGAGCGAGATGTTGTGCCAGGAAAGCTTAGCGATCAGTTGGTTAGGTTACTGATCGCGAGGTTTTCTCAGCATCTCGGTGAAGGAAGGCAGAGAGGCATCGACCGGCTGGATTTTTTAGGTTACCGGCTTGTCGATGTACCTTTGGTTTCCAACACGGAGAAAGATGTCGAGGTCTGATCGAAGACTGACAGGACTTCAGGGGTGTGTCCTCGATGCGTCATCGGTCAAGTCGGCCGACAGTCGTAGTCGAGTACGAGTAATGAGGAACACTCATTGGGTCGTGGGTCGAGACACACATTGGGCGCCCGCAGCGATGAGGCCTATGTTTAAGACCGGCTAGCTCAGTAGACCATTTTTCAGCGTTGGCTGAACCACGGGTAGTCTAGACCACTCTGCTCTGTTATGGTCGTCGCATAATGCAGGTACCATTGTGCTACACGGAGAATTACTGCAGCACGTATGCCGGCCGGCTGCCATACCGACAGTCCGCACGCACCCTAGCTCGAAAAAGCTCGTACCTGGCAGCGGAAAAGAAGAAGACAATCGATCTGTCTTGTCAAACCGTGAAATCCAAAAGGACGTGGAAACAGAAGCTCACGAGAAATTACTTTTTAAAACATCGGCGAATAATTTAACCCCGCACTAACAATAACGTAATCCACCACCTTTTCGTCCAGCAAAAAGAACATTCCGTCATTTGGGTTTAAATGCGTTGTACATATACAACCCGGCCAAAACAATCCGAAAATTATTTAAAACCTGCTACAGTGACAAGGAAGAAATCGAGCATCAATACAATAGGAGAGGTCACCATTTACCATTCGTAGCCATTAGCATCTTAACTTTCAGCAAAGGGTTTGCCCGCGTAACCTAAGCGGTATGTACTTAAATCAAGTCACATTGCTGTAGAAAAGTAGTACTAGCAATAAAATAGTCCGCCAATGACATAAGAAATAGGCAATTAAGTAACAGAAGAAGGAAGAAAACACAGTGTCTAAGTTTATATAATTTTGGGATCTGAGACGACAAGTATTGTAGTAGTTTAGACTGATACTACTCAAAAGGTGCTCTTGTGTCCTGATGAAAAATCTTGAAATAAAAAGGAGACTGGACCGCCAGCATTATGAAAGCAAAATTTATCATAAAATTTCTACAGCGTTAAACTATTTCCCTGTAAAAAGAAAGAAAATTTTAGCTCGACAGTTTTGTATGTACTATACTGTTTTGCTAAACAATAGTAATTATGTAATTGTCAGATAACGGAAAAACTGTTTACATACCTCTGGTTTAGTTACGTAGGACATTTTGCACTACAGTGAAAATAGTAGATGTCGGATTCAGAGGATTAGGATACGTTTTTTTTTTTAATAGAACAGAAAATTTGCTTATTTTTCATCCTGGCCACAGAGCCACATCTAGGGTATGTACCACACTGGTGTTAAGACTTACAGTTACTGTATAACATACATTAGGAAACTTGTAGTTAGGTTCAAGGAAGAGTGAGCATGAGAGGAAGATAAGCGACGGGTTGAAGACGGTTATGTCATAAATGGTATTTTGATTTTTAGTATTAAAAGGAAGGCTGGAATAGTGAAATTAGTCTCACCACTTGCGGTAATTTAACACAGTAAACCGTATGAAAGCGGTATAGTTTTGGACATGAAATAACCTTAAATCCATACAGATCTTCGAAATGCAATTCCACTCCAAGGAGCTCCTTTGAGGAAGATGATAACAATAGTAAGTTTTTTTTTACATTTTTATTTTGCAATATATTTACTAAATTTATATGATAAAACAACTAAATCTATTCATGAACGAAAAGTATTGAATTGGAAGTCTGGAAGCGCTCACTCGGGAGAGAGACGAATTAAAATGCGGCATAACCGTGCTATCGTATAAAAATGTTCGGTGAACCTTTCCTTTCTTAATCTCGTTTTGTTTCCCCCCCGATGGGAGTAGTCCACCGTTCGCAACTGAAGTTTTTATTTGAATTTAAGTTCAGAACTTTGAAAAAGTGGTTATAATTTTTACCTCGAAAGAAAACACTCTCATGATAAAGACGCGGAAGAGCAGGATGTAAGAAAAAAAAGGAAATGTAAACCAAAGTGTGGCGAAATAATTATAAGTAAGAAGACAGGTTATATAACCTCTAAGAGCGCTTAATGTGCAATTAAGAATTCTTGCAATATATTGTCCGGGATTCTAAACTCTATCAAAAATGAATTTATAAGATAATTATTTGAAAGTCAGCCTTAATTAAATTAGAAATCACGCTTTGTGTGAGATAAGTTAATTTTAATAATTGTAACTCTGACATGTAGATAGGGCATATGAATTTGCATTAATTTATGGTATATTTCTTAAAATTAAAGTAATGATTATAACGTACTTATGGATTACTGAATACTTTTCATTTCTCCTTCCACTCTCCTGGAGCCCTCACGCATGAAGGTCGTCAGGTCCGCTAGTCTCTCTCTTTACAGGGGCCGGATTCTGTAGCACGGAGAATTTGGGAATTTTGGAGATGAGAATTGCGTTTTCTTAGAATTTTTAATTCCCTAATTCTCCATTCCCAATTCACTAACATGGTTGGAGAATTAGGGAAAACGTAAGAAATGTGGAAAAGTGCGAATCGCCTGGGACGATTAAGAGTATCAATTTTTGTTGTAGAGGGTTGGACTTTTTTTCATATGTGAGGTACATCTTCCTATTACCTTCCACTGTTGAAATAAATTTAAATTTCTTTTTTGTTGGGGTAGGTTTTGAGGGTAGGTTTTCTCGAGTTTTTCCAGGATAACGAGAGAATGGAGAGTAGAAGGAGAATGTATGTGGTATCAAAAAAAAATGGGAGCTCAGCGCGAACAAGATAGGTTTACGAAAAGGGCCGGAGAGAGTGCGGGGTTAGAAATGGGAGCTGATTAAGGGAAATTAAAAAAAAAATAAGACAATATCAGGAGCTGCAATAGTTCGCAGGGGTAAGCTCAGGATCTCTAAGCGCAATGAAAAAAAGGATGGATTCACTTTGGTAATTAGGCATGCATGGGTATTATAGGCTATATTTTATTTCGATTAACGGTAATTTGCAGATTTGAGCGGCCTCGGCGGTAAATTTTGTTATCGCAATGTTCACGGGCGCCTAACTCTATGTGGGAGGGCTGTAGAGTATTGGAATTTTTTTGATAGATTTAGGGTTTAGTGTACAAAAATATAGGTGAACAATCTTTGGGGTAGGGTGTTTTGGCGGTTGGGGGTCGTACCACCCCTCATAGGGGGTTGCTCAAACTACGTCATGTTTGGTACCAAATTAAAGAGGGAGGAGAGGGTAATCGAGTGGTGTAGTTTGTCTTTGATCGTTTTAACGTGATAGCTGACTTTTGACCGCCGAAAAACTATTTTTTTTACACTACGGTCATATACACCCCAGTTTCCATATTTTGCATATATTTCTTCCGTTCTTTGTTTCACATCCATTAGTACTCCGTTGTGAACATTTTTGTCATGGGAAGTAAATTTCCAGGACTTACCAGTTCTTCGTAATGATGAGATGAAAATATGTCAATTTTTGTACCAAAAACGGCAAATTTTTCACCTTAAAAAGGACTGCTACACTTCTTTTACAGTTACTTCCAAAACGGTTTATCGGATTCAAAAATTATTTACATATTTAATTAGGGGACAAAATGTAGATGCGATTTCATCCTACACACAAGCTTTACCGTGTATATTTAAAAATTTTACAGCATCTCTTCTGTACTGGACGACGACCAAATTGATCAATTTCGCGTGATTTGTAATTTTTAGCGGGTACTTTGAGAGACAAAATCCTTATTCCTCTGTTAGTATTGCATGGATTTCCATAATTCCATTCCACTCGTTAATTATCCGGTGTTTTGCAAGTGGAAAAGTAAGTGGAAAAATTATATTGTCTGCTTTTGTTGCGTTTTGTGAATGTATCTAGGTACCTAGGAATTTCAAATTGAGTTATGTATTCACTGCGTATCCTGGCTATATTGTAAGAAACAAATTATGGAAATCCTTGCAATACTTACAGTGAATTAAGGATTTTGGTGTCTCAAGGTACCCGCTAAAAATTTTAAATTACGCGAGAATGGTTAATTTGCTCGTCTTCCAGTACAGAAGAGATGCTGTAAAATTTTTAAATATACACGGTAAAGCTTGTGTGTAGGATCAAATCGCATCTACATTTTGTCCCCTAATTAAATATGTAAATAATTTTTGAATCCGATAAACCGTTTTGGAAATAACTGTAAAAGAAATGTAGCAGTCCTTTTTAAGGTGAAAAATTGGCCGGTTTTGGTACAAAAATTGACACATTTCATCTCATCATTGCGAAGAACTGGTAAGTCCTGAAAATTTACTTCCCATGACAAAAATGTTCACAACGGAGTACTAATGGATGTGAAACAAAGAACGGAAGAAATATATGCAAAATATGGAAACTGGGGTGTATATGACCGTCTTGTAAAAAAAATTGTTTTTCGGCGGTCAAAAGTCAGCTATCACGTTAAAACGATCAAAGACAAACTACACCACTCGATTACCCTCTCCTCCCTCTTTAATTTGGTACCAAACATGACGTAGTTTGAGCAACCCCCAAACACCCTACCCAAAAACTTGTTCACCTATATTTTTGTACACTAAACCCTAAATCTATCAAAAAAATACCAATACTCTACAGCCCTCCCACATAGAGTTAGGCGCCCGTGAATATTGCGATAACAAAATTTACCGCCGAGGCCGCTCAAATCTGCAAATTACCGTTAATCGAAATAAAATATAGCCTATAATACCCATGCATGCCTAATTACCAAAGTGAATTCTTCCTTTTTTTATTGCGCTTAGCTCATGCTGGCAGTCGGGACTTAACGTCTAGTCGTCAATCACTCAGCATAGTTCCATAACATATTTATAAAAATAAACAGCTATGGCAAAACATTTAACATTTCCCAATGCCGGTTTGTTTGGTTACAATTGAATTGTGACAAGTGCATTAAATTATCAAAGGCAACACCAAGAAATATTATCGGAAAATAAGGGTGCGCTAAAAATTTGTTTATTTTCCATAGCAATTTGGATTATAAAAAAATTCCCCTCTTCAAAATGTCACGATTTCATTACTGCCATGACGAAACGAATACAAACACAGCACACTAATACGTTTCGCCTAGTGACTTAGGTTTTGACCCGATATGCCGTTTCCTTATTAGTTATTTATTCATTGCTACAGACGTCTCTAGTTCACATTTGACGTTTTACATGACTTAACCAAAAGGTTGTGGATATTTTTTCATTGGTGCAGAAGAGTTAGTGTTCGTTCGCATGAGCATCTTGCTAGGTTAGGAAGCAGAAAATTACGTTTATTAATCTATCACTGACTGCTGTGTAATGTTATATTTAAGTGCGCGTAAATTATGCTAACGTTACACCCTCTCTGCGCTTACAGTCGTTCAGTCCACTCGTTTTTTTGTTATGGAACTATGTTGAGTGATTTGGCTTGGACCTGATATCCCAACTGCCAGCATGAGCTGACAGAACACTCGGCGGACAGCGTTGACTGCAGGGCGGCACGCTAGCTCGCCTCGGCTATTGGCGGAGAGTGTGGGAGGTTCCACGAAAACCTGCCGCTGCCGCCTGCCACATACAAAAAAATTCGTGCCTACATACAAAACAAAAACGCCGGCACACATTCGGTCCTGAAGGGACCCTTCCATCACTTACCTACATCCCGTGGGAAGGCGCAGATGTTCTACCTTCCATCGCCATTGCCCCAACCACCCTACGATATTGCGGGCGATATTGAACAGTATCCCTTGTAAACCTGAAAACAGAGAGACGACCTTCATGTGAGAGGGCTCCAGGAAAGTGAAAGGAGAAATAAAAGCGTTCAGCACTTCATTTTTACGTTATAATTCAGAGTCCTAGACTACAATTCTTGCTCAAGACATTTTCGAAAAAAAATATACATACAATCATGGATTCGTTCTAAACAAATAAATGTTAAATTAAAGTTAATTCTAATGAAATTATTATTAATTGAACGTATATTCTAATAATGAAAGAAAATCTTCAAAGTATATTCGAAATAAGGAAGTTCACAAACTAAAGAATGCTGAACAAAAAGGAAAAATCCCTAAGGCGGAGATATACTAACTAAATCATTTGGTAAGAGAAAGTGATTTGCGTACACCCTACCTATAATCGCTAAGTTATTTCTTTAAACACCCTACGTTTGACATAACAAAATGATGTAAATTAAGATAAGAGCTATTTTATAAAAAGCTCGATAAAACACGAGTGAAACGTACTAGGCCGTCTATCTATTATATAGAATTACTGATCGCCCAGCTCTACAAAAAAAAAAAATTGAAATTTAATACTTGGCCTTCAAGAGTAGTATAGCTATGCCGGTTCTGGACCACTTTTTCCATACAAAAAGTGTCCGGAAAATTCCAACTATTTTGGTGGTTCTGGACCGGGGTTCTGGGCCACTGGGGGAATCCGTCTAGTGGTCTACGTCACAGGGCCTGCCTGGGGAATTCCTTCTGGATCACTGAAGGTTCTGGGAGGGTGAGGAGAGGAGGTAAGGGGGCTTTTGTACTGCAATTTTGACATTATCTTGAAGTTTTCTTTTAGGAGGATACTTATGCCAACAACAACAACCAATGTAGGTATGTTGACTTGGATATATCCGATAATCAAATTCTGAATAATGTAAACAAAATCGCAACCGAGTAAAGTAAACAAATTGAGCGATATTTACACACACACACACCAGGCGCCAGGTGGCTGGTAGTTTGATATCGCCTCTTCGCACAGGTCTACATCACAGGGCCTGCCTGGCGAATTCCTTTCCTAATGTCTGACTGACCAGAGTATGACGTCATCTGGTTGGCTGATCCCCTCAGCTGATTAAGCTCTCTCATAGCTGATTTTTTAAATAAAATAATGTTGGACTTTGCTGGAATCGAACCGAGAACGCTTGGTTTTGTACAATCCGATGCGCTCTACCATGAGACCATGGAGGTGTTGTATGAATATTCTTTAAAGTTGCTATATATGGCTAGAGTTCTATACCAGAGGTGGGGGATTAACCGGTACTACCGGGAGGTGTCATTTGGTCTTGACTGCACCCTAGTAAGTATAGGGTCAGTTTGACCAGACAGATGTGACGTCACCGACCCTGAGGTCATTGACCTTTGCCCCTTGACCTTTGATCCTTGACGTTTGACCCTGACCCTGATGTCATTGACCTTCACACACACACACACACACACACACACACACACACACACACACACACACACACACACACGCACACGATACAATTTGAGGTATTACGTCACAACTCACAAGTCCTTGCTCATGACATTGGCGTCTCAAGCTCTATCTTAGCTGAAATAAAAAATTAGCTTTGTGTTGGAATCGAACCGAGAAGGCCTGGTGTGAAAATCAACAAAAAAAAGAAACCCCAAGACTTATATCATTGAAAAATTGTGTCAATGGATTCTAGATGGTGGGTATGTGGAGGGGGATAATAAAGATAGGGAGGGGGGGTAATGAAATTTTCATCAGAAATCCTCAACGGGCTCTGGTTTTCGAGATATTAGAGTATTAATAATTCAAGTTATGGCAATTAGCACCTTGATTGGAAATTAGCTAAGGGGTTTGTCATGCTTGAAGTTTTCTTAGCTGAGCAGATAACGAATTTCGCAACATGGCTACATCACCTCGGTTTTTGTTGTTTCACCTTGGTTTTGCTGAACGGAAGTTGCAGATATCGATCATCACAAGATTCGTAAACAAATTTTCACATCCTGTTGTAAACAAATTTAAGCAGCATCAGCACATTTATTCTTTTCATGTAATTTGATACCACACTTCCTGTAAGCCGCCCAATTCCAAGAATTGTACTGATCGACACGTTTCATTGGAATTCGTAAACAAATTTTCACATCCTGCTGTAAACAAAGTTAAGCAATATCAGCACATTTATTCTTTTCATGTAATTTGATACCACACTTCCTGTAGGCAGCCAACAGTTTTATTGTTCCAAGAATTTTACCAATCGAAACGTTTCATTGGAATGTAAACAAATTTTTACTTTTTCTTGTATGTAAACAATCTCATTTGCAAATTCGGCCAGCAGAATAAAGTAATCAAATTAATTAGAATGATTTTTTTATTTATCGTGTAATTCGATATCATCTCAGCCTGTAAGCAAATTCGTTGGAATTCATCCTGTGCAATGATTATTTTAGCAGCAGGATCATTCATGTTTACAAACCGTTCCTATAAAAGCCCAAGCAAACTCTTGGGGAGCATCAATCAGTCTTAGTGAATCTCCGTGATAGTACATAAAAAATAAAAAAATGACAACTGCGCTAGTAAATAAAAGTTTTTCAGTAATTAAAAACTTGCGGAAGGATGTGTTGAAGTGTTTAACAAATTCAGAGAATAAAGACTATATTGTTAAAAAGTGCAACAGAAACATACATAAATTTCAAGTTGCATTTCGGAAGTGCAATAAGAGTGCTAGGAAACGACATTTCGAGAGCTGCCTCGAGCAAATTAAAGCGTTAAGAGCACTATTGAGAACTCCCCGTCGAGGTGGAGGAATCACTCGCGTAAGAAGAAGTGATTTTGTAAAGTGGGAGGAAATAAAGACAGCGTTCGCAGACAGAATTCGACAAGGTGTTATTGTAAATTTAAAACATATCGATCCGAAGCTATTTATGCAAGACGCCGCCAAATTATTTACGCGTCGTGTTAAAAATACCTTAAAACATTATTTTAATATTAAAGTTTCTACGACGTTATGCGGTGAATTTATTAAACAAAGTGCTGACACAATGAAGACATAAAAGACATTAAATATTTCCAAGCAAGAACTTCTCAGATTAGTGCGGACGATAAACACTCAGCTGGAAGAATTCCAGAAAAAAGACAGTGGCTGGGCACTGCAGTCTATAATACATCTAGCAGTACATATTAACAAGTTTGAACAGCTCCGAGGATCTTCATATATGCCTCTACCAAAAGAGATTGCTTTAAAGAAAGCTTGCATTAATGTGAAAAACAATGATGAAGCATGCTTCGCGTGGGCCGTAACATCAGCGCTATATCCTGCAACTGCCCACTCCGATAGGACCTCATCATACCCTCATTACTCTACAGTACTAAATTTAACTGGAATAACATTTCCCATGATACTTAAGCAAATTAAACGATTTGAAGAGCAGAACGATTTATCAATAAACGTATTCATCCTAGAGAAAGAGCGTTTCCTCACCACAGTTCCAGTTAGACTTACGAAACACAGGATGGAGCGACATGTAAATCTCTTAATGTTACAAGATGACTATGACCAGGATGAAAATCATATGGATGGTGATGACGATGACGATGATGATGATGATGCCAGCAGATATCATTTCTGTTGGATTAAAGATCTTTCACGACTCATATCAACACAAACTTCGAAACATATTCATAGAGTGTATATATGCGACAGATGTTTGCTCTACTTTTGCTCTGAAGAAAAATTAGCATCACACACTCCCGAATGCGAGAAGCAAAAGATTGCAGGATTATGTTTCCCTCAGAGGAAAAGAAATGGCTGGAATATAAGAATTATAACCATAAGAATCCAGTCCCGTTTTGTGTGTATGCTGATCTTGAATCAATATTGAAGCCGATTCAGGGAAACGATCAAAATACACAGCGAATCCAGGAACATGAAGTTCATAGCATAGGATTCTATTTCCACTGCAAACATGATGCTAAGCTCTCATATTACAGAGCATATCGAGGCAAGGACTGTCAACAATGGTTTGCATTAGAATTGCAAAAAATTGCCTCCATAGCTGTACAGGAAAAGCTGAACATCAGACCAATGCAACCCTTGACTAAAGAGGAACGGCGTTCACATATGGAAAATACTAGCTGCCATATATGTGAAAAAACGTTTGCAGCCGATGAGGAACGACTCCGGGACCATTGCCATTTAACAGGTAAATACTGAGAAGCATAATTCAATTCATTTCTTTTCATAAATTCTTTTAACAGGAAAATACCGAGGGCCAGCGCACAATGCATGCAATCTGATGTATCAAGATTGCTCCATAGTTCCAGTCATTTTTCACAATTCATCCGGATATGATGCTCACTTCATTATTAAGGATATAGCTACATCTTTCCCAGGAAATGTTCATCTCTTGCCAATAAACAAGGAAAGATATATCTCGTTCACCAAGCACATGGACGGCAGCTACATAAAACTCAGATTCATCGATTCCTTCCGTTTTATGGCTGAATCTTTAGATAAGCTATCATCATTGCTGCCGATGGATAAATTAAACACTACAAGATCAGTATGGTCGGGATTGGATGATGACACTATCAAACTTCTTACACGCAAGGGTGTCTTCCCATATGATTTTATTGATGACTGGGATAAATTGGATTTCCGGAACTTGCCAATACAGGAAGCGTTCTACAATAAACTAACTGACAGTGCTATATCTCCTGAGGACTACAATCATGCTGAAGAGGTCTGGCAAAAATTTGAAATACAAACACTTGGTGAATATTCAGATCTATACCTTAAGACTGATGTTCTCCTATTGGCCGATGTGTTTGAGAACTTTCGAGAAGTGTGCATGAAGACATACAATTTAGATCCAGCACATTATTATACCATGCCAGGCCTAACATGGGATGCTATGCTAAAATACACTAATGTGAAATTAGAGCTGATAACCGACGTGGATATACTGCTATTCATAGAGAGAGGCATTCGAGGTGGTATAAGTCATTGTTCGAACAGATATAGTAAAGCCAATAATAAATATATGGATGATTTTAAGCCTGAGGAGAAAGAGAAATACTTGATGTATTATGATGTGAATAACCTTTATGGATGGGCCATGTCACAGCATTTACCAACCGGAGGATTCAAATGGGTTGATGTTCCCAATATTGTCGTTTCCGAAATTCCTGATGATTCTCCAACTGGATACATATTCGAAGTCGACTTGGATTATCCTCAACATCTACATGATAAGCATAAGGACTTACCCACTTGTTCTGAGCATGCAGCACCACCTGGAGCAAAATTAGAAAAGCTTTTGACAAAATTACATCCAAAAACTAAATATATTATATACTACCGAAATTTGAAGCAATGCTTATCACATGGACTCATCTTGAAAAAAGTGCACCGGGTTCTTCAATTCGACCAGTCAGCTTGGCTTAAACCATATATTGACTTAAATACTACCAAACGGATGCAGGCTACAAGCAATCATGAGAAGGACAGCTATAAAAAGATGAATAATGCAGCTTTTGGTAAGACCATGGAAAATGTGCGCAAGTATAGCGATATCAAGCTTTGCGTCAAGTGGGAAGGTCGCTATGGTGCAAAAGCTCGGATTGCGGCACCCAACTTCCACAGTGCAACGATATTTGATGAGAATTTAGTTGCTGTGGAATTAAGGCGACTCAAAATCTTATTCAATAAGCCTCTCTATATTGGAATGGCAATTATGGAAATTTCAAAGATATGCCTCTACGATTTCCATTACAGTTTTATGCAGCGTCAATTTGGAGATAAATGTAAAGTCATGTATACAGATACAGATTCTCTAATATATGAACTTGAAGAGAAAAATGCATATGAGTTCATGGCTGAAAATATAAACAAATTTGATACAAGTGATTACCCAGAAGATAACCAGTTCGATTTACCGCTCATGAATAAAAAGATTCCTGGTCTAATGAAGGATGAGCTTAATGGGAAAATCATGAGCGAATTTGTAGGCTTGCGCTCGAAAATGTACAGTCTGCGTATAAACGATGGTAAAACTGTAAAGAAAGCAAAAGGAGTAAAGACTACTGTAGTCCAGAGGCATATCAATTTCGAAGACTACGTCGAATGTTTGAATAACAAGCGAGTATTAACTGCTAATCAGAGCTCCATACGATCGCATAACCATAATGTCTACACGATCAACCAAAAGAAGATTGCATTGAGTCCATATGATAACAAGCGGTATATTATGAGTGGGACAACGGATACTCTACCATGGGGACATTACTCTATTCAATCAGAACAGCAAGGAGCAGACGCAGAAAACATATAATCTAAGGCTAGTCTAAGATATGTATTGTAAATAAAAATTGTATTATAGCTAAAATACCATTTAATGAAATAGTTTGTTTTAATTGTATTTATTATAGTATAAGATATACATTATTGTAAAATAAAGAAAGTGTTATTACAGTTATAAGGAAACCGATTAAAGGAATTGAATGATACACTACGAATTAAATGTTAATATTTTTCAATTAATAATAAATCAATAATGATATTTTATATATGGTATTCTTTTTATTCAATTTCCCTACTAAGTCCAGAGCTCCCGAATAATATATGCCCACTACAGCGAGCTCCTAATCGGACAGTTGAGCGTTTTACCCAGAATGTTAGGACGGCTTGGGAAAAAATATTTACACGTGGGCTCGACCTTGACCCCCGGCATCACCTTTGAAACCGGAAGGGCGTCTGACCCTTGACCTTCATCCGGAAGTGTATTATATACAAGTGTATAATCAAGTACGTCACAGGGAACTCCGATTTGGCTGATGATGAGGATTCCGTCTGTCGATCAGACCAGTTTGTTATCTGGCCTATTAAAAAGCTGTTAAGCTGTTATCAGAGCTGTTCGAAAAGCTGTTTAGCTGTTATCAGACCTGTTCGAAAAGCTGTTAAGCTGTTATCAGACCTGTTCGAAAAGCTGTTTAGCTGTTATCAGACCTGTTTAAAAGCTGTTAAGCTGTTATCAGAGCTGTTTAAAAAGCTGTTAAGCTGTTATTTAATCCGTTTAAAAGCTGTTAAGTTGTTATCAGACCTGTGTGTGTAAATATCGCTCAATTTGTTTACTTTACTTGGTTGCGATTTTGTTTACATTATTCAGAATTTGATTATCGGATATATCCAAGTCAACATACCGACATTGGTTGTTGTTGTTGGCATAAGTATCCTCCTAAAAGAAATGTCAAAATTGCAGTACAAAAGCCCCCCTTACCCCCTCTCCTCACCCTCCCAGAACCCTCAGTGATCCAGAAGGAATTCCCCAGGCAGGCCCTGTGACGTAGACCACTAGACGGATTCCCCCAGTGGCCCAGAACCCCGGTCCAGAACCACCAAAATAGTTGGAATTTTCCGGACACTTTTTGTATGGAAAAAGTGGTCCAGAACCGGGATAGCTATACTACTTTCAAGATATTTTAATTCATCTTAAATTTTTCTGAGCTCTCAATTAAAAAAACATTTAAGAAAAATTCGTATTAATTAAACTGAGAATCCAGATTACAGACTAAATGCCGATACTATGAAGCTCTTTTTTTTATGTTATGCAACATTTGATATTTTCATTGGCATTTCGTGAGAAACTGAAATTGTATTTTTGCATTTAATCGAGTTGATTATAACAAAATATAGCTCCTAAGAATTAACCTAAAAAAGGAGGTGGACGTATTATACTACTAGAAAGGTTACTTCAGAAAATATGCATTTAAGTAATTTTAATGTGAACATAAAAAATAACTTTTTACTATAGCACTGATGAAAAAAATGTACTTATTGTTAGTATAATATTATTCTTCTGGTTCTTCTGGTGGAGTAGAACAAAAATACTCAAGATCAATCTATTTTGCATAAATGAGAATCAATTTTTCGTATTGCATACGAGAATTTTGGCAAGAAAGGAACCAAATTGATTACAAAAAAAGGTTTGATTTTCTTTTTCGGAGAAAATGCCCTAGGAATTGTTTCTATGTAATATTTGAAAATTATTGCATAATTAAAATTTATTAGGCTTGACTTGGTGATAAAATTATCCTATATATATAGATAGAAATAAATTAAAAACCTTACAGCCTGCAGGACATTAGCTGGAGTTCCTGATATTGATGATTTTGACTCTTCTTATTATTTCTGGATAAAATTTCTGGTGCAACTAATGCACCACCGCCACCCGTTGCTGCTTCTTAAATTGTTCCTTTATTTAATATTGTTGTTTGTGGATTTATTGAATTTATAGGTAGATGATTCGGTAGCTGATTATTATGCAGATCGTGGTGGTGGTGATTTTTAAGATTTTGCATTTGATATGCAAAAGGAAATGATTGTCTTGCTGTGTTTCACTTCCACTTAAATAACCTCGAGGAACTGGCTTTAACATAATTTGTACCTTAAAATCCTGCACAGTCTTTACCTATATCATTGCCAATATTTTATTCGCAGCGTAGAAGCGGCGACTTTGCTGCTGCCAGAATTTCGATTTATTCTTTTTCTCCGGATTTTCTCCTTCTAATGAGGAGAATATTTTTACTAATTGAAAATATGCTATTAGTAGAAATAAATACTCTTTTGAACTTCCGTTTGGGGTTGATTTTCTTCCGATCTCTTCGGATAATTGTGATTTCACTTTTTCTATTTCTTCACTGTGTGAAAAGTTTGACACAGAGACGATTGTCTTCTTTTGTCAACCAACAAGTCAGAGCTCTTCGCTTTTGGGGTGCGTTCTCTGTCGATAATCGGGAATACAGCTGGGGATCTAGGAAGGTCTCCCAATCAGTTTTTGAGCACAACTACGAATCCTTTGAATTATACCAACCTGACGCCGCGCATGGGCAATCAGAGTGGTCCCTTGTCAACAACTCCTTTCCCTACTGAATACACGCGGAAGCAACCCTAGCGGGAATCAACCCAGTGGTCATTTTCAGTACGGTACAGAACAAAATCGCGGAAGCAACCCTAGCGGGAGTCAACCCAGTGGTCATTTTCAGTACGGTACAGAACAAAATCGCGGAAGCAACCCTAGCGGTAATCAACCCAGTGGTCATTTTCAGTACAGTGGCCGCCCAGAAAATTCAAGTTCTCCCCATTGGCAGCCAAGGCTACCAAAATGGAAGATATCTTTTAACGGGTCCCCAGACGGACTTGACGTCACCGAATTTGTATTCCGACTAGAACTGCTTTCCAAGGACGATAACTATCCGCTGGATCGTTTAATTGGCATTTTGCCTAATTTCCTCTCAGGTACGGCTGAAAGCTGGTTCTGGGTTTACAAGCGGAAATATCCCGATACGAGTTGGCAGGGTATGAAGACAGCCCTACTCGAGCGATTCGGGAGCTATGTCTCAGAAAGAGAAACGCGAAGGGCCATTGAAACAATAAGACAAGGCCCGAAAGAAACCTTCAATAATTTCCTGATGGACGTAAAACGGCTTAACGGTCGGCTTCGAAACCATTTCCTCACAGAGAGCTACTCGAAATTGTCCGAGAAAACATGGACCAGGCTTTGCAGAGTGCCACTACCACGACAATATTCAGATCAACGGAAGAGGTGAGAACTATCTGCCAGAGGCTAGAAAAATTGTGGGCTAGATCTGGGCACGATCCTCGTCAGGTGACTATGGCTCGCACTTTCCGAAATAGAGCTCAAATCGAAGAGCTAGAGGAGGTAATACCCTTGTCAGAATACGTTGATAATGCCATTGACCCACAAGTAGCAGCGCTTACTCCAGTGCTAAGGAGAAACCCTGCTAACCGCGCTTCGTTGGATATATGTTGGAACTGCCGAGACTTAAACCACAGATATCAAGACTGTTCAAAGGGTCATCTTGGGATATTCTGTTACGGTTGCGGACGTCCTGGCGTGCTGAAGCCAAACTATGGGACCTGTTTAGGCCGTGCGGTAAACAAGACCCCGAACGCAGAAAGAGCTGGGGTCATGCGTTCGGGCCATACAACCAGTTACCCCAGTGCCAGGAGAGTAGAAGCAGCCACCAATACCGAGCCTGCAACCCATCGTTAGAGGATGGGCATGCTTTATCGACTAGCTACCCACTTCATCCCTTTCCCACTTAGCATCAACCCAATCAACCCAAACCGTCCAATCGGACTTAGAAACATCGAGGCCGGCGGCGTCAGCTAGATCTCGGAAGTACTGGAAATCCCAAAAGCTGCTTCGTAAAGCAGTATCCGCCGCTATTCAGCGTGATGGAGAAGACCATCGTCCATACGTCACAGTAAAAATAGCTGAAGAAAATATAGTAGGTCTGCTCGACAGTGGAGCTTCTGTGAGCATATTGGGAAAACACTCTCTAGAATTTTTGAGTAAGAATAATAAGACTCATTCTTATGTTCGTACAGCGGATGGCTCACGGAATTCTATCATTGGTCACATAAAGTTGCCTGTCCGTTATGCTGAGAAAACAGAAACCATCCATTTTCACTTAGTGCCCAGCTTACAACAGGAACTTTATTTAGGAATTGATTTTTGGGATGCTTTTGGCATTACCCCTGCTGTAATAGATTCCCTGGATATTGATAAAACCACGAAGATCCATCCCCCGCAACACACCCTCACGCTAGAGCAAAATGCCCAACTGGAAGACCTCAAACTTCAATTTCCATCCTTTTCGAAGCATGGCCTCGGCCATACAAAGCTGTTGGGACACAACATCGACGTAGCGGATACTCCACCAATAAAGCAACATCACTATCCGGTATCCCCAGCGGTTCAAAAGCTGTTATATGAGGAACTGAACCGAATGTTAGCCACGGACGTTATCGAAGAGAGTCAGAGCTCCTAGAGTTCTCCAGTGGTTCTCGTTAAAAAATCTAATGGGAAGGTGCGACTATGTTTAGATTCTCGCAAAGTAAATTCTGTTATCAAGAAAGATGCTTATCCACTACCATTGATAGACGGACTCTTAAATTTTCCTAGCCCATCAACAGTCCGGCAAACACGCAGACTACTTGGCATGGCTGGATGGTACAGGAGATTTCTCCCAAAACTTTTCGAGCATCGCTGCTGCGATCACAGAGCTTCTGAAGAAGGGTGCGATGTTTCAGTGGACTCCGGAGGTTCAAAATGCCTTTGAACAACTAAAAGAACACTTATGTTCGGCCCCACTGCTAGCTAATCCAGATTATGCGAAGCCCTTCTATATAAGATGTGATGCCAGCACTATGGGAGTTGGGAGTATCTTATTTCAAAAGTCGGAGGATGATGCCGAAAGGCCAATTGCATTTATGTCACAAAAGTTGAATCTTGCGCAGCGAAATTATAAAGGGTTTCCCAATAAGAGGTGTTATTTTACTTAGCCCGCTATTTCGATAGATGTCACTTTTGGAGCTGTCATTTTTTGACATTTGACAAGTAGAAACTACGCCATTAAGAAAAATGGAACGATATACGATTCAGCAACGCATTGAAATTATTAAAATTCACTATAAAAATGGTGAAAATGTGGCAGAGACGGTTCGTAAAACTCGAACATTTTTGGGTCGTCCTGAAGCACCTTGTCGGACCGCAATACAGAAATTGGTAGAAAAATTCGAGCTCTCGGAACTGATGTTATTTCCCATACTAACGGCATACCTTCCTCTTTATAACAAACAATGGCATTTTTCTTTGAATATCAAAATAACACCTCTTATTGGAAAACCCTTTAGTATCACTGAACTAGAATGCTTCGCTGCGGTACTGAGCGTAAATAAGTTTAGGGCATACATCGAAGGCTTCCACTTTACAATCATCACCGACCACCAGAGTTTGAAGTGGCTAATGTCTCAAAAGGAACTTACGGGGCGACTCGCACGATGGATCTTAAAGCTACAGTCGTTCGACTTCGAGATCGAGCACGTAAAAGGAAGTCAAAATGTAGTGCCGGATGCATTATCTCGAATGTATCTTGATTCGGCAGAAGCGACTATCTCTGACCTGAGCAAGCTAGATTACCTGGTAGACCTAAAATCAGCACATTTCTCTGACCCTGCCTACGTAGGTTAGAAAGACAAAATCTCTGCTACACCAGCTCAGTATCCTAACCTGCAAGTCACTGAACTGCACATTTTCATCCGTATTGAGGGTGGTTGTGATAACGATCTATCCGATATCCCCAGTTGGAAACTCTGGATTCCTCAAGGGCTAACCAAAGATTTAATTAGTAGGGAACACGAGAGTTCTACTGCTGCTCATGGCGGAATTCATAAAATCCTCGACAGACTGCGAAGATATTATTTCTGGCCAGGCATGCGGCAACAAGTCCGCGCCTATATATTACAATGCGATGTTTGCAAACAATCCAAAGCTCCAAATTGCAGGCTAAGGCCCAAAATGGGAAACCAGATTGAGGTAGAGAGGCCATGACAGAGATTGCATATTGACTATATTGGACCCCTTCCAAGAAGTAAACGCGGGAATACCACCACCCTAGTCGTTGTCGACCAGTTTACCAAATTTGTACTACTAAAGGCTTTTCCCCCAGCTAAAGCTAAACAACTCATAGAATATCTGGAGGAAAATATATTTCACTGTTACAGGGTACCCGAGATTATACATACTGATAATGGGCCACAATTTATCTCAACAGATTTTACTCGCATGATAGAACGTTTCGGCATTCGCCACACAAAGACTGCAGAATATTCGCCACAGTCGAATGCTGCAGAGAGAGTTAATCGCTCCATCGTGGCAGCAATTATGTCGTATGTGCAAGAGGAACATACCAACTGGGATTCCCAGCTAAGTGATGTAGCTTGCGCTTTGCGTAATGCAACGCATCAGTCAACCAAATTTTCCCCTTATTTCTTACTTTACGGATACCACATGATCCTACATGTAGGTACATACGATCTTCTCCGCCAAATTGATGGCTTGGCAAAAGGTAACTTCGAAGTATTACCTAGTAACTACAGACTTCCACTAGTACACGAGCGAGTGAAAGACCATCTCCAGGAAGCATACCAGAGAAACGCTCACACCTATAACCTTCGAGCGCGGCAGATCACGTTCAAACCAGGACAAACTGTATATGTCCGGAACTTCGTACAGAGCAAGGCCTCAGACAAGTTCGCGGCCAAACTTGCCAACAAGTTCATCAAGGCTCGCATACGGAAAAAGAATGGTAACGTGAACTATGAAGTTGAAAATATGGATGGTAACTTTATTGGCGTCTATCACGCAAGCAATATTCGCCAGTAAAATTCTAAATCATAATCAAATATTCTAAATCATTCTATAAATTATATATCGGTATTCAACTCGCAAAAGAAAGGAGTAATATATATAGAGTAGCTAGACCATAACTGAAATTTCCCGATAAGTAAAAAGTTAAATACTTTTTTACCATATCTTTGATACATTTGTGTTTACTTTGTCTCTTGAATAAAAATTCAGTAATAGCTTACTAAGATTTTCTAGCAAAAACCTATTTTCTTATATCTTACAGGGTATCCATATCATCTTTCTTAGACTTATGCCCGGCTAGCTCAGTCGGTAGAGCATGAGACTCTTTGATCTCAGGGTGTGGGGCGTCCCCGTGTTATGCCTTATTTTTAGGATTGGACCACAGCCGTAGTGTTCTCTCAGCCTCGGAGAATTCCGCTCTGGATTGGGAACTTCCGAACCTGACCTGTAACTGCTATAATATTCTTCCTGATGTGCAAAATTCTAATTTCGTGTATCTTGGGCAACAGGGCATATGTAATCAGATGCATCCCAAACCCAGTCCCTGGAAAAATAATTTAATTAAAGTAAATGAACTTCTTATCCAAATACACAGGAAAAAAAAATTTTTTTTATTATAATAAATTCTTGCAAAGTAAAGCCAGTAAATTGAGTCCAAGCTGAATTCAATCGCGAGAAACTCAATAAAATAAATCGCCCACTAAACATTTCTTTTTGGAAAAGAAAGAAGGTAAAAATAAAGAAAATGCAATTTGTGCATTTCCAATCACCCAACAAAGGTGCTGATCAATCAGGTGCAATGCACTTGGGTAATTTTCCCTCGTATCGTTTTTTTCTGTATGTGGCGATCGAAACCCCACATAGTAAAGCAAATCGATGGAAGAAAGATCTTCCGCGGGAGCTCGTCCAGTTTTGTGTTTTGTTTTTCGTTTGTCTTGTGCGCCCTTACAGAATTTGGAAAAAATCAAATCAGAAGTAGTAGTGACTATAATATAATATTTCTTTAAATAAAGACCGGGCATCGAGCAATTGTGCGTGCATGCCGGAAATATTGAAACGTTTATACGAGAAGTTTGCATTTTTTTTCTTCTATAAATTTATTTGTGGATGTGACTCGATAGTTACTGAGTGACAGCATAAGCTCTTTTTTCTGCCCTCAAAGAAGGGAATTTTGGATAAATCTAAGGTGTGGTGTGATTACTTGCTCATTGCCGGGAAAAATTTATTTAGTGAGGTTTCTTCTTTCTGTTGGTTTCGAGTACAGATATCAGGTGACAGTCTTTGGACTGCACGATGTGGATCAGTGCCGGAGAGAAAGGACAAAGTAACAAACAAAAAAAAGTACAGAAATCGGCCAGTAAAGTTTGCGCAGCATCGATAGGGCCGAGCCTGGCGCCTTCTAGAGCGCCCAAAGATTTCCTTGGGGTTAAACACCATCCACAATCATCGTCGGAACTTGATAGCGGAACGGAGGAGAAACCAGCGAAATCCATTGATAGGAGAAAACGAAAAAAAAAGAAAACTCAAGACCAAGCAGGAGAAATTTCTTATCTTATTTTGTCCGTCTTTTTTTGTTGTTGTTTTGTTTTCACAGCGTTAATCACCAGGCCACTGAAGCGCTTCATCGCCGGGAGATTGACAAGTAAGTACATTTACGACAAATTAATTGTAATGTGAGTAGATTGTGTTGTCTTTTTCTTCTCCTTGTCTTCTCGGGGTTATAGGCTAATTCTGTATTTCTTCCTCTGTTCGTTTATTTAAACTTTTTTTTATATATACATATATATATTAGCAATGAAGTCGGAATTTGGCGATCTCTTTTTTTTTCTTTTCTCTATAGAAATCTAAATTAGTACATTAGTATATTAACGTAGTTCTTTTTGTTTTGCGGAATATTATATTGAAGTAGTTTTTTTTGTTTTGCGAAGTATTTCCGGATAGATAGTACGTATATGTATATATATCTGTATACATGTGAGCTACCATCATACTTCCACTTGGCGATCTTTATTTTGTTTTTGTTTTTTTGTTTTTTTTATATAGATTCCTAGAATAGTATATTAATGTAAGGGTTAATTTGGATTAGCGAATTCTTTCATAGCGATTTTTTTTCTCTTTATTTTTTTTTTATATTTTAAATGTTTCTTTGATATAACATATACATGTATACATACTCACGTATTAGCTTGATTAGTAATATATACGCTAGTATAGTGACGTAGTTTTTTTTCTATGTATCTATGTATACGCGTCATGATTATCAATATATAGGCTAGTATAGTAACTTAATGTTTTTTTTTCTTAATATATCTATACCTATATACCCGCTTATGGTTCATGAATTGATTTACAAATACCCATATATTACGCCTTTGACTAGTAGTGTGACCCTTTTTACTTTTGTGCGTGTTCGGGGAAATAAATAAATAATAATGGCCATGTGCTAAGTTTCATGTTTTCGTTTGTAGAGTTTTGGGGAAGCTCGAGATTCCGGGAGGACAAAGTAACTGGCAGGCTCACCTAGGAGTATGAAGAGGGCAGTGGTGGGTGATGCAGGTAGCCCAGTGTGACCCATCATTCTAATTGGTGTCACCTCTTCTATCTTCAAGCCTTTTTTTTTTGTTTTTTTTGGTCTTAGTTTTATTTGTGTCTACTTCTATCCTATTTCTATCCTCCGAAGGTACAGCAATAGGTAGTTGATCGGAGAGCAAAGAACCTACCCAAGCCCTGAGCTTGAGCCGGCAAAAGTCTGTACCTGCTCATCTAAAGGTCAACCCTCCTTGCCCCTAAATACCAACCAAGGGGCAAAAAGTAGCCACAGCAAGTCATCTGTCTCGCTGAGTTCGAAGGTCGGGAAGCGGCCACGCTCAGAGGGGAACATGGAATACGGTCGAATGTCGTCTGGCATCGACACGGAAATATGTGGCAGTTCCTTTCTTTCCTGTCTCATTCGTCGACAGTATTCCCGCCAACTAACGGTCGATCGCTTCTTCCTAGTTCCAAGGTCCAGGTCAGGATACACAATATCCGCTAACTCCGCTACTGAGGAGAAGATACGGTCTCTTACTGCATTATAATTCTGAAGACGCGTATGATACGGCGTCAGCGGGTGTAAAACAGGCTCACGCCCACTCGTCATAACAGAGCTTGGTGGCCGTTTTAGTACAGAAGTGCCAGGAGGTCGAATCTCCTGCTCAGTAACCTTGTCAGCTAAAGGTGCTGTCTGTGTTATCGGGACATCGAAATTTAGGACTCTTCCAAAGAAGTATCTAATAGTGTCATGGGCTCCCCAAAGGTGGAAATGGGAGCCTGAAGATCTGCGGAGAGGTCTATTAGATTCTCCGTCGCTATCAGTGAAGTATTCGTATAATCAGAATCACTTAATGTTATCAGCAGAGAAGTCAATGCTTCGTTGTCGGGGCCTGCTGATGGAGCGGACCCTCCTCCCTGTTCAAAGCTTGAACTGGAGTGTTCCTTACAGTTGTCGCACGGGACGTTGACACTGGTCGAGAAAAGGTGGTAGTATTCCCGACCCGTCTCAGGTTTTTCTGCGGACTCTGGCTGCAATTAGGCTTGAAAACATTTTTGCGTCCGCATCCGTAGCAGAACACAATTTGTCTTTCCTGTAGACAGTCTTGATAAAAGTGACCAGGCTGGTCACAGTTCCAAGAGATAACGTTCTGGGGTGCTGTAAGAGCAGATAGTATGACAGCTTCCTCACTGCTTTCAGGTGGCCTGTGCTGTTCAGCATCTGTCGGACGACACTCATCCACCTCGCTTACTCTTGGGCTACGATAGGTGTTCCAGCTGCACGCTATCGCGATTCGCTGCTGTGTAGCCTGTATCTGAGTCAGGAGACTCCGTAGTTGGTGGATGGTGTTAGTGGGATGTAAAAAGATTTTCTGCTGAATGTCTGGAAGCAAATTTGACTTCACGATCTCTAAAAACTCTCCGTCCGCCAAAGGACTTTGCAGTTGATCGCGCAGATGTACCAGGTGTTGATGGTACGTAGCAATTGACTCCCCTGCTTTCTGTTTTCTCAGCATCAGTTAGACTTTGACCTTGAGGTCATCCTTAGGTACTCCCCATTCACCTAACAGAGCTGTCTTTACATACTCCCACGAAGGCGTGGAATTCTGCCTCAAGAGAGACCAGGGGTGGAATTCTGTAAGGTGATGGTTGATAATAGCTGAGGTGATTATTAAAAACGATCACCGAAAATATTGGCTTTCTTGAAGGTGATCATTTTTGTTATCATCGTTTTGTCAAATGCGAGCAACTTCACTGTTATTGTCTGTTCAAACTTAATTATCAAATTCAAATGTCCGTTTCTTTTTTAATTCAAGAACAATGTTTCCCAGTGTTGCATTTTATTATAGCGATAGCAGTGAAAATGAAGAAGAAACTATTAATTTAAGACTACATCGCCGTACTTTGAGGGATAGAGAGAATCTCTGAATTTGCCAGAAACTGAGTAAATCTTAAGAAATAAAAAAATATATAATCTAATCATCTTATTTGCTAGTTTTATCAAACGATTTCGAGTAAATAAGGATGCATTCAAATACATTTTAGATGTGCTTTCTTTGCCATATGGGAATAGAAGCACAAGAGTTCTACCAATAATTCGTTTAGCTACAACTTTGGAAGTCTTATGGGGCGGCTCTTACCAATGGGCGAATTCAAACGATTTCATGGCAGCGATAGGACAACGTACTATGTCCAAAATATTTGCCGAGGTTCTAAGCAAAATGGAAGAAGTCCTGTGCTCATCCTGGATAACGTTCGAACCTGATATAAGTACAAAACAATGGTTTTTAGAGAAATATAAGTTCCCAGGAGGTATGAACTGTAAGAGAGTTAATTGAAAGAAATTTATATTTAGAAATTTTCAGTAATTGGATGCGTTGATGGTACATTTGTGTCATTATTAGGGCCACAACAAGACGAACACATGTTCTATAACAGAAAAGGGAGACATAGCTTGAACGTGATGGTAGTAAGTTAAAAATTTAATTTAGCATTCATATGTCAAGTAAACTTTCTTATAGATATCTAATCATAATCAAGTAATTACAGCCATAAATTCTAAATTTGGAGGATGTGCACACGACTCATTTGTGTGGCAGCAGGCTCTTAGGTCTATAATATAGTATTTGAATGCCGACATGTTAATTTAAAATCTATTTTGAACAGGTGATAGAGGATATCCATTAGAACCATGGCTCATGACACCATACAGATGTCCAGAAATCGACACGGTAAAAGTTAAATTTAATAAAGTTCATTCAAAAGCAAGGTCTATCATAGAAAGGACAATAGAAAGCTATAAATGCACCGAACTTCTATTTTATAATTTACATTTAAAAGCTTTACATTTTAGAGGGATGGCGAATCTTGCTCGATGATCGAAAATGTAGCTACAGCCCTCCGAAAGTTGCTCAGATTGTGAATGTATGCGCTGCATTGCACAACATTTGTATACGTTATAAAACACCCGTATTGGAACAGCAAAGAGGAGTACCGTCCGAGCCAAGGGCAAATGATGATTCCCAAGGTATAAATGAGCGTGACAGTTATTCAACAAATTTAACAAACAAAAGATTTGCAGAAAAATTGCGTGATGTACAGCAAGGTTATTATAACAAACATTGATACTATTATAATAAAAAAAGAAACGAAATTTTTATCATTTTAAAGCTTATTTATTTGAATTGACTTCATTTCTTCATTCCTTAAGTGCACTTTGTTGAAGGTTCATAGTTGTCAAGTTATTATTGAAGTCTCCAAAAATTCTGCAAATTTTTTCCGTGTTAAGGAAAACACTCATACATTTTCAATCCAACTTGGAATACAACTATATAAAATATATAATAGAGTGATTTATAATAAATAACAAAAAATATGTTTCAATAAAAAAAAACAAAAAAGTTTCTAATTTCAAACTCCCGCTAAGGTAGCAATTTGTAGTTCAGTCTATAATTGAAAGTAATATTTAGGCAATAGAAAATGAAAAATAACGTTTCAGTTTTAAATAGAAAACTTATTCAGTTTTCATTAAGTTTTCTTAATTCTATTTCGTTGGATGTCTTTAAAATCTCAAGTTTTAAAGCTTTGAGTCTTAAATGTTCAGTCGTTAGTTTCCTATACTCTTTTCTTTCCTCCTCAGAACGTTCTACGAGTTCGTTAAACTTGTTGCTCACTTTTTCCAATAATTCCATTACTTTATTTTGGAAGTCTTGTTGCATATCACTGAATGTTTTTTGATGAGTTGAAAATTCTTGCTGTACTTGTATTTGTTTTTGTAGCAGTGACCTTTTATTGTTCTGTGGCAGCTCAATAGTTTGGCAGAATTTATCTACATATATTTTACTTCCACTGGCAACCATTGTATTTAAATTATTATCCGGTGGTTCATTCAGGATTGAGTGTAATAAATTATCCAAAGGGTCTGAGGATTCTTCAATAGCTGGGCTTGATGCAGCTCCAAATGTTCTGGATTGCATACCATATACTGTGGATTCGAGCCCGCATGCCTCCGTTATTATTTCTTCAATATACGTAATCCTTTTTCCAATGAATGGACCTCCCCCTGTTTTAATTAAGCTCTTTTTATTATCTACTAGCTTTTTTTCACTTTATATTTTTGACATGTCCAAACCTGCGTATTAGTACATAAATTTATATAATTGGTGTGTTTGATAATTTTACTAACCCTTTTCCATTCAGCTACAGTTTTTGTTGGAGGACCACATGCATTCAATTTTGCTCGTATTTCCTTCCATAATGACAACGACGATTGCCTAGCGTTTGCGGTTTTTAATTTGTTGCGTGCAAGGTCGGAATGTTGTTCCATAAATTCAGAAAGAAATATTATCTGCTGCTGTGTAGATTGTGTCCCTAAGTTTTTTATTAATAAATTTGTGTAATTTTTTAAAACGTAAATACTTACATTTTTTAAATATCTCTTCGTTTTCTGACTAAATGACACCACTTTTGCAGTCACCGCAAAAATGTCAACTTCAAGTGACATTTGTATTGATTGTCATCTTACGGAAAGATAATCTTTGTGAAATGATTGGTGATTATCAAAAATCACCTTATAGAATTCCACCCCAGTACCAGTCCATTGCTGGACCAGAAAGCAGAGTCGTCATGTGCCGAACTAAAAGATCGAAATCTCCGTCTAAGGCCGACTACGTGAGGGCTTCTACTCTGAAAACAAATTCGTCGCCAGTGAGTCGAGAACTACCGCCACTGTATGAGATATTCCATCTTCGGATTGGACTACCAGAAGAGATGGAACTGGTGGAAGCTGGTTAAGATTTGGTCTAGGCTGACCACTAGGCTGACCAAGAGGTGATGACGGTCTGTTAAACGACTGCCTACGCGTGTCGTTGAAATCGTGCGGTGATCTAGGTTCACCCATAGAAGGAGGTGGCCGTGAAAAGTCGACTGGTGGTATCGCAACTGAGATTTGCTGCCTAACGCTGTGTACTCAATGAAATCGTACGAAGTAAGCGGCTGTCTACAGTTCGGGCAGTTTGATTGCTGTCCGATCCACGTCCGCAGACACGCCTTGTGAAAGACATGTCTACAGATCGTCTCAATGGGCTTCCTCTTGCCTGACCAGTCTCCCTCCTGGCAGATGGAGCACTTCTCGGGCAACTTTAGCGGTACATCAGCTATTAAGGGTGGTGTTCGCACTGTAGCCATTGTATAACTTCAACCGCTCATCCGTAAAATCAATATTTTTCCAATATAGCTGAGGAATGCAGGCTAGATAGTCTTAACCTTCCTGAAAAGCTTCCGCAGTCCGGGCAAGGGAAGGAAGGTATTGTCACTGCTGAACTCGAGATAACCGAAATGTCAATTTGAAAGAAGTAACCAAAAGTTCGGAAAAGATACCAGAATTTCCAATGGAAATTACAAACAGCTCGAAGGAATTCTTGTCATAATTACTACAACTTAAATGTCTAAATTCAAAAAATGTCGAGGCTCTAATGAAGGCCGACGCTAAAAATCAAGTACTTAGCAGGATCATATAGAAAAACGAAAGCTAACTTATAGTCAAAAATATGCAAAAACTTCCGTTCCAAAAAAAATCAAAAGAAATTTCATCAAAATTTTCTCCTCTACCCTCCAAGAGCTAACCCTCAACACAAAGACGCCTCAGGCCCACTCTCTCCAATCAGGTCAGAAGTCAATCGAGAAAGGCAAGTGATGTGAATGTGTGCATGAAAAACTTGGGTTCTCACAGAAATCTGGGAAGAGTCAGGTTGGAGAAGCTAGAGACTGAAAATGATACTAGACATTCTTCAGCCAAGCAGTTAGAAGTATGCCAGCTCCTGATTACTGAAGGTCTCCAGCTCACTTCCATCCTCCAACAACACTTTCCTTCCTCTTCACCTGATGGTCATATCCAGCTAACCTTCCAACTGGGCAGAGTCATGAATCTGGTCAACTAGTTAGCTGAAAGCCAAAAAGTCGTCTCACAGATTCACGACTCTGTCCAGCCAGTTGGCCAACAGAGACATGTCTCCGTGAGAACACAATCAAAAAAAATTGTGAGGCCACCTACTATTTCCATAGCAGAAGGCCAGCGGGAAAGATCGATTCAAAAACTTCAAAAACTTACTCTTGTTCAGACTTGAGGCTTGACCAAAGTCAAACCTAAAGTCGAACTTACAAACTTTCAAAAAGATGTTACTTTACTCTACTTTAATCACTCAAATCAAAATTTCAAAAACTTTCATAAACGTTACTTTACTCTACAAAAAAAATTTATATTACAACAACAGTTAGACTCAGGTCCGCCTGTAACTTCTACTAGATATGAGATTACCGAGTCAGATAATTAGCTAACACGCAAATGTCTATCTCCAACTAATCCCAGTTTCCAGCATCCGTCACATTCAGACACCGAAGTCTAACTGAGGTGGCCCCACGTTGGGCGCCATTTTTGTTATGGAACTATGTTGAGTGATTTGGCTGGGACGTGAAGTCCCAACTGTCAGCATGAGCTGACAGATCACTCGGCGGACAGCGTTGACTGCAGGGCGGCACGCTAACTCGCCTCGGCTATTGGCGGAGAGTGTGGGGAGGTTCCACGAAAACCTGCCGCTGCCGCCTGCCACATACAAATAAAAAATCGTGCCTACATACAAAAAAACACGCCGGCTCACATTCGGTCCTGAAGGGACCCTTACATCACTTACCTACAACGGCGATGGAAGGCAGAACATCTGCGCCTTCCCACGGGATGTAGGTAAGTGATGTAAGGATCCCTTCAGGACCGAATGTGTTCCGGCGTGTTTTTTTTTTGTATGTAGGCACGAATTTTTTTTTATATGGCAGGCGGCAGCAGCAGGTTTTCGTGGAACCTCCCCACACTCTCCGCCAATAGCCGAGGCGAGCTAGCGTGCCGCCCTGCAGTCAACGCTGTCCGCCGAGTGATCTGTCAGCACATGCTGGCAGTCGGAATTTCACGTCCCAGCCAAATCACTCAACATAGTTCTATAACATTTTCTATTGAAAAGGCGACACTCACAGAGATGGCCAGGACATCCATGGGATGTGCGGATGGATCGATGAGGTAATAGCCCTGATGAGGGAAGATCCAGGTACTCCTACCTGTCCACCCGCGGGTAGATAGTGACTACTCTGTTCCTTAGGTCCACGTTCTTCTAAATCCTTTTCTAATGCTCTCCTAGTCCTCTAACATCTATCACTAGATGAGTTACTAACTTTGGTCAGCAAGCAAGAGTTCACGTCCCTCTTCCCTCATCCAATAATAATATATAAAACGACAGAATTTTTCGTAAATAAATATTTTATATTTTTAAAAATAAAAGTATATATGTATATCTGTAACTATTTATATTCATATGTATATAATATAAACAATCTTTGTCCCTATAAAATAAATAAAATAATTACAAGTAACAAAAAAAAACTTAATTATTTAATATACATATTTCCTTTGTTAATTTGAATTCCTTCCATTGATGAAATGAAAAGAATATCAACTGAAGATACAGTCAAAAGTAAAATAAATACATGTATTGCACGTTTTATATTATTCTAGGCAGTCATAATATCAACATTGATAGTATTAAAATGTTTATAATTTATGGAAATTAAATAAGATTTTCTTCTTTCCTTCAAATTTAGTGACATAATTATGTCTAATAACACATTAAAAATATATTTATCTAAAATATTTGTAGGTTAATTTACAAGAACTGTTTTGTTAGCATTGAAACAAAGAACATCTAACAGAAAGAATACCCATCTCGTGTATTGAAAAGTTTTATACGGCGGGTCGTATTATTACGACTCGCTCTCACAAAATTTATGAAGCTCTCTGCTTTTTGACGACCTGCCACTCACCACCCAGTCACCTGTGGTTATTTACGACTCGCTCTCACAAATTGTACGAAAATTCTGTCTTTGTCACGACCCGCCACCGCCTTTCACCGTGATGGCCAGAACCAACGACTGAACCCCGCATCACGCCCATGCATTGCATTGCGTGTTCTCTTTGCTTCATTTACCTCTTCCCTTGGAAACCGGATTCATCCAGAAGAATACCTTGTTTGAGAGAATTTTCATATACATTGCATTGCAGTAGAGCAGAGGTAGAATAGTGAAATGAGCGGATAGGATTGGAATTGATGGCCGACCAGCAGTCAGACAACAAATTGAAACATGAAACATGTGCATGACTAGCATCGGCGTGTGACCATGTAGGTACAGAGAGAACAGAGAAATATTTTGTTAGTCTCAGATCTTTGATTCTTCCAGTCTGTTACCTCCCGACGGCAATTAAGCATACAACTTGTGCATCATTAGAGGCCAGATGAAGCTTCCTGTTAAGTTATATCAAAGAAACATATAGACATACAGAATCTGCAACAAGAGTAAATTCTTCACTCACAAAATTTTTCAAACAAAAAGCTGATGCGGGCGAGCTGACAGGGGAAATTTGTTTTGGCTCGCAAAAATACAGAAAAAAGGGAATGAGAGAACGAACAAAAAACTCGTATTTAGGAAAATTTAATTGACGAACCACAACAGCATAAAGAGACGGTCTGAACCATAGGAATATGCAATAGCACAACATTTGGAGACGAACAGGCAAGTGAAATATTGTGTAAAAATAATTGCACCATCCACAGCCAGTGCCCAAATACGAATGAAGTATTCACACGCCGCTTGTAAGAAAATCGTAGCACTGAAGAGAACAACACACTCAGCTCTCAGCATCACTTCACTGATTCGTTTGCACTGCCGCACCGTTTCAGTAAGCTTCATTTGCTCGGCCAGCCATCGCGATCTCATTTGATGTTTGTGCTACCCTGGTACTGGGCCTAGGGGTCTCCGGCCGACAGTCCAAGAAGAAAAATTTTCGGATAAAATTTCACACTACCCACGCAAGTTCTGTATGTCTTTACGTTTCTTTGGTTATATGTTCTTGGATTGAAGTCATTTACTTAGTAAATGCTGAAATTGACATAAAAGTGCATTTTTCTGTGTAAAAAATGCCCGCTCAGTGGAATCAATAAAATTCGAAATTAACTGAATTTAAATAGCAAATAACATATAAGCGACTCTTCGAATTTATATTTTTTATGACATAAAACTTTATTCAATTAGTTTACAAATTAGTTAGAGTTTACCAATTTGAAAAAAGTTACCGCTCAATTACTACATAGATCGTATCATCCCGTACCATGAATATGTCATCCTCACTAATTAATTTACTATTCTTTTAATTATAAACTGGAATGAAATTTAATTAAATTGACAACAAAATAGTTCCTCTATTCGTGTTACCAATTCTATGATCTACACTATTGAAAAGTGGCATGAACATAAGCCTTTCACATGATTCATTTTGCCAATTATTCAAATAACTCATTTGAATAACTTTTTGAAAGGTTAAGTCAGATACATAAAATTTCGATCACCGACTGAAATATCACTCGTATATAATAGCATCCCAGAGGCTTTTAAGTGAGAATGATATTTTCAGTAAAATATCTCGCACCAATAATGGGCACCGATATTGTTCAAATTTAATATGAGATAGGACATCAGCAACAGGATAATTGTAGAGTTGTCAGGAAGTTTTTTATAGCATTTATAACCCCATAAGATATAGCAATATATCGGTTAAAAAACGAACATAAAGGTCCTGGTCAGAGGCTTTATTAAAAACAGTATGGATGTGTCGTATATTACAACAGACTGGTAGCTGTAGTGGTTGATAGATCCTCACAAGTGCATATCGAATCATTATGTCAAAACAGAAAACTTTTACTGTCGAGGAAAAAGCTACAGTTATTTAGAAGCCAGAAGAGTCGAATATTTTTATAGCTAAGGAATTTGTTTTAGCATATTAAACTAAAGGTACTAAAAATACGAATTTACAACAATTAGAAACTTTTCCGGTATAGCATTCAACAATTTCATCAATTTGAAAAAATACAAGATACAGGGCATTGTTGAAAACAGTATCAGCGCAAAACAAAAGTCTTGTAACCAATGCGGAATAGATGAAAACTTTACTGCAGACGTTTAATGCATTCTCTTCTTGTATTGGCCAAAATATGACAGGGTCAGAGAAAGTTAAACTTGGTCATATTCTTTCAGTTTCTAATTTTCTCTAAAACCAGCTGATATGTAACACGTGCAATATAAATAATTTTATATTATTATTATTTTGAAGTTAAAGAAGTGGAATATTAATAATTGAAGCTTCTATTAATGTGCATACTCTTGGTTCCCCAATACCGAATTTGTTCTGACTGATATATTTTCTAGAATGATAATCAATTAGACTCAAGCACTTAGTGTTTGGCTGCTCATTGAAAGCACGAAAAATTACTTCTATCAATTTTTTCCAGGAGAGTAACACAAAACCAATTTCGTTAATTTTTTAATTAGCTTTTTTCATAACAAAAGAATATATGCATAGCAAACAGGAAGGATAAAAAGCGAGATTTCGCTTAAGCACAGCAGTATCTTTTATTTCAATTTTGCATGTAAAGTATGCTATTATCGCAATGGCAGCGAAATCAAGGGAAAGATCATTGCTATCCTCTTGGATAGTCAGGCAGTCTTGATGGCTCTGAGTGGCGCTCGGATAACATCTAAGTTACTGGGGGACTGCAGGACGTCTATTGATAAGCTGTGTATCCACAACAAGGTGTCCCTTAGTGGGTTCCTGGGCACACGGTGATCAAGGGGTATGAAAGAGCTGACCCCTAGTCAGGTCTGACTCTGGTTCTCCCTTTCTTGGACCGGAACCCGCTGTAGGCGTGCCACCTCGGAGGTCAGTTCTCTCATCAAAACAAATGTACATATGAAACATCAGAAGCGATGGGCGAACCTGAGCATTTGTAGGTGTATAAAACTTTATTTTGGTGGGCCTAATAGAAATTTCTCTGACACTCTCTTAGGAAGGAAACAATGCAGAACTGCGGTTGGCATCATCACTGGCCACACCTCACTTAACGCTCATCTAACAAGTAGTACGTTTACATGAATACTTGAAGTATACTTCATGTAGAGATCAAGTAATCAAAATATGATGTAAACGCGCATTGACCTTAAGTATATTTGAGTCAAGTAAATCACAAAATTTTGATCGCTTTACTTGGGAAAATATCATGTAAACGGAACTTCAGTACTTGAAAATTTTTCATATCTCCGAGATATAAAAACAGCACAGAGGAACAGGAAGAAGATTATTGTTGATAATTCAGGTTATGATTTTTCGCACTTTTCTCAAAATATTTATCTAGAGATCTGTACCTATGTATTGAACCTAATTTAGAATTGTCAAAGCTAAAATGTCACTTCAAGCAAAATGTCAAGGCAAGTAATTGGAAGTGATTCAACCAAAATCCCTACTCAAATCAAGTACTCAACTATTCATGTAAACGTACTGAAGGATGGGAGTTGTTGGTAGTCCTAAACGTCTGTCCTACCTGGAAGGAGAGCCTGAGACAACCAAACACTTTCTGTGTGTTTGTCCGGCTTTTGCCCGGAGTAGGCTGGATACGCATGAGTCTGCCCTTCTATTTGTGGATGAGCTGAAAAACTTAAATCACCTAGACCTGATGCTTCATTAAGAAGACAGGAAGGTTTTGGTGTTTAGCATGTTAGTACAATTGGTCGCCTTAGCCTCCGTGTTTGGGATCTTTTGTCCCCTACTTATAATTAAAAAAAAATCCTATTAACTTCCTATTTATGCGGAAATGGCTTTTCATTTAATATAATTAATACATCAGTATTTTCATACGATTTGTACGATTTTGACGTTTATTGCTCCACTGAATAAGAACATGATACCCAAAATTTCCAGATCCAGGCCATATTGCAGTCCGATGGCTCTGATATTAACAAGCTCCGATTAACTCAGAGCTATGACTCGGAAACAAAAAAGAAAACAATAAATTAAATAAGCTGTTAACATAATGTTATTTTGGCAACGTGGTTGCAAACTGTTAACACTAATTTCATCAAATTTATCACATTTATCACATTTATCAGATGTGTAACTTGGATGAAAATATACTTAAAGTTTTATACAACAATAATTCAATATGGAGTTGAGGTGTTTGTCAAGTAATGCAACTTATATTGAATTTTTCACATAAGTGTACTTTCCGCTGTTTTACTTGCCACACGATAATTACGAAAGGTCTGGAATTTGGCGAATTTCATCATCTAAAGATTTATGGACTGATCCTGATAGATTCTTCCAATGTATGAGAATTAATATAGAAACCTTAGATTATATTAAAGAAAGATTTCAACATAAACTGCCAAGATTTCAATTCTAAGGATATAAAATTAATCATTTTCTGGTTGTGCAGCCCTTTCTGCAGTTTTGCTGTGTATGGGGTCACAATAACATTAGATTTGGGGAATTCCATCCTCCACATATATGAAGATTTACATGCTGATCCTCATAGATTCTTCCGGAATATGAGAGTGAGTAAAGAAACCTTCAATTATATCAAAGAAAAAACATATAAGAATATGCCAGCTATCAATTTTAGCGAGCTCCACCTCGCGAAAAAATTAAAAATTTCATTCCGGAGCGAAATACCTCGAGGTATCTCGCCACATCGCGCGTTGCTACAGCGTTGTTATGAACACTCTCATAGTACAGCGTACAATCATTTTATTTCTTCAGCTCTTACGTACGCACACAACGAAGTAAGTAACCTCAAGGTATCGCGCTCCAGTACAGGGTATATGGTCTAGTTTAAGACAGCATTATATGCAGAGCCTTAAGGTCTTTCTATGAATGTTAAACCATCCCCATAGCCCTCCCCACTTCAGAGTTATGACGTTTCAAAATCAAAATTTCGGTTCTTAAATTTTGTTTTTATTACAAAATTTTGAAAGCCCAGAGTATTCTATTTAATTTCACCTAATACACTTATGTTCTATCTTTAAGGGTTAGGGAGCTATTAGCTTTTAACCTATTCAGGTCACAGATGATTTGTTCGTAACGTCTAATTTCAGTATGACCTGAATAGGTTAAGAGCTAATAACTCCATAACCGTCACAGATAGAATATTTTGTAACAAAAATCTATGTTAGTGGGGTTAATTAAAAACCGAAATATTGAATTTGAATAAATAAAACCTAAAAACATAACCATCTAAATATGTCAAGCGCTTATAAAGGGAATCGCTTCCACACCAAAGCCAGAAAATATCTTGACCTAAACGCTCTCTTACCATAACCAAAGTAATCTTTGCGGAAGCAGATCTCTTGTCTGAACTTAGGCTGATTTGTTTTTTTGTTGTGAAAAGATGACTCATATGCATCTGAAAGCGCTGCAGCACATTCAATCTTTTCCGAAGAGCTCTGTTACCATAGCCAAAGAAAGCTTTGTGGAAACAGTTCTCTTTTCTGAGTTTAGGCTTATTCATAACCTTTTTTGTTGTGAAAAGATGACTTATATTTATATCATAGATGGCACAAAAACTAGATGTCGCATGCAGTACTAAAAAACAAAATTTATATGGCTGGATAGTCCATTCCGGAATGGAACACAACATTTGAACTGATGTATACGCGTCGGTGTGAATCATATTTTTTCGTATCTGAAGTGTTTAGGAAGTCGATCAAATGTATACAAAACTGCTATTATAAAAACACTTGCTTTCGGCATGCACTAAAACATGTTATGGTCCATTCCAGAATGCACTACCTATTTCACAATGTATACACTCTGTTCTAGTATGCCATGCGACATCTAGTTCTTTTGCCATCTATGCTTATATGCATCTGAAAGCATAGCAGAATTTTCATTCTATAGTAGGTAATCAATTGAAGTGTGCGGTTAATTGAAATTTAATTTAATTTAAAATAGCTCATTCAGAAACTGACATTTTTAATAAAGCCCTTACCTTGATTCGCTCTGTATTCCCTACAAGCGCACAAAACCTGCTACCCTATACAAGCACTCCAAGAATGCCACCCTGCAAGCTCTCCAAGAGAAAAGCGTTGCATATTCTTGTTCTACGTGTCCAGTCGTTGTACGTTATTAGTTTGTCTATGGCAACAGTCTAAGACGGAAACGACAAGTGCTTGCTCTATAAGCGGGCGTTTGCCTCCCAAAACAATATTGCTAACTCTAGCGCATAATTCTTGAATTCCATATCATTGAAAATAATTTAAAGGTACAATTTAAGAATGCAAGAATTTCTCCTTGAGAGTAATTTAAGTAGGTAAGAGTTTTACATTCAAGTTATTGATTGTTTGTTCTTTTCGTTTTGTTATCGCTTTGCACGGGCTAAGCAATTTATTGCAATTCTTGATTTATTAGTAAATATGTATGTAGATATTAAATGGTATAGACTTTCTCAATTATGTATTGGTAGATAGGAATGTATTAATTAATGCTTAGATAAGTTAAAAATTATTATAAAATTATTATAAATTGAATATGGGCAGCAATAAAGTTGTTTTTTAAGAGGGTAGGCTTACCTACAGACTTTCAAAAAATCGTTTTTTGTTTTTTTATCATAATCTGAAAGTGCAACTATTCAAGATTATTTTGTAAACATTTTAAATTGATAAAAATTGAAGAAGTTATGAGACTTGGAAGAGTACCGCCTCGATCGCATTTCGGAGCAGTATAGTGCGACATTCTGCGCGGCGGATAAGGTGGTTCTAGATACAATGCCTAAATGAAAAGGAGCAAGGGTACATTTTATTCGCTTCTAGTATTCATATGCGCGTTGTGGATTCGCGGCGTGTACTTACAGAGCCTTTCATAATCTCTACAACTTTACTACTGGAATTGTAAACTTTAAACGTGATTATCTCGAAACAAGGATTTTAAAATCGGTGACAATGATAAGTTGAGAACGAAATGTCCGATTTAGCTACAGTTTGTTTTATTATATTCTGAACTATTTTCTCCACTTTTTGATCGCGGCTTTTTCAGTTTTGATGTAAATTCAATTTTTCATAACCGATCACAAACACCATTTTTTGCTAAAAGCCTTGGTCAAAAACTGCTCTTGGGTGTTATTAATGGAATCCCGTTGGATTTTTTGATATCAGCTGATTTTTCCGTCATCAGGAGCTGTCACCGGAAGTTACTTTGCTACAACATCGTCTTCAAAGATCTGGTATCATGGGCATAAAGTCCATATATGTATATATGTGTATAAAAATTAGATTTTTGAACTCCACCCAGCAATAAATAAATCCCGTAAAAATTATACTCATTTCATGGGAAAAAAAAAGTGTGCATTTTTTAGCCTTGCAGGTAGGCCTGCCCCCTTAATAGCAGTCAGTTAATTTTAATCGCAACCCAGATTTTGCTATTAATTAGACCTTTCCTTCCAGCATTAAGTTTGATGTAGTGGTACAAGATCCGTTGCACTCTCTTCAAAAGCCACGGTTAACACCTTGATTTATCGACAAGTTTATAGAGAACAAAACTAGTTCTTGAACAAACTCCTTTGAGAAAATTTCGATTGAAAGTTATATTGTCTTGTTTTACAATGATGTTTGACTTCATTTACCATAATAATAAGAATGATTTTATGTTAAACGTATAATAATAATGTTTATATTATATCAATATTGAAATTATGACTATTGACTAGAATATTTAAAAAATGCATATACATACTCAGAAGGTGGTTACAGATTTTTTTCAGTATAACATTAAGAAATCTTATGCTATTTTATTTGATTCCTTAACGCAGCATCTGATTAAATAATAATTACTACAAAAAACAACAAATAAATTAAAATGTCTATATCATGTAAAATGAAAATAATTTGTATGTAATTTCAAAATTTTTTTACCTTAAGCCATAAACAAGATATGAACGCCACTTTAAAATTTTCCATTTTCAGTTTATATCTTTTCACTTTTTGCACAAATTTAACGAAATTTCTTTCCTCCTGAATGGAATTTATTAAGCCTTTAAATATGAACGTTCATATTACAATACTTAAAAAATATTTATTTTGAGAAATGACGCTGTTCATGTTTCATATTATCCAGTGCTTACACCTTATACATACAAAATCTGGGTGTGTCGTTAGTTTTGCATTATTATTATTATTTTTGTTTGTTCCTTTTTCAATTTTGCTCTTTAAGTTCTTGGTACTATTTACATAAATGTGTGAAAATAAAAGTAAGATACAAAAACAAAAGTGTATTAACAATATACGTATGATTCCCTATAATATTTACAACATTTAAAAATTATTTTCAGTTTAGCTATTCAAATTTCAATAATATTGATGGGATCCTACAGTTAAACATTTCCGTCTTATACTCATAGATTTATGTAATGCTAGACTCTATATTGATTTTCCATTTATTTTTAATTCTTTTCTTTAATGAGAAAAAATACTTACGCCGACATCTGTTGTGTATATGTGTGGTTATCCTTATTTGAAAAAATACATTTCATGTGTTTTCCAGGTGAAACCCCAACGACGTCTACTAATAGTGTTAAATTTATGAGATAGGTGGACACTTATATTCTACATGATTTTTTATTGTTTTAATCCATATATGTATTCCAAAACAGGTTTCAGCAGTCAGCACTGGGCTGAAAACACTGGATTTGTTCGTGCTTTTTTCATCTGTCTCTTTCTTTTTACGAGCTATTTCCATTAGCGATTACAGTTGCTATAGTGGCTGATGTCGGTACGGGCGGAACAGATGATAAGGTGGGAATTGTATTATTTGCAACAGCTACAACCATTGGTTTCATTGAGCTCAGGTACTGAGTACTGATTAGAGGTAATGTCTGACCTCCAACTGATAAGTTTACCTTGAAAATAAAGAAAATTCAAAATCATATGTATGAACATCCAAGAAAAAATTTAATAAAAGCTTTTCACTGATAAAAAGGAGGAGAATGACAATATACAAACTACACTTATGTTCCATAATTTTTGCAAGTGATCGAGCTGCAAAGTTTCTGAAGACGATTCTTGTTTCTTCTGTCGTAAACTGTTAGAAAAAATTTACACGAATATAACCACGCTGTTATACTCAAAAAAATTATCGGTATACTTAAGTAAACAAACTTTGATATTAGAATTTCAATTTTTATTTTAAGCAAAAAGAGTAAATAATTGTATTGGGTGCGCAATTTCTTCAATTTTTCCATTCTATGCCAGTTTTGGGAGTTTGCCTAGTTAATCATCACTATATTTTCATTACTGATTTTCCATCGAAACCAGTTCTCTTGATTTTTCAGTCGTTTTCATCAAATATCAATGGAAATCGCTCTTAGTTAGAGGAATTTGAAAAAAAATGTTAAATCTGGAGACACAACTTCTTGCGAAAATGTATGAACAGTTTTTGCACACAAAAATATTTCATAAGTACCGGGGCGTGGTCTCACAGACCATGCACGACTAATGGCAGAAACACATCCAAGCCTCGAGGCTTCCTCGAGGTGTTGTCAAAATTTCCAACACGGATTTTTAAATGATGCAACACAAAACCAAGCCAGCAGCTAGCCTCAAGGCCTAGCCGCAAAGCTCGCTTTGCTCAATGTTCGAAATTTTTCTCTCTCAGGCCTACTTCTGTCAACAGATGTACTAACAAAATTAAAATGACAGCACCGAGCCACAGTATATTGTACAGGGCCCGGTGGTATCATTTTGTTTTCATTGCAACGGGTCTGTCAAAGCGTCTGCCATTGTTTATACTTTTGCGTCGAGTCCGGCAAGCGCGGCAACCATTTGGCCAACACGAACTTAAACGCGAATTGGCTGGATACAACGCCGACGCCGGCGTGGTCGTCGTCGTCGTCAAACGCCGAAGAAAACGCCGGGCAAGTTACATTAACAATGGGCGGCAGCGCCATATCTTAATTTCCCTTACATTTTACAATTGAGTTATTTGCTTGTAATCTCTGCCGGTTTGCAATAAAATTTTAAATAATAATAAAAAATATATTTTCTTTTCCTTCAAGTCCACATTTTTTTAATATAATATCATTTATTTTCAGAAATATAAATATCGTATGTTTTTTCATAATAGATTTAGATCTGGCATATTGGCAGCAATGGAGCGCCAGCGTTAAATTTAGGATTAGAGATGGGTCGACGACCACGCCGACGACGCCGGCGTGGGTAATGTAATGCATTTCATACATGCAGTACTGTCTCTAATGGCAGAAACACATCCAGGCCTCAAGGCTTCCTCGAGGTGTTGTCAAAATTTCCAACACGGGCTTTTAAATGATGCAACACAAAAACAAGCCAGCAACTAGCCTCAAGGCCTAGCCGCAAAGCGCGCTTTGCTCAATGTTCGAAATTTTTCTCTCTCAGGCCTACTTCTGTCAACAGATGTACTAACAAAATTACAATGACAGCACCGAGCCACAGTATATTCTACGGAGCCGGATGGTATCATTTTGTTTTCATTTCTCTGAGGCAAGCCTTGAGGCGAGCTGCGAGGAAGCTTGAGAGAGGCCAGGCCTGAGGCTTGCTTGGATGTGTTTCTGCCTTAAATATTTTTGACATAAACGCACGACCACGCCGACGACGGCGTTGTTAATGTAATCCGGCCAATATGTTCTATTTAACTGTCAAAACAACGCATACATTTTATAAAATTCTTTTAGAGCTTTAGAAGCGTTGTTATTGTGTAACATATAGTCCATTCGTTTGCTTCGGTGTAACTCAGAACTGTCAAGTGTATTTCTACACTAGCACCAGAAATCAGCTGTTTTTCAGTGCTGTCCTCGCAAACGAATGAAGTGGTGGTAAAAAGTGTAGATATAAATATTTTGGTTCGCAGAGCCGTCGACTGGGTCAACTAATGTCACTGTATTTATTTTTTATTGTTTAAAAATACTTGATTATATTTATCAAAATTCTATTTAATTGTTTGAGTACACTTATTTGGTTGTTTTACCATAAATCAATTTAATTATTTAAATTACTGAACGCACTTGTTTTTTACTCAAATCAATTTATTAACTTCGGTTATTACGGTTGTTTAAAAATGACCTTATAGTCTAAGCAAATGACAATTGTCAAATCCTCTTTTCAACACTGCTTACATCCATAATTTCGATGGTGCAGAAAGATTACACTCAGTGTACACCCCACCGCATTTTGACAAGCAAACACTGACATATAATAAGAATGGACTGAGCCATCCTATCTAATTCCTATAGTGAAAAATGGCACAAATTTTGGCTAAAATCTATTTGACTCTTGCAAGCTCAAAATGTACACTGAACTGTAAGCAATTTTGGAAACAGTACGGCTGTTTTGATTGGAATGCATTGGAATTGACATGAAAATGCAGACAAATATATTATTTATATACGTCTATCTCTTACAAGCTCAAGCATATTTGACATCAAATCTGCAGAAGAACACATTTTTCAGTAATATTAAAAATTAGGTTTTGTGTTAATTAAAACGAGTTTAACTTCTTAAACAATTTTAATTTAATGCAATACAATTTTACAACATCTTTAGTGTTTCCAATCGACAAATAATAATAAATTATGAATCGGTGTGCATTTGTACGAAATAAAGGGTTTTCATAGCCTGTTCTATATTTGTGCCATTTTTGAAGCAAGAACGCTCAGTCCATTCTTATTATATGTCAGTGCAAGCAAACGAATGGCTTAGTGTAATTCAATCTAGTACACACCTTACAAACGAATAGTTTGGTGTAGTTGAGTGTAGTTCCGGACTACACCAAGCATGCAAACGAAAGGACCTATCCTATAACAAAGGAGGTTATATTTAGTGTCTACATAGTTAGGTGAATATCTGCGGCTATAGTGAAAAATCACGTTTTTTTACATGTGTGAGCTTTTAATTTAATCTACAACTTAAACTATTCATACGGGGGGTGACGCCTGCCACCGAATAGATCTAAGAGAACTTAAAGGCACATAGCAAGGTACAAACAACACCTTAGCACAACTACCCACAGATGCCAGCACCTGAACTACGAACAAAACGTGCAAAAGCTCCCCACAAACCTTAGATAAGACACAAAGCTTGCACCAATTCCCTCATGGATGGCAGCACCTTCGTTAAGTATAACAAAGATTTTGCATACATTAGGCGCGATACTTAAAGCTTCCTAGAACACAAACCGCCAGGACTCAAACCTAAAAATACCTCCCCTTCTCCCCCAAGAAAGCTTGCACCCCCTCAACCTATGTATGTTCTAGACCAACCGGAAGTGGTCCAGAGCATACATAGAGCAACTATATTGAGAAATTTTTGTCTGTATTTTCCACATTAGAATATTAGTCGTAATTAGGTATTATACACACAATTTATAAGTATTGCTTTCATTTTAAATTGTTCTTACAGTCTTAAATTGAACATAATTCCCCCTACTTGTGTTGAGTTGTTGTATATACGTTTTTGCATAGCTAAGGCTTAGGATAAGGAACTTACACATTAGACTTAGGCTGACATTCTGTTTTGGGTGCGAATAGAATCCTCATGTTTAATACTATATTGCTTGAAATGCACTGTAATTCTTTTCCCGTTTAACCAGTTTATTTTAAAATAACGCAAGTTTCATAGCACCTGCATGAAACTGAGACAACTTACAACTAGATAAGAAAATCTCCATATAAACCCTGATCACTTTTTGAAAGCTCTTTAACTTTTTTTCAACCAAAGAAAGCTATCATTGCAAAGAAATAATGTAGCATAATACAGCAAGAGAGAGAGAGAGAATGTGTAGAGCTTGGCCGCGTTTAGTTGGACCGCGTTTTTGTGAGGCTTTATACATCTAGATGTAAGTTGTCTCAACATGAACCAAGAAGGTGTCAGCTCTCTTTGGCCTACATATCTAAGTCGCTGTAGTATATATTAGTATTTTACCGTATCCTATCAATAAATGCATTATTATAACGTAATTATGAGATACTATAAGGGTTTAATTCTCCTCTCACTCTACTGGAGCCCCCTCTCGGCAGCCATGGTTGAATAGGTTCACTCCTCCTCTCTTTTCAGGTCGTCATAGGGACATTGTAAGATATGGCCCTCAATGTCAGTTGGATGGATGGGGCACGGCAAAGAAGGCATAACATCGGCGCCTTCAAGTAGGTTACGGTAAGTGGTGTAAGGGTCCCTTCTGGACCGGATGTATGCTTCGATCTTTTGGTATATGCACGAAATATCTTTTTGTCTATGGGCTGTGACAGCGGCAGGTTTCGGGTAACCCCCTCGCCCACTAACTATCCCGCAAAACCCGAGGTGCTAGCGCTGATTACGAGAATGAGCTGTCAGCTCATGCTGACAGATCGGACTTCACATCTAAAGCATACTCATTCAAATATGCTTCCATAACACAAGAATAAGATCTAAGGAGGCAGTAGTGTGTAATAGCTAAAGAATGGATGCATTAATGGCTATCTAATAAATTTGGTTGTACTATCATTATTACTCCATATGTATTGCTACGATCAACAGGAGCCTAATATGATCTATCCATGAAATAAAGGAAGTATCTGAAAGTGATCCATGAAGAAGAACTAAGTCGAATCTACCTCTATAATGAAATCCCACCTTAGGCTTAGAGGACTTTGCTATACCGAAGGCCTTACCAAGCGGAAAGAACTGCGGAGAGCACATCTGTAACCAAAAGGATCCTCCAAACCTAAGCTATGAAGGACCATTCCGAAGGCCTCTAACGATTAACTGCTTTCATTAAGGATTTTCATGGTAAGCAGGCTATGCCTTGACCGACTGTATGCCATCATCCAAGACTGCAGTCAGGCCTCCGTCTGCCCTCTTTCGGGAAAGTTCCACACAGATCCCAATGAAAGAAAGGAAACTGAAGATTCGGAAAACATCTCATATGTTATCCGAATACACAAAAGCGCAAACAGCTCTCCGGAACTGCAATAAAACTCTGCAGATACTGGAGGGATAATGGACAGAACACAGAAAAGATGAAGCGACTCAAGACTTCCAAACACACTTTAGGTCTGTTCGCGTACTTTTTCAAGTAAGTATGTATTTTCAAGCTAGTATGCGAACAGACCTGTTATTAGATGATTTGGCTCCCAAAGTACATCCAAAATACCCCAAGGGCTTCACCACCAATAAGGCATGACCCCGCGAGCCCTGCGGATGATTCATCAGGTAGCATTAAAACAGATTTTTAGGGTACGGCATACAAAATAATTAATTACATAAAGAGACTTTTGTAATTAAAAGGATATACTGTCACATAAATGTCAACAACATTAATATAATATTTAAATTTAATTTTAATTTTTTTCCTTACAAATTTATTGATAAATGTATACAACAAATGTCAAATGATACAGTTTGAGGTAAAGTGGAAACCGAAAATGCGCGTGTTCGGGCAACATGCGCTGACAAAATTGCTGAAGTTAGTCCCCACAGCAGAAGCGTTTTCCATAAATTCCTGGAAATTAATGTTTCTTTGATCTGGCCATACTTATTTGTTGCATGTGGTGTACGGATAATGTCGCTCACCCAAGAGTACAACGACTGCGCCTCTAGGTGGAGGAACCGCAGCTCCGGATTATTCTTCCAGAAAGAAGCTGGCTTGACCGACACAGAGTCCAATGTTGCTGTTTGTGACATGTTCACTGACAGGGAATTACTAGATTCACCTAGTGTATGATCATTAATGGGTTCTTAAAGGCATTTTTCTTTAGCTTGTCGGCCATTTCTAGATAAATTGAAGCCAACCAACCACAAATTTAATAAAATAAAAAAAAAACGTTATGGAAGCAACGAAATAAGGAAAGTTTTTGATAAATTTGGGCGAAACGACGAAGTGTGAGAAAATCATGCAAATTTGACGAACAACGAAGCATAAGAAAATGCTAGTAAGACGTTGCTGAGTGTAGAAAGCTCACACGCTTCTTACAATAAACAACAATGGGTTAATTACACTAAGAATAGATAAAAATTTACACACGTTATTAAACGTTATTAAAATCGTCAATATAATAAAAAAATAATATAAATATATAATATATACATATAATATATAAATATCTTTATATTAACTATATGTAAGCACTGGAAGTGCAATGTGTAAAGGTGTAAAATAACCAAGAAAATTAAATATTATATGTCTACACTATCTAACCTTTTTCTATTGTTATGCTCGTAGCGTATTGCATATAGCAATATGCTACACGAGAGACTGCAGCGTGTATGCCGGCGGCTGTCAATCAGAATATTCGAATGCACCCAGACCGAGAAAAGTGCGTTTCCTCGAGCTCGGGGTGACATGCTGATGAGAAAAGGAAAAGAAGAAGAAGACAATCTTCTCTGTCATTTGTGATCCATCGAGCAGCTAGATCAGTGAATGAATCAAAATTAAATTTCCGCAATCATCTGCTAAGTAAGCACAGCCTTTAATTTCGTCTACCCCGCACAAAATCCGCCACTTTTTCGGGCAGGAAAAATTACTTGGCTGGAAGAACAGTCGACTCTATTCAAAAAGGTGCCTAAGGATTTTCTAATCTATCAATTACACCAACGCTATACTAATTAGTGGCAGCCACTGTACCTTATTGCAGAAAAAAGAAATCTGAACAATATTAACTGGATAATTTATATATACGGAGAAAACTTGTACCACTGCAACACTTTGCTTGAAATAACGCTCCGTGATTTGTTCAATTTTCGGTGGTATCCACATTTGCCAGCATTTAATACAGTCATAGTGGCGGAATACTTAAAATATGGTATAAACTCAATACTTTTTCAAAGGGGAATATATCCGCCTGAGTTTGTGAACACGCAGCAATATGGATTAGCAATTGTCAAAATTCAACAATCGTTTTCTTTGGACTTGAGCTCCAAAATGTCAACAAAATCCAGCACAAAAAGTGTAAATGGTCAATAGATTTTACTACAGGGAAAAATGCTGATATTCCGTTCACCGCTAGGTTATAATCCTTCAGTTGCACAACGTAGATACAGTCGTCCACTATGGAATGAATTTGTAAATTGTTTTAAATTTTAATTTTCATTATAATTACGTTCCGCACGTTCTTAGTTAATTTCGTCCAAGATAAGTGTAGATAGAAGTGCCGCTGGGCAATATTATTTTAACTCAATAAAAATTACTTTTGTGATAGAGCCTACAGACAGCAACTTGAAGCATTAAATTCCAATTTAATTCTTTTAACTAGATGGCGATGCTGAAGCGCTTCATCATGTCGTGGAATTTTCACCGTGAGTATTATTGATGTATTACACATTTTCTTTTGGTATACGCATACTTCGGCTTCTGTAGCGACTTACACATGTAGGACTTCCTTTTTATTGATATTCTTTTCATGTAGCTATATATAACTTCGATTTAATACTATATATATATATTTATTTGGCTTAAGTTTTTGATATATTTACATGTACGTACCTTGAAATAATGGTACTTTTGATTTAATACTATATATATATACATATACGGCTCAAGTTTGATATATTTACATGTATGTACCTTGAAATAATAGTACTTTTGATTTAATATTATATTTATATTTATGTGGCTCTAATTTTTGATATGCTTACCTGTATATACCTTTGAGCTAGTGATATACTTGTACATATACGTATGTGCCTTTGCGTGTAAATGAAGCATTACCTATCAGTAATTATAACGTGAACATGAACCGTTAAGAGTTTTAATTTCTCCTCTTACTTTCCGGAGCCCTCTCGCATGAAGGTCGCCTATGTCCGCCTAGTCTCTCTTTCCAGGTCAACTAGGGACTCTGAAGAATTATGCCCCTCAGAGTCAGATGGGAGGATGGGGCAGGCAAAGAAGGCAAAACATCTGCGCCTTCGATGGTATACAGGTAAGTGACGTAAGGGTCCCTTCAGGACCGAATGTGTGCCGGCTTTTGTGTTGATAGGCACGAAATTTTTTTGATTATGGCTGACGGCAGCGGCAGGTTTTTTGTGGAACCTCCCCACACTCTCCGCCAATAGTTGAGGCGAACTAGCGTGCCGCTTTGCAGTCAACGCTGCCCGTCGAGTGATCTGTCAGCTCATGCTGACACGAATTTAGTTAGGATCTATGTCCTGAACTATCACGTCACCATTAACAAAAAAAAAAATTGTTAATAATTTAAGGGAATTACGACCGAAGACTACAACACGTCACACACTAGTCCTGAAGGGACCGCATACACCACTCACCTAAAGATTATTCTAAGGATCGGATGATATTGTTACGAGCGTAGCCTTAGTTTCTTATTTAAAACACAATATTTCAAATATCATTACGAAGTTCTTCTTTTATTTAACTTCACTGTTTACTTTTATAATGTTTACAAACAATTATCAAATCAACTCGTTATAGTTATCACTACTACTGTACTTCTAATTATCGCAATCCAAATAATTTACTTGGTTCACTTCACTGTCTGAAATAAGACTCGCCTCCTGGATGTAGCGCCGTATTTATACTCTACAAATTATCCTAGAACCTTCCGTAAATTCTATTCTCCGCACCCAAAGTTTACTAAGATGTCACTAACCTAAAGTTGTTGCCATTTTGCGCGTAACACTGCTCCCTTCTTAAAATTGTTCGCCCCCAGCTACAGGTGATCCATGATCTTGATGCTCGCAGTATTGACGCAAACGATTCAGGAGAACGATTTTCCGTTTGCCTCTTGTACCACGCTGAATCCTGTATACCATGTTATTGTTTCTAGTTTCAATCCTCTTTGGTAATTTTGAAGAACGTGGCCTCGTGCACATCAGCGAATCGTTGTCTTAGCGCCGTTACGTAGTATTCTGGTAACTTTTGTTCGCCTCTGGGTATACTAAACTTGAGCTCGTTAGGTAAGCGCCTCTCCCTTTCGAATATGACCCTTGCTGAGGTTTGTCCGGTCGAATTGTAAACAGCTGATATATAAGCCATTAGAAATATAGGAATATGTCGATCCAAAACGCGTTGATTATAGTTGACTACCTTACTTAGATGTTCGATTAATATTCTTTTGAAGCTGCCTCGAATTGTATCTTGCAAATACACCACGAATTTTATTCATCAAATATTGTAGGTTTCATTCTTCCAGCACCGGATATTTCAATTCCCTCGTTCCAAGGTTGACGATGCTTTATCCTCTCCAAATCTACTTTAAAGTTGTCGAGCTGCTCCGTGACATTTTGGACTTTTTGTTATACTTCCGACACTTTTTGTTGAACTTCTGACACTTCCTGCTCGATTTCTTCAATTTTCAAATTTTGTTCACCTATTTAGTTTTTCAGAAAATACTTCTGTTCCTCCAAACAAGTTTCTAAACAATTCTGAAAAGAACTCTTTTGTTCATCCCAACGGGATTAGAGGGAATTATTTTGTTCGTCCAAACGGGTTTCGAGAGAATTCTTTTGTTCCTCAAAAGCATTCTTTTGTTAGTCCAAACGAGTTTCCAGAGAATTCTTCTGTTCTTCAAGAGCATTCTTCATCTGTTGGGCTGAAAGCTCCAATTTACCCATTAAAGCACTCAAAAGTTGTTCCATGTTCATCTCAGATTTTTTTCAGCTTCAGGTTCTTGGGAATCGTCTTCGAAAATTTCCAAAACTTCTCTAGGTCGCTTGACCAGAATATTCTTTGTGCCTGCCGTTTGTAATGATCGTTTGCTCAATTCCAGTTTCAAATCCTGTACTCGAAGCTCGTCCAGTTTACGTCCCATTGCTTTAAATTATCTTCCAGAACTTTCACCTAAAGCACAGAATCTCTTTCAATTTCGCCAAAATAATCACACTTTGTCTTAAGTCAAATGCCTGTTATGGTCGCGGGTGTAAACATAGCCTTGTCATAGTACAGACATCTACCCACCCATGACTGTCAATGGAATAGCGGACACCATGCGGTGGAATAGAGGGAAACGGGCAACGAAAAGGCCGGAAGAAGTGACCGCCGGCCATCGGGGATTAAGTGTTGAACAGAGGAAGGTGAAGGATGGGAGTTTTTAGTTAAAGAAGTACAGTGTTCAAACACATAACAAAGATGACAATGCAATTTATGCAACAATCAATAAATTGCATTCATCGGTCAATAAACCGATTACCATGTAAGCACATTTATGCTCAATAGGTCACAAAACATAATTTGCTGAACCTTGTAGTGTACGTCTTAAGAAATTATTATTATTATTGTTAAGCTAAGCATTTTTCTAATTGTATATAAACGGTGTATATTAATAAATCAGTTGCTAATAACGTTTAAATCAATCACCTTGTTCACCCCCCACCAGAGGTAAGGGAACAAGAAAAACAACACTGCTCCTTGAAGCAGTTCTCTTTATCAACCACATTATGGAAGCATCTTTACATGGCCAACACTTGGCTATTCATCAGCAGCTCACCCACCACCGCAGCGGTCAAATGTAATGGAGTAAGAGAAGACATCATTCTCGATAAAATAGGAATAATTCAGATCAGCAACAACTGCCTCATCCAAACTAAGAAGAATACACTAACATCAACAATAACTGCTAAGATACCAGTTAAATCGACATTTAACAAGGCAATGAATTTCAACATAAGCACCACTATAATGACAAAAAAAAAACACAGAGAAATCATTGAACGTGAACCAATTTTAAAATCATCCGACCATTTATTCGATGCAATTAGGGATCATGAAGTACTACAGCAGGACCTAGTGTCAGCCTCAACTATATTCAAATCAATTGGCCACCACACGGCCTCGGCAGTCAGTGCAATCGTAATTACCATCCTACTAATCACACTTGCATATAAGTTAAGGCGACAAGTACAGACCTGCTGCCCGCTAACGCGCAGGAAGGTTGAAGGCATCCCCGACATTAAACTTAGCCAAAGGACTCCGCAACCCGCTAAGCGAACCAGCCTAGTTCAACATGCAGATTCAAAATCATCAACAAACCCGAGATTCACCTTAAAACTACCTCCACACGACCATATTGCGACTGCAGTCACCAAGGGGGAGAATGTTCAAACACATAACAAAGATGACAATGCAATTTATGCAACAATCAATAAATTGCATTCATCGGTCAATAAACCGATCACCATGTAAGCACATTTATGCTCAATAGGTCACAAAACATAATTTGCTGAACCTTGTAGTGTACGTCTTAAGAAATTATTATTATTATTGTTAAGCTAAGCATTTTTCTAATTGTATATAAACGGTGTTAATATATTAATAAATCAGTTGCTAATTATCAGTCAACGTTTAAATCAATTACCTTGTTCACCCCCAACCAGAGGTAAGGGAACAAGAAAAAACATACAGTAAGAAGTGAGCCTGAGTCAGAAAAATAGAAAAGGATTAGGCGATAAGCAAAAATTTAGGAAAACGAAGAAGATTGCGAAGATTTTAGAGGATTAAGTCGAAGGATGAGGTTAGATGCATGAGGTGATGATTGCACAGCGACGTCGTGAGGCCACCAGAGCGCTTACAGGAAATGTCATTATTACTCTCAAGTTACGAAGTAATCTTGGTACAATATACATAAGACATTTAGTTGATAATTTTATTAACATTACTCCATTATTTAATTTAATTTTCGTTATATATATGCGTACTAGTAGAAATTTCGTGGACTATATTAATAATTAAAGAGAAAATTATTATTGCCGTTAGAAGTACAGATCGCCTGAATAGACGACCTATCTTTAAATCAAGTAAATTCAATTTCGTTATATACATAATACTAGTAAACATTTCGGGACTTATATAAGTAAAATAGGTACCTACTTGCCGTGTTGCCGGTAGTACAAGAGAGTGCCTAAAGGAAGACATATCATTATTCTCAAATTACGAAGTAATCTTTGTTTAATATACATAAAATATTTAGTTAACACATACCCCTACATACACGTATCATTAAGCATTTCGGGGACTATGACTTATTAGTGTTGTTAGGTCAAAAGAGATCCAGGAAGTAGCATATGGAAATATTCCAAGTTGTATTTAATTTTTTTGTCATGCTTAGTAGGGTTGTTAGTCAAGTCCTAAAGTTACCCTTTTTGAGCTTTCCAATAGAATAATACAGCCACCTCAGGCATTCACTGTTTAAATTTTTTTAATTACTTGTTAATTAAGGCAACAATTGAAATCATCGAATTCTAGGTATATTATAAAACTTCTTTTTCTTTGGCTTTCCCACGAGAAGCTTATCCAATTGAGTCATAGACGTGTAAGTTTGAATAGTGCAAACCAACGAGAGTGAGTGTTATTTTTCGGTTCTAAGTGAAGGATATCAGACCGTGTTCCAGGAGGCCTCTTGGAGACGAAAACTGTAACAAAAAAAAATTAAGAAAAAAAAACGAACGCACGACGTGCATCATCAGCTGTAAATCCTCTGAAAACAGAAGTCGAGTGGTTTTGTCTAAGGAACAGTCTCATTGGGTTTGCTCTGCATGACGTAGTTATAACAGACAGAGGACCATTGGAACTGAAAGACAATTCTACAATTCTACAATTCTGCGGGGGTGAAATTAAGAAAAAAAAAAAAAAACATTTTTTTTATGTTAAGCAGTAAGGAAAAATAAAGTATGAAATGAGCTAACTCCCCTATTGTTTCTCTTCTCTTTCCTTCTCCCGAGGTTTCTCTTTCTCTTCTAAACAGGTGAAGGGACATCTTAACCGAGTAGCCAGGATGTCATGGGAGGCCGGGGACGGCAATGGATCAGGTCATCCGATCCTTAGGATCAACTTCAGGTGAGTGATGTACGCGATCCCTTCGGGATCAGTGTGTGCCTTTCCTTTTTATGAGTCTCCGTTTCAGGAAGACAGGCACGATTTCTTTTTTGTTCATGGTAAGGTGACAGCGGCAGGTATTTCGTGGTACCCACCCCACTCTCTCCGCCGATAGCTGAGGCAAGCTAGCGTGCCGCCCTGCAGTCAACGCTGTTACCGAGTGATCTGTCACCTCATGCTGGCAGTCTGGACTTCATGTCCAAACCAATCACTCAAAATTGTAATAGTACCATAACATGCCACCACTTAATTTGCAAATTTATTTTACTTGACACCAGTTGTTACGATCCTGGCCTTAGTTTGTTATTTAAAACACAATATTTCAGATATCATTAAAAAGTTCTGCTTTTTCTGAACCGTGAATGGCTTCCTTCATATTCAGCTCTTGATAGAGTTCTTGGGTAAGGAGAAATCTGAATGTCAGATGGACAGTGTGCTATTTCACTATCAAATTAAATTTCACTTGGAATTAGAATTTCGTCCATTGAAATAACTCCTTTCTTTGGACTTTGCGCAACTACATCATCATCTGAAATATTTTTGGTTACGGCTATTGGTGGAATACCATTTAACGATTCGAAATGTAATAGCGAAGGATTCGATGTAATGAATTCTTTAGCGTCAGGATTCAATTGTGAAGTCATACCGTCTACTTCTTTATCCGTACTATCTAATATTTGCGATTCCGAAATTTCTAACGTACCGCCTCCTCTGATTCAACTACCCTTGAGAGGTGCTCTGCTGATTTTCTTCTTGTGGAATGGATTCTTGTGGATTGGATACGTTTCTTCTATACTTTTGGGAATTTCCTTTTCGCCCTCGTCATTTAGACGCATATACTTCCATTCACCCTCAGATTCTTCACAGCTTTCAGGAGCTGTTGCCTGGTAAATTTGCTCTATCGATTGATTATCTTCCTTTTTTTTATTTTAAGAACTCTCCCTGATATTTATAAAACTATCGTTTCTGCACAAAATGTTTCAACTTTTTTTCAACGTATAAAAATTGAAAAACTTTCATGATAAACACAAATTTAAACGTTTAAGCTGCGCATTTTAAATACAATCATGAAGCTGTAGATGAGAAAAATTAAATCGTCTTGGCCTCGCTTCTCTAAACTTTCAACTTTGTTTTATTGTCTTTTTTGAATTATTATAAAACACAAAAGAGCACAAAACTTGGCAAACGTATAATTAATTATGAATAATATTTTCTTCCTGCAATTTTGCAGGAAACTTGCAACTTATAGTTTCAATAAAAAAATTCCCATAACCTGTCAGACACGAACGCAAGGTTAACTAATTTCATCCAACGATCATATGTCACTAACCTAAAGTTGTTTCCATTTCCAACAGATGTCGCTTGCGAAACTTTGTGACGCGTAACAATATGATCCTGGTGCCGTCCCCGGACTTCCATGGCATCGTTGGCACACAGTTAACGAGAGATTTCAGGAAGGGGAATGATGAGAGAAACTCCAAGTCTCTTAATACATTTTATATAAACCTTTTATTTCCCCTATTTCTTCTCTGATACCATTAAATTTATACAAGTATTATACATACAAAATATTCACAATAAAGTTGCTTATCTTGATCACTCCCAAATCTCTAATGGATGGGCATTCTCGAGTGGATTCTAGTACTGCGTTGGGATTTACCCAAAAGGGATTTCCGTTATTTTCCTTTTTATTTATAGTTACGACGTATTTGAGCAAAAAAAAATGTTTAATCTTTTTTACCGTCGGGTTTCTCAAAAAGGCCTTCTGGAGAACTAGCTAGTACCATATCTACCGAAACGCGCCCGAGGCAGATTCTCCTTTTGGGGACCGATATCAAGTTGGTTTTTCGCTGGACCACTTCTGAGTGTGTTGGTTCCATGTAGTTATTCCGGTGCTCCTACTCAAAGATAGCTCTAGGTAAGTCTCTAAATTAACGTAGTAATTCATTTGATGTATAGTTTAATAATAATTTAAATGATATTTCGGCACATATCGCGAAAAGTAATATTTTTATTCATTTTCAGGTGCTCCTGTATAAGGACAGCACTCGGTAAGTCTCTAAATTAACGTAGTAATTCATTCAATGTATATTTTAATAATAACTGAAATGACATTTTTGGCACATATCACAAAAAGTAATAATTTTATTCATTTTCGGTGGTCCGGTACAAAGACAGCACTCGGTAAGTCTCAAACCTAATGAATAAAGTCCTTCGACGACGATTTTATAGTGTTATTAATATAATGACACTTAGATAACGAAAATTTACATAAGTTTTATTTCATTCGGGTGTTCCTACGACTAAGTAAGTCCATAGTCTATTGACTAAAGTCATTCGAAGAATATTTGATAATTTTATTAATATATTGACGCTCAAATAACGAGAATGTATCTAAATTCTTTTTTAATTCAGGTGCTCCTTCGAAATGACTGCATTAGGAGTTATGCCAGCACGTATCCATATATGACAGGCGGTTTCACTTCATGAAATGTGAGGTTATCTCCCCACCTCCCCCCTTTGATAGTGCCTGTAAATCTATAAACTACTATTGTTTTCACTGATTAAACTAATATATGTTATAAATTATAAAATAGGTTATAGATTAAATTAAATTTTGTTTTGTTCTTTTTCAGGCGCTCCTGTATTGCGTACCGCGCAGTAAGTTCTTGCACCTACCTTTCGTCGCGTATGTAACACCCTGATTTTTTCCCAATTTTTAACCGGTACCCTAAATATTGTATTGAAATTAAATTTCAATGTTACTTATCTTGAGATTTTTTTTTTATTTGCAGGTGATCCGTAAGCTGAACCGCTATCTTGATGTAATTCTTGGCTGATTCGCACTTTTGCATTTTATAGATTTGATTGGGTTTTTCCTTTTTTCTGTCTTAATTTTTGTGTGATGATTTATTATCTTTTTTGATTAAATAAAAACTTTTGATTCGTGGTGGATGCTTTTTTTTTAAGAAAATCATTTCCCACTTTACTGCTTCCTCTTCCAACAATTGCACAAGAATCAATATGTCTGCCTTCCCTTCTGTCATTTTTTTCCGGCATCTTCCTGGGTCTCAATGTTCCCGCACATGGCATGCTTCTTTCCTCTGACAGCTACTGAGTATAGAGGTCAGTACCATAGCATACAATATTAATATCGTGATCATATGCTACCATAACAGAGCACAGGGACGGTTGAAGAATTACAACTTGAGGAATAGTTGGAGAAGTTATAACTGGAGCTTGAGTAGATTGAGGAGTTGTTACCCTCATTCATTAACAGCTTGATGAGCTTGCATAAAGTTGTCGTAAAACTTTGAGATGAAGCGTGTTTGCTATAATCACGGGGGATAGTAACTTCCTGCCTAGAAATCTAAATATTTCCTTTGTAAATATTTGCCTAACACGCCATGTGCAGATAGACGTATTGTATCACATGTATACTTGATAGTGTGTAACGATGGTTCTTGTTCTAAAGCAACTCTGAACGAAGTATGCACGACTCTCAATGGAGATCCTTGACACCCAGCCGACCCTATGCCGGCTTGGCCAGAGTGCGTGAAATGGATCTATAACGTAAAACTGATCAAGTGTAACGGCTGTAACTCTTGAGATCTATGAGCGTAGGGGCTGCGCTGTGTCCGACTATCCACTGGTTACGCGCGAGTCCCAACATAATTACGCATTTACCTAGCAGTGCATATCTACATACATATAGTATGTTCATATATATCACACCATCTTTTTGTAGATAGAACTGGTTACAGAAACTGAAATATCCAGATGTTAAACAGAACTCCAAAAGATGTATGTGTGAAGCGCTAATGTCGGAGGATGAAATGAGCTGTTGAATGACACTTAGCACTTCCTGTACAGGCACATTAGTAAACAGTGTGGCTCTTTTTAAAATACAGAAGGTGTCATCCACATACCTGTGGCCATGGGCCTGCCTTTAGCGCCTATAGTTGCTGACTTATGGATGGAGCAATTTGGGAAAACAGCTCTAAGCAGTTCACAACAAAAACCTAAAGTGTGGCTCAGGTATGTGGATGACACCTTCTGTATTTTAAAAAGATCTGAAATCGAGAGTTTCTTACAACATCTAAACTCTCAACACTCCAAGACCGAGTCTACGTTTGAGCAAGAACAGAACGGATCCCTTGCGTTTTTGGACGTTAAAGTTATACGGAAGGATGATGGCACGTTAGGACACACAGTTCATCGCAAAATAACGCACACTGATCGTTACCTACATGCTACCTCACACCACCACCCAGCAAATTTAAGATCCGTTGTCTCCACACTAGTTCACCGTGCCCACAGAATCTGTGATGATGACCATTTGGCGGCAGAACTTAAGTATGTGGATAATGTTCTGAAATTCAATGGCTACATAAGAAAACAACGGACTTTAAAGCCTATTTTATCAAGGGAAAGGGACAAAAGTCAGGAGAAGTTAAACCAGAAGAGAGCTTTCCTGCCCTATGTTAGAGGTATCACAGATAGAGTGGGAAAAGTTTTAAAGCGACACGGTGTTAAATCCTTCTTTTTACCACCTAAGAGGGTGATAAATCACCTGCAATCACAAAAATAACGCTTTCCACTCCAAACACCAGGCTTATATGCAGTGCGTCATATTATATTGGGCAAACACAAAGAAGTATTGCTACCCGCTTAAAAGAACATATAAATCCTATAAGCAAGAACCAGCGGGAAAAATCTGCAATTTGCGAGCATATTCTTGACCATCCAACAGAACATCATTGGATTCATTTTGAAAAGGCAGAAGTCCTGGCTCGCGAGCCTTATTATACTCCTCGTCTTGTTCGTGAGGCGATTGAAATAAAACGTCGACTTAATTTCAATCGCGACAACAGTTTCCAGCTTTCACGAACTTGGGATCCCATCCTTAAAACATATCCTCAGGGTTAATCCGAAATAAGCTTGGCTTAAAAAGTGACGTAGTGAGTTATATGTTTGTTCGCGAAACTCTGTACAACTGCAACTACAAATGCATCAACCAAGGCAACAACATACGCACCGGTACAATCTGCGTAGCTCCAATCGTATGTAACATTTCAGGCAGTTACCCGGTGACCACGCTCAATGTAACTTGAAGCAAAACATTCGGGGTGAGTACTTGTTTCAGCACTCATTAAATAATTTATTTATACCGCGGTTAATCCGGAAAACGTATTAAAAATGTATAACATTCAAAATAGTAACAGATCACAAACCCTTAACGTGGATGATGAATTTAAAAGACCCTAACTCTCGATTAGTCCGATGGCGACTAAAACCAGAAGAGTATGATTATTAAATCCACTATAAGAAAAGTATCCAAAATTGTAACGCGAATGCGCTGAAGAGGATAATGCCCAAAGAATCTGTAAATTTCCAAAACGGATCTCTACCCTATCGAAAATGATGTCAGAAGCACGAACACATCTATACAGTGTCCACTATCCATTCTACCCAAGAAAATATGGATGATTTCGGAAAGACCATTTAACGAATTTGCATTGCATTGAAATCTACCGGGAACCCTCACGTATCGCTAAAAATGCTCTTTAAGAACAAGGAAAGAAGGATTGCACAAATTACTGACAGCTCTGAACCGATATTAACCGAAATTTTAAAGAAATATCTCCCACTTAATTATTTAACTGCTGTAGCGGTGATATTTTTAAAACAGTGCAAGTTGTTAATTCTAAATTTTTTTCTAATTCTAAAACATTTAAACTAATCAGATGTACAGAGATACTCAAAGATATAACTGACAGTGACAAACAGGACAAAATCATTCACGAATACCACACTAATAGCAATCATAGAGGTATTAACGAAACCTTACTCCATCTCAAGAGAAAATACTTCTTTTCCTTCATGAAAAATAACATCAGTAAAGTTAAAAATTTAAGTAATCGGGAAATCCACCCCGAATAAAATATATAACTCCAGAAACTCGGAACGAAACTTTGAATATCATTCATGTAGACATCTATTCTATTAACAATCAACAAATTCTCATAAATATAGACAAGTTTTCAAAATTTGCAGGTGCTTACACACTGCCCTCTAGAAACAGCTTCTCAATAATAAATCTCTGAAGCATTATACGAGTCTTCATGGAATTCCCAACAAAATCGTTTCAGATTCTGGTAGCGAATTTACCGCAACCATTTTCAAAGATTTCTGTAAACAGTACAAGATAATTTTCCACACTACATCAATCCAGCAAAGTAGTAGCAACTCGCCCGTTGAGAAATTGCATTCAACGTTAACGGAAATTTATAGAATTTCAATTCAATTCAATAATTTATTTAATGTATACAACAAGATATCTTTTAATTTTGCATACGAGATATAAAATGGAGAGAATTAAATAAAAAGTAAAAAAAAATTTAAGCTATCTTACAATTATGTGCTTACAATTATCTAACTAATATATAAAGATGAAGAATAAGAAAAAGAAAAGAAAAAGAATAGAAAGATGAAGATATGATAAAAATCAACCTGCAGTTATTTTAGGAGCGGACCCAGCTCATGCATTCGCGACCTCAAACCACTTCAGTGGATACTAAATATTGAATTAATTTCTCTCTGAAAATCCTCGTCGAGCTAATCGTTCTGTTATCATTGGGAAGAAAGTTCCATTTACGTGCAATGTGGACAAAGTAAAAGCGTTGCCCAACTAGTGTGCGGAATCGGGGTATAAGTAGGCTGAAGTGGCGGTGCGATTGCAAGAAACCCAGGTGTTCGAATAAGTACAATGGTGAACGTGTGTTTATTAGACGATGTAAGAAATTTAGGGCAGTGACATCACGATAAGCATTCAATGAACACCCTAGAACTGAGGGAGCATATTGTGATACATGATCAAAGCGACGTAGTCCATAAACAAAACGGACACAATCGTTGAATGCTACATTAAGCTTACGATTACAGGCTGCATTGAGGGAAGAGAAGATAGTACTGCAGTAAACAAAATGAGGAACAAGCAGAGCCTTGACCAGTTTGAGTCGCAGACCAACTGACAATAACCTCCCTGAGAGCCATAACCTGCGGAGGCCACCATAGATTTTACGGACTATACTACAAACTTGAGCGCAGCAGGTTAGTTTGCTGTTAAGGGCAACTCCAAGGCTAGTAACCTTTTCGGAGAAAGGTATTATCTCATTATTCAGCAGTGTGGGAGGCAATAACTCCGTGTATAGTACCCCACTATAGAAGGCTATGCAGGTCGACTTCTTCGAATTGAGCAAGAGCCGGTTAGATTCAGCCCAAGCAGATATTCTATTTAGATCGCCATTAATGCGAGCAACACAGTCCTCCTGCAATCCAATAGGTCTAGACAGATAGAGCTGCACGTCATCAGCATATATATGCAAATTCGCATCCATTACCACATGCGGAAGATCATTTATAAACAATGAAAAGAGTAGAGGACCTATAATGGAGCCTTGTAGAACTCCAGAATCGATGGAAAGGGAGTTAGATTTAACTCCATCAACTAGGACTTGTTGGAAGCGATTGGATAAAAATTCGCTGATCATTCTAATTGCAGTTAGGGATAAAAAGCATGACAAATTCTTAGCTTGTGTAGAAGAAGTGTGTGGTCAACGCTGTCGAATGCTTTAGTAAAATCAAGCAGAACTAATATAGATAGATGATTATTGTCTAGCACGCCTCGAATATCTGTAGTGACTTTAAGTAAAGCAGTCTCGTAGCTATGCCCAGTGCGGAAACTAGACTGCCATCTGAAGAGCATGTCATTCCGATCGATAAAATAAATTATTTGCATGGCCATTACCCTCTCCAATACTTTCCCTAGGAAGCATAGTATACTTATAGGACGAAAGTCGCTCGGATCGTTAGGAGCAGAGTTCTTTGCCAGTGGTAATACTATAGAATTTTTCCACTTAGGAGGAAATTGAGAGTACGTGAGGCAAGAATTGAATATGTATAGCAGAGAGCTACATATAACTGGAAGGAGAAGCTTAATAAATCTAGGTGGGATACTGTCATCACCAGTGGCATCTGATTTGATATCATCAATGGCCTCTAACATCTCAGAAACTGTTGCACATCGGAAGCTGAAGTTTACTGATTGTTCTACAAAGTTTAAAGGAGCTGCATGAGCAACTATTGGAGTAGCGAGCGTAGACGTTGTGAAAAAATTATTAAGAGCGTTGAATACCCATTTACGCAGATTAGACCATAGTTTCTTTGGTGTTAGAGAAGGGTCGAGTATTCTGCTAAAATAAGCCTTTTTGCACTTTTGATTTTCTCGTTTACTAGGTTTCTTACGGATTTATACATAGCACGACTCTGAGAAGTTTTGAACAACTTGTAACGACGGAAAAGATATTCTCTTTCAGCAATCATGATCTCAATTTCAGGAGAATACCACGGACATCCGACATCTTTTATGCGCTTGGTCCGCTCGGGTGCGAATTTATCATGTAAAAATTTAACCAATGCATAAAATATTTCTAATTGATCATCTACAGAGTTATAATTTTTAATAAACTCCCAGTGAAGCACTGATGCCTCTTCGAGTAAACTCTCAGCATTAATTCTATTGTAGTTGCGAGACTTTAGAACTCTGGGCTGAATAGTGAAATGGAACTCGTAGGATAGGAAGATGAAGTCATGATCGAAAATACTAAGCGGACTTAGTTGATTGAAGATTAAGACTTTGTTTATGTCAGAGCTGAAGAACATATCCAAGAGTGAAGGATTGTTGCAGTTAAAATAGGTAACCTCAGTAGAATTTACCACGTTAAGATGAAGTGACTCGAAAAGGTGTAAAAATGAGTCCACGTTTTGATCTCTACGTAGTATATTTACATTAAAATCTCCAGCCAAGATTACGTTAGAATACTGATGGGAGATATGGGTGAATACCTCTTCGAGCTCTGTAGTGTTCTCGGGGCAGAATTTGTTGGGAGGACAGTAGATACAAGCCAATAGTAACTTGTCTGAGCCGCAGCCAACTTCCACACAAATAAATTCAATTTCGTTGATGCTAGAGTGTTTTATAACTCTAAATTTAAGTTCATCCTTTACGTAGACCGCCACACCGCCCCCAACACGATCTTTTCGATCGTTACGATAAAGTTTAAATCCTGGGATGTTTACCATACTGGAAGGAATATGCTCGTTTAGCCAACTTTCAGAAACTAATAGAGCGTGCAATTTTGTGTCGCGAAATATTTGATGCATTTCAAACATCTTAGCTCTTTAACTACGCGCATTTAGATGACAAATGTTCAAACCATTCGATCTAGAGGAAAATAATTTAAGCATCGCTCTAACACTGTCCAAACTTGTCATATTATTGATACTTTAAGTGAACTTATGAACTCACACGAGGATCCATAGAGATCGAGCAGAAATGGAATTCTCAAAAGAAGCAACATGCATGAGTAAGTCAACTCCAGGCAGAATAAGGATAAAGAGATAACTAGTATGCATTTGACAACCAGGCTGAAAATAAAAGATTTAAAGATACTAAAAACTAAAAATTCAATAAGAAAAGTTACATTAACATAGAAGCTCAATAGATAATTTAGTCCAGTTAAGAAAAAAAGAAATGAAAAACAAACATAAACAAAATCAAAATAAATCATAGAGTAATGTCGTTGTGTATGCATCAATGATAACAGCAAGCCCTGATGACGTTAATTTGAAATAATTTCACTCAGCTGTTCCAAATAGGTCAATTTAAGAGCGGGACGAGATTCATCTGGTTTAATGTACACAAAACCATTCCTAGTGCGTACAGAAAGCAGTTTGCCTTGACGGCGCAGATCTAGAGCCGTTTGCAGAATTTTGTTGTTTTTAGGCGATAAACTCTCGAAACAATAGATCCGACTATCTGTAGTGAAACCGCTATCGATGGTATTCAGTGAAGATAAACGATTTTCAAGTTGCTGCAATTTTCTGTCAAGTAAAGATGTAAGCTTTGTGATGAGATTGACTTCATTGATGTTAGGAAAATTTAATTTAGCATCACCAGATTCGTTGCTAACGATCGGCTCAGTTAATGCTGATTTAGCTCGAGTCTGTGCTGATGTAACGGTAGCACTATCCGAATTCTTTCTAGTGCGCTCAGCAGAATGCTGACCTCGAGATGGTTTTTTGGGTGACATAACTGAAGAGGTTATTGACTCGAAGATTGAAGTGCACACTAACTTTATGTTTTATCACGTAAACCAAGATGACAATCAATAATGTTTTAGCGGACAAAAAAAAACAAAAAAACACGAAAACAAAACGATCTGCAGCTGTATGAAATGTAATCGGTTTGGAAAAATAATACAGGAGCTATCGCAAACACGTCTACTCACTATCATACATCGATCACTAATCAGAATAATTCGTCATAGACTCAAAGATAGAGACCGCGAAGAAATCATGAATGAAACTCTCATAACATAAAATAATGCGATCCATTCTTCCACGAAAATAACCCCATATGATGTTTTCTACGGTCGTACTTACAAATTTAATAAGCAATTAGATGAAAATGTCCACGATTATCTAAAAAGATTAAAAGAATTCAAACATAAATCTTCCCCACTTGGGCAGAAAGTTACGAAGAATATAGAAAAACTCAACGAAAATAGAGATAGCCCCATAGAGTATAAAGTAAATAGACATATACAAAAAAGAAGATAGAAGAAATAAACTAACCTGTAGATTTACAAAACATAAAGTGAAAAGGAATAAAGATGTAAACTTAATATCCACAAAAAGAAATTGGATAAATCTGAAAACGTAAATTCCATGTTGACTCCTTTGATACTGGGACAGAAAATGGAAATTCAAGACTTGACGAACAGCAACGGACTTCTTCCAATGAAACTAGGGACGGCTAAAACGATACGAGGAAATAACAAATTACGTCATATAGTACGACTTGACCATTAGGAACAGACCACCAACAAAAGTTTCAGACGCACTGAAGACCTTTGAACACCTAAACGAACTAACTGATTCCCTAAATATAACAAAATTTAAAGTAAAAGAACTAGAGCATAAGCTACAGACATTATCGCTTAAGTGTAGGAACAAGAGGGGACTCATAGACGGATTGGGAACTGTAATTAAAAGTATAACGGGTAATATGGATAATAAAGAAGCAATTAAATTAAACGAACAAATAGAATTAATATTAAAAAACGAAAACATCATTATTAACGAGATTAATCGAAAAACTAAAATAAATAATCAAATGATTGAACGATTTCGGAATATCACAGAGCACATAAACACTCAACAGCAAATAATTACAGACTATTTGAAGCACACACAAGATCAATTTAGGCACAAAATATATTCAGAAGATGCAACCATTAAACATATCCAATTTTTAAATCAAATAAATTATAATATAGATTTACTTAATAATCATTTAAGCAGTATCGCAGAAGCTGCAGTTCTCGCAAAATTAAACATTATTCCCAAACAAATACTAAATCCAACGGAACTTTCAGAAATATATTCTATTTTCCAAAAACAAGATATAGCAATAAACTCAGATCAGTACATCTACCACATCTTCAAGTGTATTATAACCATACAAACATCGTTTTTAATATTCAAATACCAATCATACCAAATGAAACATATTCTGTATTCCACATAATCCCCTTACCAATTGAACATAGTAAAACAATCCTCACCAAACCATACCTTATCATGAATCCTAGTAATATTCAATAGACAAAAAGTCCCCAAATATACTACTGTAAGGAAACGGCATACAGAGAAAAAACAGATAGTTCGCAATGTATCGGAAATCTATTGGACAATAAACTAGCGCACTGTGTACTTCATAATAAAGAAAGTGACATAGAAATATTTCAACCAGAGCCTAACTACATTGCTCTAATCAAAATTCCGCAGGAAACATTTATCACCACTTGCATCCCTAACATACATAAAATCAAAGGATCAGCACTTATCCACTTCAACGGATAAACATATACCCCACAATATTCAACGAAATCAACGCAACAATAAACACGAACAGTATACATCTGAAAAGTATCAATTTGCACAAAGAGGATTTACGGAACTCCTGGAACCACACGTACATCAAAAGGAGTTTTACAAGACATCGAGTCTTTGTGGATACGTACTGATCATCATAATCGCTGTCACCTACATAGGAATATATCTAAAGCTTAAAAGAGATTATAAAAGACATCAAACTAATACTTCGCCAATTATCTCAATATTCGCTCCTGTCAACGAACCTGCAAGGATCCATTTTCTTTGGCCGTCGCTCAGCTCTAGGGGGGGGGGAGGAGTTACAAGTCCAGCATAATTACGCATTTACCTAGCAGTGCATATCTACATACATACATATGTTCATATATATAAATTCATTTTTGTTAATCTTTCAAGTTTGTTAATCTAAATTATTTTCCTTCATAGCTTTTAAAAAATTATATTTGTTTTGTCAAGTGTTATGGAAGTATGTTGAGAATGATTTGACTTGGACGTGAAGTCTAGACTGTCAGCATGAGCTGACAAATCACTCGGTGGACAGCGTTGACCGCAGGGAGGCACGCTAGCTCGCCTCGGCTATTGGCGGAGAGTGTGGGAAGGTTCCACGAAAACATGCCGCTGCCACCAGCCATATACAAAATAAATTCGTGCCTGTCTATACAAAAGGCCGTAGCACACATTCAGTCCTTAAGGGACCTTTACACCCGTTACCTACATCTATTGGGAAGGCACAGATGTTTGGCCTCCTCTGCTCGCCCCAACCACCCAATCGACACTGAGGGCAGATAGTTTTCAGTGTCCCTATTGACGACCTGAAACCTTAGAGGAGTAGTGAACCTAGTCGACCTTCATCCTGAAAGGGCTCCGGGAGAGTGAAAGGAAGAGATTAGAAAACACCCTGCATTGCGACGTTATAAAAGTAGCATATTGCTACATGCAATACGCTACGACCATAACAAAAGTAAATTAATCAGGACTGTAAAAAGCATTAAACAGCAAAATTGCAAGTTCACAGAGTTCATCAAATTTAATCGAACTCCTTGCGCAACCTAGAAATGCTTAGGTAATGTCTACCAGGTAAAGTGTAACGATACCTGTAAAATTTATTCAAAAGTAGTAAAAGCTCCGTTCTTATTTTAAGCTCGTGTCGTCCAGTATAGGAATAAATACAAATAAATTTTGATTAAAATTCAATTAATTGTTTTTTCCATTTATTATTATTTTATTTTTATTATCAAATGCAAAAAAAATATATAACTCGCGCGCTTTTTTTATACAACATATTTGCTATTTTAGACACATACTTGCCTAAAACACATGCTGAAATTTAAAATGCATGCGTTTTTCCTTTTTTTTTAGTTTTACCATTTGTAGACACATATTTGTCAAAGGTCTTTAGGGCAAATGTCCTTTTGGCAAACGTCTTTAGAGGAATTGTCATAGACCCGAAATCATACCGCCCGATCACAGTGACATCTTTTTCCCTAAAAACTATGGAAGAGATAATAAGCACATTCATCGTTAACGAAAAGCCACTTCCCAGTCATCAATATGCCTACCCGTCAGGAAAATCAACTAATCAACTTACACAATCAGTCATTAACATTAAAGGCAATACCCCAATAGAAGGAATATCACTGAGGAAAGGCTGTGAACCATCGAAAGTGATGGATAGACGAGCTCATGACAAATCTCTCGAATGCGAGATATGATGTACTGTTATACTAAAGACATAGTCATAACAATAAGCAGTCATGATGGTACGGTGTGGGACCTAAGCCTAAGCGCCCTCGAACTTGTTTCTGGCTGGTCAGAAAGTAAGGGACTGAGCATCAATCCTAGCCAATATCACATGGAAAAGGAAACTTAGTCTACGAGCATCCTCCTTTCACGGAACGAACATACCTACAACTCTCTAAAGAGGTAAAGTTTCTAGACCAATGATTATCTACGGCACCTTCGTATGGTTAACCAAAGAGTTTCAAAATGATCCCCAATAGCCTCTAAGTTGACAGACACAATTCGCAAGACTCTAAGATTTGGGCGCCGCTTTGAAGTCATGATAGAAGCCCGTCGATGTTTGGAGAATAGTGGACTGCAGTTCCTACATGGATCACTCGTCTGGCATTCAGACGGATCTAAGAAAGAAGGTATGGTGGGTGTGGGATTCTATGGGCCGCGATATAAATTACACAAGCTCTTCTGATCCTACTGTTTTTCAAGCAAAAATCCATGCCATAAAAACATGCATTAAAATCAATCTACAAAGAGGCTATCGGTACGCAAGCATATATATAAACTTCGACAGCCACGCCACATTACAAGCACTAAATTTCAGTGTCTTCACCTCAAAACTTGTTTGGGACTGTAGAGATGTACTAGATTTACTATCAAAGGATAATAATGTAATGTTTAGGTAGGGTGTCAGAACACGAGAGCATGAAGATAATGAGACTTCTGAACACTTTTTTTTTATATTATTAACCCAAGCTCAGGGGATACCCTATCATGCAAAGGACAGCATGGCAGGAAGGAGATAGGGAAAGGATTAGCGGATATGAGGAGAGTAGCCCTTAAACATCAGCAGATTGTATGCCGGAGGAAAAACAGAAGATGTTAAACTGTTCCACATTCGCACTGTTCGGGATAAAAAAGCATCACGGAATTTTACTGTACGGCCGAAAGTAATTTGAAGGGTAAAAGGATGTGCGCGATTCGCAGCGCGAGTATTGCTTGCAGGAATCACTCGACAAGGGATTAGACTAGATATTTCATCAGAACATTGACCATGCATGTAGCGATAAAGGAGCGAAAGGCATCCAACATTGCGGCGGTGCTCGAGTGAGTCGATATGACAAGCTACTGCTACATCGCCAATTAGCTTGAAGACTCTCTTATGTACAATATCCAATGAAGCTAATTCTGTGCGACCAGCCGCAGTGTTATGTAACTATCTTGAGTGATTGACATCGGACGTGAAGTCCAGACTGCTAGCATGAGCTGACAGATCACTCGACGGACAGCGTTGACTGCAGGGCGGCACGCTAGTTCCCCTCGGCTATTGGCGGAGAGTGTGGGGAGGTTCCACGAAAAACCTGCCGCTGCCGTCTGCCATAATCAAAAAAAAAATCGTGCCTAAAACCAAAACGCCGCACACATTCAGTCCTGAAGGACCTTTACGTCACTTACCTACATCCAAATCGAAGGCGCAGATGTTATGCCTTCCTTGCATGCCCCAACCACCCAACTGACTCTGAGGGCAAGATTTTTCAGAGTCCCTTATTGACCTGTAAAGGGACTAAAGCGGACCTATACGACCTTCATGTGAGAGGGCTCCAGGAAGTAAAGGAAGAAATAAAAGCTCTCAGAAAATCATTTTTACGTTATAATTATTTCCTTTGTTTTATTTCGACCTGCTTCTCGCTCCAACGTGTCCTACCGTTTAACGAGGTATGGACCCTTAGTCTTATAAAATTCTACTGACAGATATACGTTGCACCTGCTCTGCAAAAAAAATCCGCCATATGGGCTCACCTGACTGCACCTGACTTATTGTTTTCTAACTAAAGGATTATTCCTGCTTACATTAGCATTAGTATTAAAAAATTTTAGTCAAGTTATCTAGGACTAGTACTATAAAACTTTCAATATGTACTCACGTGGAGCCATCTGCGTGACTTTCTCATCAACGATGAGCGTTAGTATATGCTATAATTCAGGCTTGTATTTAAAAAAAAAATTTTGCGACTTTAATTCTAGCTATTAATTAAAATAATCTCACAAACATTTGGATATATCTACACCTTAATCTACGTTATTGGTTCAGAAAACTTGATGGATACATTTATAATTGTTACTCTAAGCTGTGCCCATATGTGATTCCTTTTTGTTATTTATTTATTGCAGGTATCTGAGGATTTCACTATGCTTCCGTCAAACTAGATAATCTATCGAATGGCACATGGCCCCTGCCGTACTCTCGGATGTAGGAAACATCAATAGTGCTACACACACGTATACTTTGGTGCTCTGAGGTTTTTATTATTTCTCCACGCACTCTCCTGAAGCCCTCCTGATGAAAAGGTCCGCTCCTCGCAGGGAGGTTGGGGCAACGGTGATGGAAACAGAACATCTGGGCTTCCAACTAAGTAAGTGGTAAGTAGTGTAAAGGTCCCTTCCGGACTGAGTGTGTGCAATGGCCTTTGGTTGTAGGCACGAAAATTTTTTTGTATATAGCTGGTGGCACAGCGGCAGGTTTTCGTGGAACCTCCCCACACTCTCCGCCAATAGACGAGGCGAGCTAGCGTGCCGCCCTGCGCTCGCTGTCCACCGAGTGATCTGTCAGCTCATGCTGGCAGACCGGACTTCACATCCAAGTCAATCGCTCTGATACAGTTCCATAACAATTCGTCTATCTAGATAATTATCTCCCGAACTTTCACAGAACATCCTCAAATACTAGAGGAGTATTCAATCGGCTACACGGAGCCCGTCTGATAATAAACTATGATAAGTGCCAGTTTTGCGGGTCAGAATTTGTTATGGAATTATGAAGAGTGATGGACATCGGACGTAAAGTCCAGACTGTCAGCAGGAGCTGACAGATCACTCGACGGACAGCGTTCACGGCAGGGCGGCACGCTAGCTCGCCTCGGCTCATTGGCGGAGAGTGTGGGGAGGTTCCACGAAAAACCTGCCGCTGCCGTCAGCCATAATCAAAAAAAAATTCATGCCAACTAAACAAAAGCCGGCACACATTCGGTCCTGAAGGGACCCTTACGTCACCTACTACCTATATACAATCAAGGCGCAGATGTTTTGCCTTCTTTGCCGGCCCCATCCTCCCAATTGACTCTGAGGGGCATAATTATTCAGAGTCCCAAATTGACCTGTAAAGAGAGAATAAACGAGCGAACCTAAACGACCTTCATACGAGAGGGCTTCAGGATAGTGCGAAGGAAAAATAAAAGCGTTCACTGCATGATTACGTTATAAAAGTTCCTTGTTTTACATATATTTTGAAGTGTAAAATTTCTGAATGTTCAAACTGTCTTAGACGTAATATATTCCGCGTTTACTGTTTAGTTTTATTACATTAATTAAAAGGAGTATTAAGAATAATAATACTAGTAATACCGATACATGTATACGTATATATATATATAATATATGTCATTTGATCGAAAAAGTGGAAAAAACAAAATAGATATTTAAAAAAAAATCAAAGTCCTGTCCTGATATTGTGGAAGTAGCTCGTCCATCGAACTATGTGTATATAAGAAGATGGAATAAAATACGATGTATAAAAGCTTGTACATGTACTTTGATAACAAGATGAAAGTGAAATACTAAACATAATCTAGACTTTTAAACTGTCATTGCCTTAATGTACACACCTTATTATTATGCACATGACATATATAGATACATGTATATAGGTAAATTTTTACTCTTTTTTACTCTAGTAATTGAATCTTCCTTTTCTCTCATGAACGTACCTCTTCAAACTATAGGAATTCTCAAACTGTATGATTTCTTAATTACTTTGAAAAAATTTATTCGAATGGTCTGACACCGAACTAATGAAATCCTTTCTCAAAAAAATGACTCAAGCTTTTCTTTAGATTACGCACTTAAACTAATTAGGCGTCATCGATATGTATTGTAGATCATAATTATGTAATTTTATCTAAAGCACCACATTCATCGTAGTTATTAGCTATTTAAGGCCTTAAATGCCTATGAGCATTACTGTATTCAAATATTCAATATAATACATAATATGTACATATATATAAATGAAGAAGAATTTTAAAAGCTTTTCATTATTTTTTGATTTCGAGACCATGAATGTATGTATGTATATTTTTTTATAATAATAATTGTAGCTTGCGTATGCAGAGTGCTAATTTTAATTCTCTAAAATATGCTATTTGTATATTTACTATAAATTACCAAAAATCTTAAGCTATAATTATTTAATTAATGGTTTTAGCTCCACGTTTTACTAATTGGTTCCATGCTTTTTGTTGTTTTTCTTTCTTTTTGTGGTTCTATTATTAAATTACTTGTTAATAATACTTAGCTGTGTTGCCGCTACAATTTACTCCTCTGTTAAGGGATGTTCTGAAGTTACACTACTATTTCGGCAGTATTGAGCACAGACGATATTTCACCTCATCTCCAGGCATTGGCATGTATTCTCCTTCCATATCGGAAATGTGTACCAACGTATCTTCACTGCCTGAATGAGGCACAATAAAGCCGTGTCCTTTCGAACGACTAAGTGACTTTATAATTCCGGTTTCTATTGGTTTCTCTAAGGCCCTTGTTGACCTTTTTATGTAAAGTTTATTGAATGATAACCAGGTGTCGTCCTCGCACTATTCTTACAATTGAAAACGCAACAGTAAAGGAGAATAATCTTCCGAAGGAAAACCAGGCGCAGCATCACTTGGATAGCGCACTCGCCTAATCTGAATCAAATCTCCAAATTTTCATTTACAGCGTAGAAGCGGCGACTTTGCTGCTGCCGGAATTTCGCCGGAGTTTTTTTCGAATTTTCCTCCTGGTGCGGGGTTTAATTCCTAAAGTATATTATTAATATATTTTGACACTAAAGAGATTCGTGCGAAAATATTACCTCTCGGGCACGATGTCGGGGAGAATTATTGATGCCAATTTCTTTCAGGAACTACCTTCCATGCGCGTCACTTTACTCAAGAAGTAAGACAAATCGATTATCTTCTTCTTCTTTGTCACCACCGTCAGAATGTCACTCCGAGCTCGAGGAAACGCACTTCTCTCGGTCGGGGTGCGTTTTAATTTTCCGCTCGTCGCGGCCGGCTTACACTCTTGCTTCAGTACTTTTTGTAGCACATTGCTTTATGCAATATGCTACGACCATAACAGGGAGTGGTCTGCGCCATCCGTGGCTCAGACAACGCTGAAAAATGGTCGACTGAGCTAGCCGGTCTTAAACATAGGTCTCATCGCTGCGGGCGCTCAATGTGTGTCTCGACCCACGACCCAATGCGTAGTCCTCATCACTCGTGCTATATTACGACGTTGCTCTACTTGACCGATGACGTATCGAGGAAGTCTCGTCGGTCTCGACATCCTTCTCAGGGGGGGGAAGCCAAAGTTACATTGACAAGCTGGTAACCCAAAAAGCCAGCCGGTCGATGTCTCTCTGCTCTCCTTCACCGAGATGCCGAGAAAGCCCCGCGATCAGTAACCTAAAGAACTGATCACTAAGCTTTCTCGGCACAACATCTCGCTCCGATCTCCGACCGCGATTGTTCAAGGGTGTATCCCCCAAGGCGTCGTCGAAGTAGCGACATGCTGACAGCCTTATACAGGAATGGATTCCAACAGGTATACCACCCACCATTGACGGGGCAATAGGAGGGCTTCGTGATATCATATAGTTTACCAGTGAAGCTGGCTGGATGCCTTCTTAGGGCTACCAGGAATAAATGTGACAATAGATAGACGACGTTCCAGAATGGTTATCACTGCCTGATGTCTTTGGCGTGATAGACTCCTAACAGTTTCCCCTGCAGATCTTCAAGCTCGTATACGAAGTTTCCTTTCTTGGCTTTAACCTGCTGTTGGAAGTTGCTTTGGGCAAAATTTCGTCTAAATACCTCTTGACCAACTTTGAAATCAACAGGCTTCGCCCTGAGATTATAGGCTCGTGAGCCCTGTTCGAACGCATGGTGTAAATTTTCCTGCACTCTCGCACGGATCAATCTCAGTTTGTCCTCAGCATCTACTCACAAGCCGTTCCAAGGCTCCTCAAGATGGAATAGGAGCTGCCATGTTCAATCATTTGCTGACCGAAAAGTGTTCAATAAGGAGAGAAACCAGTTGTTTGGTGGAAAGAGCTCCTGAGGGAACTAGCTATTTGGCTCAGCTTCTCATCCCATTTTGTGTGTTCCTTCCGAATATACGCTCTAATCCCTGACAATAGAGACCTGTTTACTCGCTCTGAGGCGTTTGCTTGCGGCGAGTAAACTGCCGTTCGCAAGTGCTTCACCCCATATTTATCCAGCAATCTGGTAAACTGAGTCGAGCAAAACTGGACTCCATTGTCAGAGACGATCGTTTCCGGGACTCCGAACACGTGGAACGCTTCCGTCTCAATGAATTGGCACACATTGAGTGTAGAGGCTTTTCTCATAGGTCTGAGAATTGGGAATTTTGAAAAGTGGTCAAGAACTATTAAAATGCAGACATTTCCTTTCACTGATAGAGGATATGGACCTAGAAAATCGATATACAGCTTTCGCCATGGTCGTTCTGTCACAGACTGGATTCTCATAGGTGGTCTCAGAATAGTATTGGGAGCCTTCGTTTCCTTACACACGTCACAGGCGCCTACGTAGTTTCTGACATCAACTGTCATTCGTGGCCAGTACAAGTGTCTTCTCAGACGTTCCAGTGTTTTCCCTATACCACCGTGTGAAGCTAGTGGCGGATCATGAGCTCTTGAAATGACGTCGGTGACAAGCCCTCGTGGAATCCAAAGCTTCCAAGCTTCTTCTTCCTGAATTGGATCGCCTGTTCTCGGAACAGTCCGAATGTAAACGAAGCCATCCCTGACGCAAAGATCTGGTAGTTTACCAGAAGTCGTTTTAACCTTATGCCTCAGGTCCTCGTATTCCAACGAGTTGAAATATGGTGAACTAAGGTCAACTTCCGGGCCAGGATCTTCGTTTGTGGACAGGCTGTCACAATGGATGCGTGACAGCGCATCAGGGACGACGTTCAGGCTTCCTTTTCGGTGCTCAATAGTGAAGTCGAAATCCTGAAGCTTCAAACTCCATCGAGCAAGTCTACCGCTGAGGTCCTTTTGAGACATCAGGCATTTCAAGCTCGCATGATCCGTCACTATCTTAAACGGCGTAAGTTCTATGAAGGGCCGGAACTTCTGTACGCTCAAGATTGCAGCTAAGCATTCTTGCTCTGTGACGGTGTAATTTCGTTGTGCTGAGTTCAACTTTTTTGAGACATAGGCTATTGGCTTCTCGTGGCCATCGTCATCTAGTTGAATCAGCATCCCACCAATAACTTGTTGGCTCTCATCGCACTGTATAATGAATGGTTTGGTGAAGTCTGCACTCACTAACAACGAAGCAGAGGTAAGTTTTTGTTTTAGCATCTCCAGAGACGTCTGGGCTTCGGGTGTCCACTTGAACTGACTAGGGTTTTTCAAGGTGTCTGTAATGGAGGCAGTCAAGTCAGCATAGTTCGGGATGAACCGTCTATACCATCCCGCCATACCTAGTAGGCGTCGGGCTTGCCGAACAGTTTTAGGTGACGGATAGTCAACTATAGCTGAGATCTTGTCTGGGTCAGTCCTAATTCCTCCTTTTCCGACTATGAAACCCAAGTATTTGGTCTTCTTGATGCAAAACTTGCTCTTCTCGACGATGATAGTGAGGCCAGCTTTCCTCAAATAATCCGCTACACGGGATAGTAGCGTGAGATGCGAGTCAAAGTCTGATGACAGAATTAGCGCTCCACAGGACTTAAGGTACTGCAAGCAAAAAGTACTGGTTTTTCCCCCTCCATTTACACCATGTGCCATAACAGCACCCACATCATATGGACTCGCATCACATGTTATTATTATTTCTTTTGCTGGATCAAAATGCTCCAAAATACTATTAGTATTTACCAATTGTTATGCTTCTGCAAACACCTCTTCGAGTTCTTTTGTCCACACGCACCGATTATTTTTCTTTAGTAGGTTATATAAAGGTCTTAATTTGGAGGCTAAATTTGGGATAAAACGATTATAAAAGTTAAGCAATCCCTAAAAACTTTTTAGTTGCGTAATATTATTTGGGCTTTGTGCTTTTAATATGGCTCTTATTTTATTCGGATTTGGCTTAATCCCTTCCCAACTAATTTCATGCCCTAGATATTCTACTGTCTCGCAAAAAAATCCGCACTTACTTAAATTTACTTTTACGTTATGATCTTCCAATTTTTGCAATACTACCATTAGTTTACCTCTACATTCTGTTAAGGATCTACCTCCAATTAATACATCATCTAAGTAACAGGTGACCTGCGAAATGCCCTTTAAGATTTCGTCCATCACCCTTTGAAACTCCGCTGGGGCTACTGACACACCAAACGGGAGTCTCGTATAGCGAAATAGACCCTTATGTGTATTAATCGTTAGTAAGGATTGGCAATCCTCTTCGATAGCTAATTGTTGGTAAGCCCCTGCTAGATCCAAAACGCAAAATACCTTGCAGTTAGCGAATTGCGCGAATACATCGTCCATTCTAGGCAATGGGTAAACACTTTCCAGAATATTTTTATTAATCGAAACTTTGCAATTCATGCATAATCTTAATTCGCCATTCTTTTTAGGAACTACTACTACGGGTGTTGCCCATTCACTATACTTCACAGGAATTAAAATATTTGCTTCTACTAGTCTTTCGATTTCTGCTTCTGCTTTGTCACGTATTCCGAAAGGTACCGTATACGCTTTACAAAATACCGGCTTTGCATTTGCTTTTAATTCTAAACCAACACTATAGTTTTTAATGGTATTTTTGTAATCGCTCGAAAAGACGTTTGGAAATTGTGCAGTTAAATCATCTTTCCCAATTTTATATTCATCAAGTCCGTTAATTGAAAAAAACTTTTTCCACCCCGGGTACAAAACGTTAAGCCCAAGCGCGCCCCATTAATGGTACAAATTCTTGCGATGTATTAATAACAATTAATTCTAAGGAATGACATACCTCAGCACATTTTGGGTTTTGCACAATAACATCAACTTTTCCCACGATATCCACATTTTGTCCAGTCACAACCTTCAGTTCTTTATTTACGGTTTTCAATTCCATTTTTTTAAATTTTTCTACGAAGAGATCGTATCCAACAACTGAAGAACACGCACCACTATCTACCTCCATATCTACTAACTGATCATTAATAGTTACTGTTACAAACAACGGGTTTTCCCTAAAAGAAATATCTTTCCGATTATTTGTTTGTTTTCCATTATATCTGTACTTGTTTTTATTTGATGAGTTCCTACTTGCAGACTTATTTCTACAATATCGCGCTATATGCCCTAGCTTACCGCAATTAAAACATCTCAAATGTGCTGATGATATTTTACTTTTGTTCGATGTTGCTGTGGAATCCGGCACTGTTATTCTCGAACTGCTTCTGCCTCGTGATACTACTTCCTTTCGATTATTTTCCCGTTTTTGTTGCTCCCAACATATTTTATTGTTTATCTCCGGTCTGATAACTTTCAGCTGCGTCTGGGTCAATTCCATTCCCTTTGCAATTTCACATGCCTTTACGAATGTGAGTTCCGCTTCATTTAATAATCTTTGCTGCATGGCTTCATTGTTCATTCCGCAAACTAATCTGTCTATCAATGCTTCTTCTAAAAATGTGTTAAATTCACAACTTTGTGCTAGCATTTTTAATTCAACAATGTAGTCACTGATGTATTTGTTAATTCCTCCTATAGAACTTAAACCGTTCAGCAATTATATTCTGCTTCGGCTTGAAGTATTGATCGAGTACTTTAACTAACTGTTCATATGATTTCGAATCTGGTTTCGCTGGTGCCGTCAGGGATTTTAGAATTTTATAGGTATCCGGGCCGATTAACGTTATAAAATATGATACTTTCATTTTCTCTTCAGTTACCTTATTTATAAGGAAAAGATGTTCAAGTCGTTCTTGATATTCAGCGAAATCTTCTCCAGGAATGAAATACTCGATAGTGCCGATGAAACTCATTATCACTTCACAGTTTTTTTATATTTTTTCCTTCGAATTTTTCCTCTTTAGGTGAAAGCGACATATGATACTTTTTGTCTATAATATTTACATATTTTTCTTTTACCTCGTCGCCAATTGATATGTGTTATAACTTAAAAACGCGGTTCCATGAAATTACTTTATTGTTACACACTATCACTTAAACATAGATTATAAAAGATGCGCTTGGTCTGATAGCTGAAGTGGAACTGAGCTCTGAGCCGGCACAGCTGGGGACACTCCAATCTTGTCTCATCTACTCAGTACATACATAACACTACCCAGATTGGCGAGTACAGGGCGACGGATTATATAAACACGTGAAGGTAGATTACTCCGAAATAATATCTGAGTCAAACCATTGGAGGAAAGTAGTCCCGCAATACGAGCGCCGGCAATTACTTAAAAGGTTTAATGATAAAACAACTGTGGGTCATATGGGTATCCAAAAAACTTTTAATCGTATAGCTCAGAGGCATTATTGGCCGAAGATGAGAAGATGGTATGTCAGAAGTCCAAGCCAGAGCGTTGCAGGCCAGCTGGTCTCAGGGTACCCAGACACAATGCTAAATTCCCCTGGGAAATTTTTAGCGTGGATTTGATTGTTGAGGGGATATGTGTCCGATAATCATAGGGAATGCGACAAGTATTTAGCAAAGATCGCGTGTGCAATTAGGGCCGGTATCCATGACGTCACCAAGCTCACTCCATACTTTGTGGTGTTTGGCAGGGAAATGATTACTAATGGAAGTGACAGATGGGTTAAGCAACGATGGTGAACGTGATCCTGTTATTCGAGAAGAAGCTCTTGTAAAGGTCAGAAGTGATGTGTTGAATAGGTTAGCGAAAGCTAGTAAAACTAGCAAGGCTAGATAAGATCTTCGTAGGCGTGATGTCCAATACTATCCTGATGATGCCGTGTTTAGAAAAATTTTCATTTTGTCAGATGCTGCCAAATATTATAGTGGAAACCACAGGGCGTATGGCACGCCAAAGATCTGCGTCCATTTATTTCGCAAGAAATTGAGAGATAGTCGTACTAAGTGTTAGTCTTTATGTTTTATGTCTGTGCTGTCCTGCCGACAAAGACCATTTGGCCTCAAGTTTCCTTTATGGTATATTTTCAGAAATATGATATGCACGTACAAACGGATGAAGGCCCAAGCTCGTCTAACCTAGGAATATATGGGACACATTGGCACTTTTATATCCAGTCAGGCAGATTTTTTACAGATGGCGAAAGAAAAAATTGGTCGGATATTGCGAAGAAGATTTTGAGGAAAATCTTCTGGAAGTAGAGGAGGAGTTGTTATGAGATACAGATTGCGGAACTCAGAGCGTCATACATAATTTACAAATAAGTATGTAGGAATAGTTGCTAAGCCAGAATTTAGTTTATTCTTCAATTGCTTATAGTTAAAAACTTCATTGAATTTGCAAAATGAATTGAGTTAGTTTATTTAGGTCAAATTTACTTTTCTTCATAGGCCTGACTGCTTAATTTGGAGCTCCTAGTCCTACGTGCTATTATTTGCGTTAAATTAATGGGCGATAGATACTTCTTCCCAGGTTTCCTAAAGTAAAAAATTACAGACAAACTAAATTAGCGTCTGGGTAAAACAAAAGTCTCCGCCTTAAGCTCTAATCTGCCATAATTATCGGAACACCATCCATACAAAATCGTGAGAATCGATAAGTTTTCTTTCGTTCAATGGCTGATTTTGATTTCGAATCTTGCCGATGAGGGGGCTTGAGTAATGGAAGACGATGGAGCTTCTCTCCCTCCAGGGCGGATCGCAAAGTAGTCAAGATCGAAGAACAAAAAAAAAAATTTTAAAATAAATTTCAAAAACAGGAAAGAAAGTACATTCACAACAAAAGTGGCTGTTAAAAAAAACATTAAGCAAGGTAGTAGAGGAAAAGGCAGGAGCACGCAATACCGGACACAAAGGAGGGCTGACGGGAACTTGGGAAACGTTTCTTATAACGCCAGGTGTTCCAGCTACGCAGGAAGACATAGCTAAGTACCCTTTTTTTATATTTCATTATATGCCAATTTAGTAATAGGAACGAGAACTCACGCTTATTATGAAATTGAAAATACTTAACATATAATTTATATTCATTATACGTTCATTTCACTCATAAACACGATTATACTAATTCTTCTGAACATTAAATCATTACTACTTTTTTTGTCTTGCCGATGTGAGTTTCGTGATTTAACTCATTATCAAGAAAATCACGTGGCGCCCAAAGAACCTTTGTTTTAACCCATCCCGTCTCCACTAGCAGCCAAAAAGGGATTAGGAGCCCAAGTTACGCCAATTCGAGGTCCGCGTAACATATTCACTGGCAGAATGACTGGCCATTGTACATGCTTAAGAAAATGGGTAGAGCCACAGACGATAACTACCGATTTTATAATGAAGAGGTAGCATCTGCAGAGCACATAATCTGCAGATGCATAGAGCATGCACGCCAAGGCTTCAATGCCTGTGTAAGGATTTTATAACACCATCAGACGTCCGGAAATCCTGACAATAATGAGGCACGAACTTTCCTAAAAAATGGCCTTGGACCTAACACGGTAGTGGTATAGCACAAAAGCTCTTTTAGATCGCACATCTTAAAGGTCGGATCTTCGGCCCGCCTCCTACTTATATAATAATAATTCCAATATAGTTGAAGGAGATCATAATAACCGACTAATAATTTGGAAAATATAATAATATATAATATGACCAATTTTAAAACTGTAAATATATTCATATTACTCACCTTTCCAGCTAATTGAGGCGGAGATGTTATTATATGAGCTAAGCTATTTCCAGGCTGTCCTTGAGATACAACAATTGGAGCAAGACCAGAAATTGCTGCTGCACCTGATTGTATAGGAGTAACAACATGTACTGGCCTTCCTGAGGCGGTAGTAGCTTCCGTACCTTAATTATTTTAAAAAGAACTGAAAATTGCTATATGATTGTAGCCACATGTCTTACCCTTCAATGTAATACTGTTATTTACAATCGCCAATTTGCCATTGCCCCGATATAAAGTTGTTGTACCATTCGCTCCTGTCGGTAAAATATTTAGTTCAGCACCACCCGGTAATCTAGCCAGTTCAGATACAACACTTGTCGGGTGACTCAAAGTTGTATTATTTCCTGATGATGCCGTTGTTCCACTGACCAATAATTTGTGCAGCTGGGCACCGGATGGAGATGTTGCTGTTGTGGAAGAAGCTTGGTTTTGTTGGTGGTTTCGATTCTGTGATTGTTGTACTAAAGTGAGATTACATTTATATAATTTATTGTAAATATTGTAAAGTTTATCTTACATGTCGGTGTGGTAAGTTCAATAGTTGCTAATCCGTTGCTCCCAATTACTCTCAAGCCTGGAGATGATATCATTGGAAATGGACTCACAACCAGTCCGCCACCTCCAACCACTTGAGATAATGCTAATGGAGTCGAAGAGAGAAGTTTATTATCTTTGTCAACTGGAGCCAAGGCTATACCATTAAAAAGCTTTATCACTTTGGTCGGCTGTTCACTTTCGTCTACTTTTAGTTCCTTCGTGCAACCAAGATTAGTATTGTTCGTTAAAATGACGCCGGGTGGCGTTGATTCTCTAGCTTCCAAAGTTCTTCGACATATACCATTCTTCCCAGTTATGTCATTTGGTGTGCTTGAAATTTGTACATTTTTTGAGGAATTCAAACTCATTAACATCCCTGAGCTTGTAATTGTAGATGATGTAATCGACAGATCGGTACTTTCACTAGACGTGATATTGACAATTGTTGAAGGCAAACAGCATGGAGCGGTGGACACCAGAGCGATTTTTGGTGGAGATGAAGTTGGACTCAGTTTTATCCCATTGAGAACGTTAGGAATTTTTAAAGCGACTGATGAACTAGCAATCGGTGAAGAAGATAATGAAGTTATAGGTGATGAGGATGATACGCCACTGGACGAGGGTGAAGGTGAAGGTGTCGATGGTGTGGGAGAACTTCGAGTTAAAGCTGGTACCGCAGTCAGAATTTTTGTTGTCAATGATAAGGGTATTGAATTTGTTACAGGACTTATTGATGTCAAGAGTGGGGAACATGGTGATGTGTTTAAGGGCATTGATATCACAGGAGATATCGCAGTAGACAAAGTAGTTTGCATCTGAAATTGAAAAATATAAAATAAATAGTTCTGTAATATCGAAAATTTTTAGATGTACTTCAGAGCCTAATGACGAGGAAATCGCTGCACTTGATAATGAATTTGAAGAGCTATACCTTACACTACCCCTACAGGAAGACGACGAGAGTGAATCGCTCAGGGGATCTGAAACTGTAAAAAAAAACAAATATCAATACGATTGTTCAGTACATTAAAAACCAAATTCTCGAACGCAATATATAGCATACGACAGAGTTCTGATTGGCTGAAGAAAGCCGGCTGTCGCTTTTCTGTTGTGTTCTTTTACGTATCATGCGATGAGAAACAAATTATGGCACACCTGTTCTAATTTGATGCGAATTTGAGCTCACGTTTGTTATATACAAATTTTGCAATATTTTTACTTTGACGTCCCACTACTCCGAAAGGAGGGGAATGGAATAATGATTGATAATTTTTTAGAACTAGTCAGATCACTATCATAATGAGGTGTCAGTCATTTTCGTAGAGTGTATAAAGAGAAACTACATGGTGTTACGAGAAAAAGTACCCACAATCACAAAATGCCCCCTCCACTCTTCATTTCCTGGTCATCCTTCCATACAATTTTCTGCTCCACACTGAGTGAAGAATCCTGGGTACAGAGGAAAAGTGCGAGTTCTGGGGTACCCGGTATAGTAAACAATCAAAATTTTGTAACTCTATGCTCCATTTTCAAAATTTCAGCTCTCAGGCAGTGTCCAAATATATAGTGAACATCCAACGCTTTATATGGCAACACCAAGTAGGGTTTGTCCGATTTTGGTCAATTTTTATAATTGTATTTACTATTTTTATGAAAACGCTGTATACAAAATTTCAACTATCTACGTCGATGCGTTCGCAGGCAGTGTCCAAATATATAGTGCAAAATTAAATTTTTGTATGACAATCGAACGAAGGAGTTACCCGATTTGATCCATTTTTATACCCTAGATGAAATCTATAGATATACTAAGTTAATCACTCCGTTTGTAACGCACAGAAGTAATGATGGTATAGTAAAATAGATTGGACATTCACGCATAATATTCAAAATTATTTTAATTTTTGCATGCCCGTTTGTCCGTCCTCATGTTATGGTCGTAGCGTATTGCATATAGCGATATGCTACACGTACTGAAGCGTGTAGGCCGCCTGCGTCAAGCATAAAAAAATGACCGCACCCCGACCGAGAGAGATGCGTTTCCTCAAGCTCGAGATGACATGCGGATGCGAAGAAGAAGACAAAATCGGGTGGTGCAAGTCACTTTTAACCTCGAATGGTGATCAGTGCGGTAAAGAAGTGTCGATTCCCCGAAAAGAATTAAAAATTGTTATCTAAATCTCTGTAAAAGAGCGTTCTAAGCAAACTTTAACCAAATATTCGCATTGGGTAACAAGGAATTTTAGTATACGTCAGAAGTAAGTAATGCGCATATATGTATGACTTGCAAACCACATTGCAATTGTTAATTGATAAAGATTTTTTTTGTAGTTCCAAAGAAAATAAATCCCGAAAAATCTCGCAGAGTGCAAGGAATCGATCCTAGAAACTGTGGATTTAAATCCAGGTGAGGATGATAATAGTAGGTCTTTTCCCATTCAGAATGAATTGGGAGAAAGTTATCCGAAAGAATTTCCAAATACTGAAAATGGATACATTTTAACCCTGGAGTCTACACCATACCCGCCCCTTCTTTTTGATACACCAAAGGTACAAATGTACCTCCTTGTTATTGAGAATAAAAGGCGTGTGGAGTGAGATTTAATATAGAAAATAAAATGGAGAAAAAGTTATATAAAACGAAAAGAAGAGTGTTTAGGTTTATTTAACTATTTTTATTTTAAAATAAAAGAAATAAAGCTACTGAGGTACAAAAAAGTTACATAATACGATTTTTTTTTTTTTTTCTTAATTTTTTGCTTCAATTATATTTTCACAAACATGACAATTACAGCCTTTATTTACGTTATGAGGAACGCAAACTGCGGCTTCTTTTCCATGCTGCATATAAAACATGAGCCCGTATGGCCGAATGCATTTCTTGCGGTGGTGGAAGAAGTAGTAGCAGTAACAGCAGTTACTGGCACAGGAACTAAAGTCGGCAATTCAACGCCATAGTAGCATGTAATACCTGTCCGTGAATTGAACTGCTTCATTACTTGTGGATTTGTGGACCGGATTTCCATAAGTGGCTCCACTAAGCAGCCACTTAGTTCATGCAGAAATTATCGACGAACGTCACTTTTATTATAAGCAATTCCTTTTGAGTCTATTACCTCCTTTTGTATAATGTGAGCGGCCAAAGCTGAGAGGTCTAAAATATTATAAAAAAAAGCCAAAGGCCAACGTTTGGTTTTACGTTTGCAGCTATAATTCATTAGCATCCTGTCCATAACATCAACGCCCCCCTTGTGCTTATTATAATCTAGTATAGCCTGAGGCTTGTTTTTTTTCCTGCAATAATATCTGGCGTATAATGCTCGCTCGACATCAAAATAACCGCCTTCATTTTTTTTGGTACGTAGGATATTAACCCGATTTCATCATTATGCCAAGCAAACACAGAACTTTCTACAGGTCTGCTTTTATGAGGAAGCATTTCAGTGGGAATATATGGCTTATTTTTCCGAATCGTACCAAGGAATGACAACTCATTTCGACGGAGAGTTTCACATCCATTTAGCGTTGTAAAAAAATTATCTGCGACCACTGTACGCCCAGTTCTTTTATATTGTTTTGTTATTTCGGTAAGCACCCGTTCTCCTTGCCCTATTTCCCTTGCAGCTCCAGTTTTTCCTGTGTACAAGATACCTCTTAACGGAAAATTCGTTTTCGCATCCGCCACCCACCAAACTTTAATTCCGTACTTGGCCGGCTTACTGGGGATATATTGAGTAAATTTGGTTCGACCGCGATATGGGTAGAGCTGCTCATCCACAGTTATGGTGTCGTGAGGCTTGTACACATTGGAAAGTCGAGCGTTCAACATCTCCCAAATGTCTCGAATTGCTGCAGCTTTATCGCCTTTCTCTCTTTCAACTCGGGATTTTGCACAGAGCCACATCCGGATACTCCTGCTGCCAATAGTAGCCCCAGCCAAGCATTGAATTCCATCGCTGTTATCAATTCATAATTCTTCTTTTTATCTGGATGTTGACTGTTGTACTATTCGAAACTTTCTTTCATCTTCCGATTTGATTCCCTTATTATGATGTCACACATTTCATCCGTAAAAATTTCTTTGAATAAGGTGTGTGGTCTAGGAACTATGTCATAATGATGGTTTGGGCCTCCAGTTTGACGTACAAAGCAATGAGTACGTGTGCGGGTGGTGGGAGGTGGAACAGTACTCCATCGAGTACCATCTCGTGCTATTAGCACCGGTGTTTCATGCCGTGGTTGTGCTGCTGTTGATGGCGATGCTATTGCAGCTTCTGCTCTTTCCGCTACTGCTACTGCTGCAGCTGCTGTTGATCGGTGTCTCATAATTAATTCCTCTTCCACCATCTGTTGTCTTTCATCTTCGTCCATATCCTCATCTTCCTCTTCCTCTTCGCACATTTCAACAGAACCTTCAATTTCTGCATCGGATGCATCTCTATCATAAACGTAATCAGGATCATCTTCATCGCTGCTATAATCTCCAGCATCACTGTCTTCTTCGTCTACTGCAATTGAAGCAGCTAGATGTTCTATGTATGCTATTTGCTGCTCCACAGTCATGCTAAAATAAGCGAAAGCAAAACAACAAGAATAATACTCACTATATTATAGTAAAAACACGTAGTAATCTGCAGCAATAACACTTACCGAGAATATCGTGATCCTGGCATCATATCCACTTCATCAATTCCAAATTCCATTTTGAATTGAATAAATTTAGAAAAATTCAACTTCTTTTACACAACAATATATTTATACTATCCAAAACTCAAAATGCAAGTGAAATAACAGCACTAGCAATCTGTATTTATATGGAAACCGAGATGATTTTCATACAAGAACATACACGCTAGAAGATTTCCCGCCCCGAGTTGAAGGTAAATCAGCCCATTAGAATCCATAAAAATCTTTGAGCGCGCTAGTATTTACCTACCTATGCGACTATATAAAACAATAGGGAACTAGAAAATTAAGCCAGGTGAAACATCTTGAATCCTAATAAAATTCTAAGAAATGATTTCTACATCTCGATCGAGTTCAGTCTGAAAATGAAAATATTTATGAGGATTCAAAATTATTTTTCCCTATTCTTTTATACTGTCGATGTATGAATATTGTCTCTGCTTCCATAATAAAGCCCCTGAATATACGTAGGTACAATTGTACCTTTGGTATACATAATCCGACATGCAAGTACATATCGCTACATAAACAAGATAATAACACACACATCTTTCTGTTTACAACGTTAAAACCCAATAAAAGATATGTTTGAGGCTATCATGGAATATGAACTTGCTGCGACAAATATTTCTATATAAAATTGCAATTGTTTTCTCAGCAAAGGTACATTTGTACCTTGGTGTAGACTATAGGGTTAATCAGTGAATTTTAATCCAGGTAATACAAAGGAAAAGCTTCTTCAGTGCTAACTGAAGAAGCTCATCGATGAATAATTTGGGGCCTCAAGTAAACTCAGTTTGATTGCATTATGCCCGATGAGGCCATGCAATGCTCAGAAAATATGCAAGAGCAACGTCATACGAATCCAACCGTTCAATTAACAGCTTTAAGAAGTTACGCATATACCAACACACAATGAGTCTCCACTAAGTTCACCAAGTGCAGTGGTTCTATAATATTTTTATCTTTTTCTCATAAAAAGTATTGAGTGCTTAAATGCTTCACATAAAAGGCGATTTAGTTATAAGACGAGGCAGATTGTTTAAGTCCTATAGTAAGGTTTATGTTATTAGTGACGGCGCAATGCAAGCACTGAAGTAGGGAACGAATACCTACAAATATAAATTTTTTTTTATATATTGAAATTGAACTACAGACACACTGGATGTTGGAGCGCTCCACCAGACCATGGGATTCTGACTGTAAGTATCCTTTTGATCTGCTTTTGAAGTTTTTCGTTATACTTATCTATCATGTATACACATATTTTTGCATTTAAGCTTTCCATTTAGACATACATACTATATATTCACACATATTTTTGCATTTAAGCTTTCACTTTAGACAGATATTATAGATGCTCAACTATTTTTGCATTTAAGCTTTCCCTTTAGACATACCGATTACATATTCACACATATTTTTGCATTTGAACTTTCACGTTAGACACATATTTTATATATTCACACATATTTTTGCGTTTGAACTTTCACGTTAGACACATATTATATATTCCTATATTTTAAGAATTGCATTTTGACTAGCATTTACACCTTCAATTGGTATAAATAGATTTAGGTATACTTAGCACAGTCACTGGCAACAGTATAAATTTCCTTGAGAAATGCGCTTCAATTCAAACAAATTTTCCGTAAATGAAGCCCTAAACTTGGAATCATAGGACTATGTTAAAATTTAGGCTAGGCTTTACTGCCATTTGTATTTTAAATGTAACTTAGCCTAAATTCAGATCAATACAAGTATTTGATGAACTTTTTATAACGTAACGATGCTGTGAGCTCTTTTATTTCCTCCTTCACTATCCTGGCGCCCTCTCGCATGAAGGTTGTGTAGGGTTGCTCTAGTCCCTTGACAGGTCAATTAGGGACTTTGGAAAGTTGTGCCACCCAATGTCAATTGGGAGGATAGGGCTGGCAAAGGAAGGTATAACACCTACCCCTTCCACCAAAATACGGGTGAGTGACGTAAGGGGCCCTTCAGGACCGAATGTGTGCCGGCTGTTTGTGTTAGGTAGGCACGATTTTTTTTGATTATGGCTGACGGCAGCGGCAGGTTTTTGTGGAACCCCCCCACACTCTCCGCCAATAGCCGAGGCGAGCTAGCGTGCCGCCCTGCAGTCAACGCTGTCCGTCGAGTGATCTGTCAGCTCATGCTGGCAGTCTGGACTTCACGTCCTAGCCAATCACTCATCATAGTTCCATAACACTCACGATAACTCGAGAACGCGTTGACTTAGACAGCTGAAATTTGCGCGTAGGCTTTATACAAAAAAAGTAAATTTAAGTTCGATAATGGGACCAATCGGGCATATCCTTCGTAGGATTGCCATACAAAAATTTCGTTTTATACTATGTATATATTTGGACATTGCCTAAAAACGCGTCGACGTAGAGAGCTAAAATTTGGTAAATGGTGTGTTCATAGCAATCGTAAATTAAATCTCAAATGGACTAAATCGGGCAACACTTTCTTGGTGTTACCATATAAAATTTTAGGTTTTTCACGTATATTGTGAAAACGATCAGTCTTTTATGGGACTGAGAATATGAAATCCTATGAAATTTGTTATAATCATTTTTGCTGTTCGACGAACCGTTCTAGAAATATAAGCGTAAAACCACTTCAAAAATCCAACTTCCACAGATGGGTGGGTCACCATACGAAATTACATACGGGCATTCATCTAGGGAATCATAAAAATTGATCTTAAACCAATTCTAGATTTTTAAATCTAAAAATTTCTTGACAATGTCGTGTGCAAAATTTCAGCTCTCTAAACGAACGCTTTCGCAAGCTATCGAGGCAGACATAAGACTGACGAACGTGCATGGAAAAATCGAAATAACTTTTAATATTACGGGTGGGTGTCCATTCAATTTTGCCTACCAGCATTGTTTCTATGCGTTACGGAATGACAAACTTAGGGTACCCTATGATTTTCATCATCTATGATATAAAGCAACTACGTAAAATATTATAATTAAAGTCTACTAAATATAATGCATAAACGAAGGGGGCGGCTGTCGATATCAACCGTTTTGGAGTTACAGGGTGATTAAAAAAAATTACAAAACACTCGTATCTTAAAAAGCACAGGGTGTACGGTCACCGTCCAAAGCTGATTATATGTAGTGTTATGGTCGTAGCATACTGCAGGCAGCAGTATGCTACACGAGGTTAGCGGCATGATGTATGCGCGAGCTTCTGTCTATATGGACGGAGTGGCTATACGCGCCGAACACACTCGAATGAAAAAAAAAGAGGAAGAGCGTGGGCTGTCAAAAAGTTGAGGTTTAGAAAAAAAGTCACAAACGTGAAGGCTGAAAAGAAACATATAAACAAGTTTCAGAAAAATCAAAATGAATCAGAAAAGTCTGAGAAAAGAATCGTGTTTGAGGCGGTCATCGCTCACAATTCTGAGACTGCAAGTAAAGTGCGAACAGATTTTGTAAAAAAAAAAAAAATTCGACGAGATTGAGGAATTGATTCGTTTTCCATGTGATGGATATAGTGAAGAGTCGATTTTGGCTTTATTTGGTACATCCGTGAGTGATTCTAATGACTCTTGAGGAACGAATAACACAGCACAACAATAAATATCGCAACAATATATTCGCATGCTTGTGTTAACGGATCATCACAGGCAAAATTGTTCTATATTGGGTCTAGATCCAGAAGAGATTCAGGTTCCCACAAAACACTTTCCTGATGGACGTCAGAAATTGCTAAAGCATACCAGGTATATCTAGTACTGGAGAAGCTGAAATTGGTTGGATTCTGCCGAGAGAACTTAAAGGCTTAAACGTTTTTGTTTTTTTTTTTTTTTATTAAAAGATTGCACTTTGAAATTTTATTAAGATATATATTTATATACATATATACATAGAACTAAGTTCTCCCTTGATAAGATAATAGTAATTGCAAACAAACAGGCAGAAACTCATGAATATTTTATACAAGCTGTACGAGGTTAGTAATTTGTGATTTTTCAGTTCATATATCAGTTTTTCACAACAGAAACTCCTTCTGAGTAACTTCAAATAGAACTCAATCTGTCACGTTCAAACGAATAAGCGTTATAAGTTGAACCGAACTGATCTGTGATCTTAATTAAGTAATCTTTAGGCACCATGAGCATCGCAGAATTTAAAATTTAAAATTTTTCTGTCTAGTTAAGATTTGTACCATTCTGTATAGAAGAATAGAGTTTTATAATGGCGCGGGCATTGGTAATACTTTATCAATTTTTCTAAAAATGCAGTTTCTATTACCCATTTTTAAGCAAAACTGCGTTGTGAATTATTAGAACGCTTAGGGTAATTGGAGCTCCACTATCCACTAGGATAAAAGAACAAAAACGAAGAAAATCTATAGAATTATACCTATACCCGCCAGGTACGAGTCAATGTGAGAACACTGTAGACTTCTATACACAGAAGGCCATTGAAATTGTTTATTACTTGTTTTTGTGATATATATTTATATATTTTATATTTTTGGTAATACTACAGTAGACATGCCGCTATTACAATGAATTAATTAACAGTAAATCAACAAAAAAGAGCATAAACTCATAGAATTTCCATTAGAAAGCTCACATTTACGATAGTGTTATATAATTTCATCAAACGTTCACAGATCTGTTAAGGAAATGTTAAGTGGTAATTAAAGGAAACTATTATAACGTAGCTATGCGCTAGATACTCTTTACTTTTTCTTCCACTCTCCTGAAGCCCTCTTGATGTAAGGGTTGAAAAGGTCCGCTCCTCTGCTCTCGTTTCAGGTCAGTACAGGAACACTAAAAAAAAAAAAACTTGCCGCCCTCAGTGTCGATTGGGTGGATGGGGCAAGGCAGCGGCAGGTTTTCGTGGAACCTCTCTCTGCCAATAGCCGAGGTGAGCTAGCGTGCCGCCCTGCAGTCAACGCTGTCCACCGAGTGATCTGTCAGCTCATGCTGGCAGTCTGGACTTCACGTCCAAGCACATCACTCTAAATACTTTTTAAGATACAGGGTGTTTTGTAAGAAAAAAGCTTTTTTTCTTAAATACCCTGTAACTCCGAAACGGTTGATGTGGATCCCCCTGCCATACAGTTTTTTTTTGCCTGGGTGAGTACTATCATCTCCTGCTCTATGGACCACCTAGGTGGAAACATCCTGATTTTGTGAACGTGTCGCGCGACAAAAATCGAAAAATATTGATGAAACTTCAGAATGCTATACTTATCTACCTATATATTTATGTACATATTTCTTACCTATAATATTAAAATTAACAAATCATTAAACTGTTCATAGCCAAAACTGCACTTTCATCAATTTAATATAAATTACGAAGCACATTTTAATGTGTTAAAGCCCGCCGTACACTTTACCCAAAACGAGGCGTAGAGCCACGCACAACACACAAAAGTAATTAAGACAGCATCGATAGTTGCGGCAGCAGGGGAAACTAGTGAATCTTTCGCCCAGGTAGAGAGTAGCAAGGCTGCTGTATCAACATAACCATCATTAGTCCTACCACGGTCAACGAAACTCCGGCAAATCTTGAAAACGCCTATATATGTAATAGGTTCAGGACCACCGCCAACCTCTGCCACTGAATCCAACCTTACTGCTAAATAAGCTGGAGGAGTAAGGTAACCTGCCGCCTCTTTAGGGAGGATAAGCCTCAGCACGGAATTTACGGCAACCCGTCAGATAGGACATTCTTCTGCGTAGACCTCGCTGTATTATTTATGTTACATGACTTCTAATAGATTTTCCATATCAATCTAAAAATCATAATGCATTAGGTTAACGTAAAATTATGTTTGAGATACGAAAAATATTAGACAAGAAGCTTCCAATATAGAAGAACTTTATCTGTGCTAAGTGCCTTAAAATTGACATTCCAGATTGACTAGGATATGATTCCTACACTACCCAAAAGGACATATTGGACCCTATTCTGTAATTTTTCATAAAATAATATTTTATGTTATTATATTGTAATTAAATTGTAATTCTTATGTATGGCGGTGGACAGTTTAGTTTTTAATTAAAACTATTTTCACACAAAAAATGTGACTTGACGCATGTCATTTTCATAAAATGTGTCGAAATCCCTTTAAAATGTGCTGCTTAGGATCTTTTATGTTATCCTCCATAACAGGAAATATTTTATGTTACGATGCATAAAGTAAAATAAAATTTCTGGTACAGAATAGGATTTTAGGGAATTATTTTATTTTAAGGCATAAAATAACATAAAATGATAACATTTTACCAACAGAATAGGGCCCATTGTCTGAACTAAAATCCTCGGTTAGGTAGTCGCCCAAGGTGAAATTCTGGATTATCTACGCCTACCTAACGTATAAGGAACCTGACATACAAGTAACTAGCACATAGTCCACATGGCAGTACGGTCGAGTTTGATGCCTCATGCATACCAGTGCTCAATTTTTTGGGTACACAATTAACCGATAGAGTAGGCTATCCAAGTTTTTCCGTCAGGTAATTACGTCAGAATAAAGAAATTTAGCACTGCGTGGATTCAATGACGAAAGGAAACAATAACTTTTATTTAATAGTAAATTGCAGAACATCGCGGAGGATCTGTGGTGGATGCTGAGTACCGGACATACGTAAGTCATAGCCCTCGGGCATTCAATTTTTTCAAATAATTATAGTCTTCGCGTGCCCAGAAACTTTTCTTCTGATCGCACATATTTCAAGATATTAAGGTACCACATATACCTTAAGCTTAAGTGTTTCGATTTTTAGATATATTATTGTGCCCTATGCACAGATTTCATTTTGAATTAATGATGGAATTCGGAAAATTACTGCATTAAATGCTTGGATTTTTAGATATTACTGTTCCCTATGCACAGATTTGATTCTGAATTTATGATAACATTTTGGTATTCGTTAAATTAAGTATTTCAACTGTTAGATATTACTGTGCCCTATGCACAGATTTCACAAGTGATCCAAATACACGCGATCCCGAAGCTTGCCTTGACATTCAGTAAACGAGGCTGCACCTGACAAAAAAGTTATGCTCTATTGGAGGCTCAGTTTCAGTTTTACTCTGGTGGGAAATTAGTAGTTCCCTAGAACTTGCTTTATATTTGCTTTGCTCTTTATGCGTTGAGAAGTTCAATATTTAAGATTTATTAAATTTACGTTCAGTTACGATACTTTCGCACAAGAATTCATAAAGAAAATCCTCTTTTGCTATTTCAAATCTGTTACATACTCTCAATACTTATTTTTTTAAACTACCGCCTCACTCAATCGATACTTCATTTGAGTCCATGGTGGATCCCTGTTAGAGGGCGAAAGGATCAGTAGAGCTTTAGTTGTCTTGGAAAACATGTTCGCCTATCCTGCTAACAAAAGAAACTGTCAAGATTAATGTGAATGGAGCCGTAGAGTTTTAATAGTTTTCCCTCCTTCTCCTGGAGCCCTCCATAAGATGAATGTCGTATAGGTTCACTCCGCCACTATTTTCAGGCCATTGTAAGATATGGCCCACAATGTCAGTTGGGTGGATGGGGCACGGGCAAGAAGGCATAACATCGGCGAATTCAGGTAGATTAAGGTAAGTGGTGTAATGGCCCCTTCAGTGTTGGATCTGTGCTTTGTTTGTTTGTGACAGGCACGATTTTAATTTTTTTTGTATTATGGCTCATGAACGGCGGCAGGTTTTGGTTACCCATAAAACTACCATAACAAGGTAAAAATGTGTAGACAGTTTCATTTGTAAATGTAAATGCCTTGTCAGCACATAGGGCATAATTAACAAGTAAACAAGTAAAAAAGCTAGAATTGGTCTAAGACCAATTCTTAGGATACCCCAGATGAATGCCCGTATTAAATTTCGTATGGTCACCGATCTATTCAAGTATTGATTTTGAAGTTGTTTTTCGCATATATTTCTAGAACGGTTTGTCGCACAAGAAAAAATGATTATAACCAATTTTATAGGATTTCGTATTCTGCAGAAGTTTTTAATACAATAAAAATGTCTTGGACTGGTCGTTTTCAAAGTATACATAAAAAACCGAAATTTTTATATGGAAACACCAAGAAGGAGTTGCCCGATTTAGTCCATTTTTGACATTTTATTTGCTAATGTAGTAAAAACATCATGTACGAAATTTCAGCTCTCTACGTCGACGCGTTTTCTGGCAGTGTGCAAATATATAGCGGAAAACGAAATTTTTATATGGGAACCCCACGAAGGAGTTGCCCGATTTGTCTGATTTTCGAACTTAATTTTACTTTTTTTTTTAAAGTCCGTGTACAAAATTTCAGCTCTCTAAGTATACGCGTTCTCGAGTTATCGTGCGCACGGACGGACGGACATGCAAAAATCGAAATAACTTTTAATATTATGAATGGGTGTCCAATCCTTTTTGCTCTACCATCATTATTTCGAGGTGTTACAAACGGAATGACAAACTTAGTATACCCCTATGATTTCATCTAGGGTATAAAAAGCAAAAATTGATCTAGACCAATGTTCGTTTATAATTTAGTATGCGCAAGTTTGATTTTTGAAGTGGTTTTTCGCATATATCTCTAGAACGACTCGTCGGACAACAAAAATGATTATAACAAATTTCATAAGATTTCATATTCTGAAGAACTTTTCAGTGCAATAAAAACGTTGAAGACTGATCTTTTAGTATATGTAAGAAACCAACATTTTTATATGGCAATACCAAGAAGAAATTACCCGATTTAGTCCACTTTTGAAACTTTATTTACTGTTGTTATGAAAACACCATGTACCAAATTTCAGCTCTCTACGTCGACGCATTCTCAGGCAGTGCTCAAATATGTAGTGAAAAAATATTTTTGTATGACAACCCTAGAAGGAGTTGCCCGATTCGGCCCACTTTCGAACTTAAATTTACTTTTTTTTAAAAAGCCTGTGTGCAAAATTTCAGCCCTCTAAGTCAACGCGATCTCGAGTTATCGTGCGGACAGATGGACGGACCAACAGACGGACATGCAAATATCAAAATAACTTTTAATTTTATGCATGGGTGGGTGTCCAATCCATTTTACTCTACTATCATTATTTCTACGTGTTACAAACGAAATGACAAACTTAGTATACCTATAGATTTCATCTAGGGTATAAAAAGGTAAAAGAACCCAGTTCCATTGTTTTAACTAACCGGGTAAAGTAACGAAAGAATATCGTGAATATCGTAAAGTGACGAAAGAATATCGTTAAACGTTTTTGCAAACAAAGTGCTAAAAAACTGACCCTACCGGAGGAAGTTGAACCTAACTTTAAGAAACTACCAAAGGTACCAAAACTGTAGCACACTGCCTTTCAACTAGAGGAAATTTTCGAGGGTTGTCGAAAGAAACTTCAGTTGTGTCGCTTTGAATTGGCGAGATTCTTCTCCTGATGTCTGCTCACGGAAGTTATCTAACGTTCTTCATGATTGTGTACAAAGTCAGAAATATTGAATATTCCTACCTAAATCCTATTGAACATAATACAAAATTTATAAAATTTTACATTTATTAAAATAACACTGAGCAAGATTATGTGACCTTTGTGATTCTTGAGGAGGAGGCTGACACCTGTTTCCTGTCACTTACTTTTGAGCTCGAGACAGAAACGGCTGAGGGCGAAAGTTAAAGAAAGAACAATCTTGATTAAAATGGACGTAATAGATATCCAAGAACAAAAGCACAATCAGTGATCTGGTGGAGGAAAAAGTGAAAGGAACGGTAAATTTTTGGAAGAAACGACCGATAACAAGTTTTCTCACATCGTTAATTTAAGTAAGTTTTTTTTTTAGCTAAAATTGTAGAACGTCCACACTCTCTGCCAAGATAAATTTTGTTGTTGTTGTTGAAGAAGTGCGTAGCGCTAATAAGATTTCTCGTATTACTCATTACATCCAGTTGTTGACGGGAATAGTGGAAAGCTTTCCATGTGGAGATCGTTCCCCACCAGAACGTGTTTAATTATAACCTATTATTTAAAGAAATTTCAAAAAATGTCTTAGGTATTTGATAACGGAACATCTAAGAAGAAGCCTCTTCGGGAGAGTTCCAGCACATAATTGTTTTTCTTCTTTATTTTTTTATTGAAATGATAACAAAGCTTTGTTGACTATATCATATTATATAATATTTGCAAGATTTCATACGCACATCGTTCTGCTTTAGTTAACAAGAAGGGTGTATATTCGCCTGTAGAGTACTAGTAGATTTTAGTGTTTAATAGTATATCACTAATCCTTAAGATAATATTTTCTGAAAATAAGAAAGTTATTTAGCCACCTACAGTATGGCCTAGAGATACTATTTTTTTAGGGTAACTTTTTATACAGAGTGTTTCGTAATTGGTACACCTAGCTCAGGGGTTTGATACCTGTACCGAGATTCAGCTAATTTGTGAGTGATTCACTTCAGTCACTTCTTTCACTCACTTTGGAAAATAAAATGATTCCTTTAAAAAAGTGAAGTGAGTATTTTCGAATATTAACTTCGAATGTCATTTTCACAGCTTTTTGCTTTTTTATGTGTGAAAATGAACACGGCTGCGAAATATTGTCCTTTAAACATTTTATGCAGATAATATGGAGGAATATAATATAACGTATTCTAAGAATTTAATTTTTCAGCACTTTTCTCCCCGTGCATTGGGGTCCCCGTGCACTAACAAACATCCCCTCTAGAACTTTCTAGTATGCAAATGGCGAGTTACAATTTATTAGTGGTAACTAATTACTATACGTACTTACCATTTCTAAAATAAAATCGCTGCTCGATAATTTCACTCCCAACTCACCGCAAAATTGAAGGTGAGTGAAGTGAGTGAGTGAATTTCTTAGCAGAATCAAATTTGCAGAAAAGTGACTCACTTCACTCACTTTTTGCCAATTTCGACGTAGCTGAATCTTGGTACTGAAGTGGAGGTAAGCAAAAAATTATAAGGTGAAGGGATAGGCGGGGAGGGGGGGGGGGGGTAATGCTCTAGACACACAGCGCCCTTAATGAAGAAATAACTAACGACTTATTAGTCTATAATCATACATTATAATCTACAGGCACATAGCCATTTCTTGAATTAAGTTGTACTGTGCAACTGATTTTGATATACTTATGGCATTAAAGAAGCGATATGCATCGAATTAACGCGAGAAAGTTTCTTTTTAGTTATTTCATAATTCAATTTAACAATTTTCAAATGAGAAAAACATTATATTGAAAAGAATCTTGACAATATAGTTTGGGATTTGCATTTCTTCTTCTTATTTTTCAAATCGGAAGATGCACAGAGCTCTAGATTTATATTATATGCCAAATCTAGCACATTTTTCCTCATTATAGCTATAATGAAGGAAAAAAATATTTCATTAGGGTAATTCATTATGATCTGTTTTTCGAGCCATAATGACGTATATTATGTGACACACAGCATTTTAGTGAATAGTTCGTACTAATGATTTATTAGATCGTGCTATATGTTTAGGATATATATATAAGACGCGTCGTTTCAGCAGTAAGGGGAGCTTAAGATTTTTAGTACTTCATCCACTTTATACTCTGTAACTTACTTGATATATACCCTATCTCAGATGATAACCCGTCTCAGCTTTCCAATGAATGCTCAATCAGCCTTTCTGTCACCTTCCGTCGGAAGTTGTAGGCCGTCAAAAATAAATAAAAAAATGGGAAAAAATTCAAAAATTTCATTATTTCCACGTTTAATTGTTTATGAATTTTGTTTAATTCTTTGTAGAGAAGGTTTGATTGATGTGTAAAAATATCGCAGCTGATGGTATGTCTTGTCGTACGATTAGTAAAAGCTCTAAAATGGTTGCATCCTTTGTTTTAACCGTCTCAGAAAATGTGAGGGACAAGTTATTTGATCCCACGTTTTTGCTCTCTGGCACATTTACTAAATTGTTTGTACCTTTCGGGCGCCACTATCAAAACGTAAGGGGGATTCGGACAAGAACTGCGCAAATCTTCATAACCTCTGCTGCGACTTTTTTCCATATAGTTGCTTTCACTGAAATTTGGCTGTATCATGTCTTTCGCGATGCAGAAATCTTTGAAAATTCGTATCACGGTCTAATGAATCATTAGTACTAACTATTCATTAAAATTCCGTGTGTCACACAATATACGTCGTTATGGCTCGAAAATCAGATGATAATGAAGTACATTATGAAGTGTTTTCCTCCTTCATTATAGCTACAATGAGGAAAAATGTGCTAGATTTGGCATATAATATAAATCTGGAGCTCCGCTGTACATCTTCCTATTTGAAAAATAAGAAGAAGAATGCAAATCCCAAACTATATTGTCAATATTCTTTTCAATATAATGTTTTTCTCATTTGTAAATTGTTAAATTGAAAAATGAAATAAATAAAAACAAACTTTTTCGCGTTAATTCGATCGATATCGTTTATTTAATGTGATAAGTATATCAAAACCAGTTTGACAGTACAACTTAATTAAAGAAATTGCTGTGTGTCTGCAGTTTATAATGAATCATTATAGACTAATGAGTCGTTAGTTATTTCTTCATTAAGAGCGCTGTGTGTCTAGGGCATTAGACCATTATTATAACCACCATCCAGAAACTAACTACTAATCCTGAAAGTGATAGAATAATATCATCCGAAATTGATGAAGAAAACTTTTCTATAGATGCCTCAACAAACCCGTCGGATATGTAAACGATAACAAACATGGCAATATTCTTCCTTATATTCACATTCATCCCCTTTTCACGGTCCTCTAAAATTTTTAATCGATATTGGCTTCTCAATCTTTCATAAATCCAGAATTAGTGAAACACCATAATATTAGAATGACAGAACCTACAAATATTGTTATCATCCTCAATAAGCGCAAATTGGACTAGGAAGCAATTCAATCAAAATTTCCTAGAATTTAAACATCCTGGTAATATGCGATTCCTGATTTTTAAATTTCACGGTTACTTCGACGGATTACTAGGTTCAGATATCTTAACTAATTTGGGTGCTAAAGTCGACCTAGTAAATCAAAAATTAAATACAAAAAAACGCAGAAATTTTCCTATTTTCAAGCCTAATTTCATGTCTCAAAAATACCTCATTCCAGCAAAGTCAAAAATAATCGCAAAATTACCCGTAGATGTACAAAACGGTCAGATCTACGCAAAAACTCATTTAATTAATACCCACTTATATATTCCAAATATTGATATTCAAAAGATTGATACAGCTACATGGAAGTTGTAAATAATTCCAAATCGGAACAAGCTTTACTTAGAGAATAACCACTGAAGGCCAGTACATATCAATCAGAAGAATACTCTGAAATCAACACCTTCAATATCGAATGTAAACAAGAAGGGAATATATCCCACAAAGATATTGCAGACGTCATCCGGATATCTCACTTAAATAATGAGGAAAAACGTCAACGACAAAGTATGCAAAGAATTCGAAGAAGTTTTCTTCAAAAAAGGACAGAGTCTCTCATTCACTAATCAAGTGAAGCATATTATCCCTATTACTGACGAACAACCAATCTACGTCAAGTCGTACCGCTACCCATGTATGCATAAAGAAGAGGGTAACTCTTTCGGTCTTTTCGTTGCAATTTTACAAAATGAACTAAAACTCCTATAATTATGTCGACACTATAGTATAACTCCTAAATTTATTAAATTTATTAAATGAGTCATTAATGTTCAAGATTTCGCCATGTGCCCTTCAGTTGAAAAGATAACGTCATTAAAGAACTCTTTAGGATATATAAGAACATTGCAAAACGAGCAGGTAAGTCTATTTATTTACCATTTTCAAACATGCTAAATATAAAATAAACTGAACTATATGTATATACTAAATCAAAACGAGTAAAAGATTATTATTTCCACCAGTTTATATTGAAATAGCAAATATATACCTAATGTGATTTTTTAGAAATCTGATGTTGTAAATTTGCAACAATTGTATTTAAAGGTAGCTTTTCTGGTAATTTTAAATTATTGTACGTGTGCAACAAATCTAATTTTTTTAATTAATATGAAGCATTTATCAGCTATATTTGAATATTTATATCACTATTTTTTGGCAAATATTTACTTCAGGCCGAAAAAGGTTTTTAGGAATGATTCCGATGTAAGAGAGGTTTTCGAAAACTTTGATTTATCGGACATAGAAGATGCTGATGACGACGATGATATTTATGGTGATATCGGTAATATACTCAATATATAGAGCAAGAGTGCCAAATATCCTCGTCTTTGGATAAAATTTCTGATGTGGTTCATAGAGTGATATGCTTGATAAGGATCCAGAAGAAAACTTATCGGATATAGAAGACCTTAACAAAACAACGGACTCAAGGAAATTTAGGGCGGAGTTTTCTTGGAGAAAAAAGCTTTAAAATACCAAATGCTGAGTTCATTACCAATAGTATTGATGAATCATCATGTCCCGAAAAGGTACCGCTACAGTACTTCCTACAATATTTTCCGCAGGATTTAATTGAAAAATTTCCAAGGAAGCAAATCTGTATTTTTTTTTACAAACCACGGAGATCTTGGGCACTACATCTTCGGAAATATACTGTATTAGTAATGGGAATGTATGATTTTGCTCGAATTTGCATGTACTGGAAGAAAGCAACACGTATTCCAGCAATTGCAGATATAAAGGGTTTTCCAATAAGAGGTGTTATTTTAATTAGCCCGCTATTTCGGTAGATGTCACTTTTGGAGCTGTCATTTTTTGACATTTGACAAGTAGAAACTACACCATTAATAAAAATGGAACGATACACGATTCAACAACCCATTGAAATTATTAAAATTCACTATAAAAATGGTGAAAATGTGGCAGAGACGGTTCGTAAAACTCGAACATTTTTGGGTCGTCGTGAAGCACCTTGTCGGACCGCAATACAGAAATTGGTAGAAAAATTCGAGCTGTCGGGACAAGTTAGTGATGTGAAGAATAAAACCCGTGCACGTCGCTCAGCCGAGAATATTGCTGCTGTAGCCGAAAGTGTTGAAGAAAACCCAGGTTTGTCCATTCCTCGTCGTTCTTTGTAATTAGGCATTCCACAAACGTCATTACACCGTATTTTGCATAGAGATATGGGTCTTAAGGCTTATAAAATTCAGTTAACACAAGAACTCAAGCCGGCCGATCATCAACAACGTCGAGTCTTTGTTGATTTGGTCCTTGAAATGCATGAAAATGATCCGGAATTCCTTCGAAAACTCATCTTGAGTGATGAGGCCCATTTCCACCTCGATGGCTTCGTCAACAAGCAAAATTGTCGCATCTGGGGCTCGGAAAACCCAAGAGTTATTGTTAAAAATCCTCTCTATCCTCAACGTGTGACTGTTTGGTGCGGTTTATGGTCCGGCGGGGTCATTGGACCTTACTTTTTCGAAAATGAGGCTGGAGCAACAGTTACGGTGAATGGATTGCGCTATCGACAAATGATTAATGATTTTTTATGGCTGGAATTGGATGGTATTGATCTGGACAAAGTTTACTTTCAACAAGACGGCGCTACGTGCCATACAAGCAACGAAACCATTGATCTTTTACGGGAAAAGTTTCCGGACCGTGTTATCTCTAGAAGAGGTGATCACAATTGGCCACCGAGATCTTGTGACTTAACACCTTGCGATTTCTTCCTTTGGGGCCACGTGAAAGAGAAGGTCTACGCCAACAGCCCAGCGTCGATTCAAGACCTCAAAGATGGAATTCGTGAGGCTATCGAGGACATAAGGCAGCCACTTTGCGATTTGGTTATGGAAAATTTTATGAAAAGGATATGGTCCTGTAGGCGTGGTCGTGGTGGTCATTTGGCTGATGTTATTTTCCATTATTAACGGCATACCTTCCTCTTTATAATGAAATAAAGATCCGATCATTTATCTCAAAAAATGGCATTTTTCTTTGAATATCAAAATAACACCTCTTATTGGAAAACCCTTTATGTCTCGGAATAGGTTCCATCTGCTACGAAATAACTTACATTTAGCCAATGAAGCTGATTCAACAGATAAGTTATGGAAAGTGCGACCTTTGATAATTGCAGTGAAAGAAAAATGTGGATGCATTACAAAGTAAGATTTTTTATGTGCTGATGAAATGAATATTCCTGTTAAAGGAAAGACAACACTCCAGCAATATATACCCAAGAAACCTTGTAAATGGGATATCAAAATATTTGTTTTATGCAGTACTGATTTTGAGGTCTACCAGGGCAAAGAAACAAGAGTTGGCGAAAGTAAATCGGGTTTTTGTGCAGATATTATTTTGTGTTTAATTGAAACTGTTCCACGTAATATAAGACATAAGATAATGTTCGATAATTATTACTTTCCAAATTGAAAGAGTTTGGAATGAGGGGAACTGGAACCCTACGGTCTATACAGATTATGCGGACCAGAGAAATTCTTAAAATATGAGAAGGATTTACGAAAGGAAGATCGCGGGCCATTTGACTATCGCATCGAAGTAACACAAAATATGTATATACAGGGTGTTTCACAAGTGGTGGATAATAATGAAGGAGGCGATAGGTCATGTCGAGAAATGAAAAAAATTGTATGGCAGAGGGGGGTGCATTCTCAACCCTTTCCGAGATAATCGGGGTTAAAGGACTAAGGGTACGTGAAACGTAGATTTGTACTAAAACAGTTATATCTCCTAAACGACAAACAGTAGAAAGATGGTCGGGGTGCTAATTTATAGAGAACCTCCTGCCCTTTTGATTGAATGTGTCAGTGCTTCTTCTACAGTATGTAGTTTAGAAGAAACGGTCTGCCAAACTTCAAGTTTCAGCTTTTGTACCTCATTTTTTTGTGTTTGAAGCAAAAAAACTAAAATAAAAACCTTATAATTTTTTTTCTGTCCTACTCCTGTTAGAAGCTAACATTGTTTTCTTTAAAACGCACTTTGTTTTCATTTTGTATCTTTCACCATTTATGAGTTATGACACAAAAGTTCTTCCACTACATGTACAAGAAAATCGGGATAAGTATTATAAAACCATAGAATACACGCCTGTCATTTTGGATGCAAAGTAGAAAGTATGCCGAATCGTTATTTTCTACATGCTGACATCTCTTTTGGTTGGACATCGGCGAAAATTTGTAGCAAAGGATGGCTTACCTGACATCCTTTTAAAGATACAAGCAATTTATTACCTGCAACTTAGCTTATAACGGAGTTAATTTCTTATTGTACTCACTTCACATCTTCGAGATCTTATGGACGATCTACCTTTATCAATAAGAAGAGATATCATTTCCAGTACGATGGAGCACCTGGACACACCGGACGAAATATCCTGCAGTGGATGAACACCAATTACTCAAATAAGTGGATTGGTCGGCACGGTCCTTTTCCTTGACCACCACGGTCGCCTGATTTAACACCCTTAAACTTTTACCTCTGGGGAACTATGAAGGAGATTATGTACACGTCGGAAATATCATCAAGAGACGAACTTATACACAGAGTCCAAGAAACTTCCAACAAAATTAAAGAGGATTTGGCAACAACTGATCTTAAAAGATCTAGCGTAGAGCTTTACTTTGTATTCAAAATGACGGAGGGCATTTTGAAAATATTTTAAATAGTTAATGTTATTAATTTTTCCTATCTCGATCATAATAAATAAATATAAAAATGTTGTTTATGGTTTTAATACTATTTCATATTTTTTGCAAGGTAGACTTTTCATGCATTGGAAGAATTTTTGTGTCATAACTCATAAATGGTGAAAGATACAAAATGAAAACAAAGTGCGTTTTAAAGAAAACAATCTTAGCTTCTAACAGGAGTAAGACAGAAAAAAAAATTATAAGGTTTTTATTTTAGTTTTTTTGCTTCAAACACAAAAAAAAATGAGGTACAAAAGCTGAAAATTGAAGTTTGGCAGACCGTTTCTTCTAAACTACATACTGTAGAAGAAGCACTGACACATTGAATCAAAAGGGCAGGAGGTTCTCTATAAATTAGCACCCCGACGATATTTCTACTACTCTCCATTGGAGAGATATCATCAAAGTGCTAATAACAAAAGTTACCTATCATAAGCCGGGCTGGGAATGGAGTACAAATTAGATACCTTATATCTCGATAATAAAGGGGTAAACTGGAACTTTCAATAAAATACTTTCGATTTAATTTTATTTCTGGAATTCAAAAATGTAGCCAAAATGTATCTTTAAAAAGGACGAAAAGGAATTTTTTTTAATATACAAATCCTCTTCCAAGTCCATTTTCAAGGATTTTTGTTATGCTAAATGATAGCTTGTCCAATGCTACGTAGCTTTTATTATGAGAACTTTTTCGATATCTCCGCACTATCAAAAGTTACACGTTTTTGTCAAGAAAAAAAGAAGCTTATTGAAATTCAACGCCCTGAAATCGTACAAATCGACCTACAGTACAACAAGCACATGGGAGGTGCTGGTAAGATAGATTTCCTCAAATCTCTATATAGAATTTCTAGCAGATAGTGCACCACAAAGTTTTTTGATCACTCCGTGGTTCCGATTTTTCACCTTTTCTATCAGAATTCTTCATGTGTAATCTAGAAAATGAGCTTTTTAATTCTGGTCTTCCTATTGTAAAAAATATTTTATTTTGGACAAGATATGTAGACGATATTCTATGCATCTGGACGGGAACCGAAAGACAACTTGAAAATTTTGTGAGTAAAACTCTAAATAAATTAGACAAAAATATTTTATTTACTGTAGAAGTAGGTAATAATAAAGTCAATTTCTTAGATCTGACACTTAAAATAGACAATAACAAATTATGTTACAATATTTTTAGAAAACCAACATTTTCTGACACGGTAATTCCAAGTAAATCTTGTCATCCTTGGAATACAAAAATGGCATCTTTTCACTGTATGATTGACAGATTATTAAAAGTTCCTCTTAGTGCAACTGATTTTAATAAAGTATTGTCCACCATCTTGACTATAGCAATAAATAATGGATATAAAGAGAGTACAATTATCTGTATTCTAAAGAAAAAATCTTTCAATCAAGTTGTCGATTCCATTTACCCTTCAATACGGGGTAATAGTCTAGATGCCATATATAAGAAAATTCCACATATAGAAGGTTTATCTAATAAATTCAAGACTATTTTAAAAAACGCTAATATAATACCAGCCTTCTCCAATAGATATACTCTTAAAAATTTCCTATCCAATAATAAGATAAAACTTAAAATTGATACAGTGGATAAAAGTGGAGTCTATAAGCTTAACTGCAATGATTGCCACGCTGTTTATATAGGGAAGACTAAAAGATCTCTTAAGACAAGATTTTCTGAACACACAAAATCTAGTAAATCCAATAGCCCGAACTCTGGCTTTGCAAAATATCTACGCGATAATAAACATTCAGCTAATTTAAACGACATGGAACTGGTGCATTGCTTAAAAGGCGGAAAAATATTAGACAAGTACGAAATCTATGAAATCAGAAAGCAACAGAAGAATGGTACTTTTCTAGTTAATGACCAAATTGATTTCGGTAACAGAAGCCCTCTACTAGACCCTGTTAATGTTAAAATTAGCTCTCAGAGCATCTAACCAGCACAATCAAAATTGATAATTAGTAGTCGTTTAGCCTTGATAATGTTCTGATCGAACGAAACGCGTCGCCTTTACTTTTTTGTTTTTTTAATAAAATGACAAATACATTTATAAAGTGGAACATAAATTGCCAAGTGTTTTTTTTTAAATTAAATTATTTCAATTTGCTTAAAATTTATAACACCTTACATCATGTGTAACATGTTTCACCAAGTGCCCACACAAAGTAGAATCAATATGATTAAACAAACAAACGTGACTGCAAAAAAAAAAAATAGTTCTAGAGAAGTCTTGGATTTGATGGAATTTCGAAGTGTAATTTCTGAAGGTCGTATTTTTTTTTTGCAAATATTATTAAGCCAGTGCGCAAACGGGGATGACCCCGAAACTGTGATGGTTTATACGATCACTGGGCGATATTTGGAAGTAAAAAAATTGAAGAATGTACTGGATTTGTGCAAAACATGTCAACTAATTACAATATTCATTTGTGCTCTGCAAAATACAGCAAAAATTGTTTTTATGATTTCCATAATAAGAAATAAAATCGTGAGTGAAGGCAACTAAAAACAAGAAAGTGTATAATAATATTATATTTCTGTTAACTTCTAAGAAATTAGGTTTATTTTATTTTTGTTATCAACGTTGTTACATACCTAAAACACACCTGGTTTTCATTACTACATTAAAATCTTTAGATTTAGATTTTTAATGGTAATGCGGTAATATAGGAATGCAACCTAACGCAAAATGGTGTTAAACACCTAAATCATACCTGAAAAAAGCTAGAAAATAATCATTCAAAATAATTAAATTTTCATATAAGCTAATCATGCTTAAAAGCATGAGTAGCTTATCAATTTAATCAGTGAAGAAAATTGCATCAGCAATTTTCTTCACATACCATTTCGTTTTTACAAAATGTTCGCAGGAAATATTTAAAAAAAAAAGCATTCACGCTAAAAACCGCGCGCCACGAAAATACATTGTATGTATACGCGCGCGCAGTTTCAATCGTCGTGATGGTGGCTGATGTTTAGAAAAGCATCAAGTTTCGAGCCTCCGTCCAACGAAAAATATTCTGGACTTGTTTAATCAAATCCAGAATAAATTAAAATTTTTTCCCAGTGTAGAAATGCAACTATGCATTTTCTACCCTGAACGAGGGCTCTTGATCGCGACAAAAGTGATCAAGAGCCGAGTCGATTTTTACCCAACAAGATGGAGAGTCTGATAAAAACGTTCGTCCTAAAAAGTTACGGCGCGCTCTGAGATACGGAAAAAGACGAATTAGAAAACAAATAATTAAAAAAGGGATTAAGAAAAAATTGGCTAAGTTTTTTTCGGTGCTCGGTTAATTAAAAAACGGATTAAGAAAAAAATGGCTAAGTTTTGTTCGGTGCTCGGTTAATTAAAAGAAAAAGAAATTGTATACTAAGAAATTGTATACTAAGAAACTCTGTACTAAGAAATTGTGTCTAATTGTAATAACTGTGTTTAAATAAAAGAAAAGAGTGAGTAAAGTGAAAAAAAAGTTGTTTAAATCAAAAAGGGGATAAGCAGGTAGGAGTACAAGAAATATATACATATATATATATATATATATATAAATATATATATAACAACGTTTTCAACAAGAAAATTGATTTTTTTAATAAAGCCTGTTATTTAGTTTTATTTTAGTATCTTACAGTCCATTTGTTGTAAATTTATAACTTACTAAAACTCCAGTCTGAAGATTTCGGGTTAAAAATTTTTATAGCAAGTGGAAAACAAAGCCTTGCATTATACTAAAAATAAAAGGAATCTTTTTTTGGGAAGATATTTCTTAGATCGGACTGAAAGGGTTAAAGAGGATAGAAAAATATATCATTCAGCACAGCTACTCACCGTGGAGCTCACCTTTTTGGATAGTTCCAAAGAAACCAGACGCAAGTGCTAAACAGAAATGGCGACTAGTTATCGACTATTGCAAATTAAATGAGAAAACTATAAGCGATAAATACCAGCTTTCAAATATTAATAAAGTCCTTGATAAACTGTAAATGTTTATACTTCTCCACACTTGATCTAGCAAGTGGATTCCATCAAATCGAAATGGATCCAGCGGATGTTGAAAAAATAGCATTCACAGTAGAGGGACGACACTACGAATATGTTTGTATTCCCTTTGGGTTAAAGAATGCCCCCTCCACATTTCAAAGGCACATGGATAATGTTCCAGATGACTTTGTAGGAAAAATTGGCTTTGCGAGAATCTGCGCAAAGTATTCGGGAGACATCAAAAAACCAGACCTAAAGTCCAACCGGACAAATGTGAATGCCTAAAAAAGGAAATTGCCTTCCTAGGGCACATTGTTACTACCGAAGGGGTAAAACCCAATACCGCCAAAATTCATACGGTAAAAAATATTCCTATTCCCCGTACAGCAAAAAAAAAAAAAAAAAAAATTATTTCTTGGCTTAGTTAATTATTACCGTAAGTTCACAAAAGATTTTGCAAAGTTAATAAAACCCCTCAAAGAATGTTTCAAGAAAGAAAGAAAAATCGAATTGAACGATCGATACATTCAAGCATTCGAAGCTTGTAAACATATTCTAACTAATGATCCAATCCTCCAATACCTGGACTTCTCGAAGTCATTTGTACTAATAACGAATGCAAGTAATTACGCTATCGGTGCCGCACTCTCCCAAAGAGCTATTGGTAGCGATAAGCCAATATGTTTCGCTAGTAGTACACTAGCTACGTGCGAAATAAGCTATTCTACAATAGAAAAGGAACTTCTGGATATTGTCTGGGTCACGAAGTACTTTCGTCCATATTTATTCGGTCATCGCTTCACTATTGTCACAGACAATAAACCCCTCAAACCAAACTCCAGACTCGTAAGATAGAGATTAAAATTAGAAGAGTTCGACTATCAAGATGCACTTGTCATATTAAGCCCGCCATAGAGAAAATGCCGAAATACATACTTACGTAGGCAGAGCAGTAAAAATCCGCCAATTTCCCCTCAAACTCCATTTAGAAAATAAACAAAGAAGAATAATTCTATTACCCGATTTTAATGAATTTTAATGAAGTTAATATCATGTATAATTTTTTACAAATACCGTCCGCCAAACAAGCTAACAGCTATCTTTACGGACGACGACATACTTAGGGTAGTCCAGAATGTCTATTCAAAATCCTTTGCAAAATGTCAAATCTTTAAACTAATTCTAATTCTATATTAAAAGACATAACTCAAGAAGACGAGCAAGCAAGACAAGCTCATTAAAGATTATCATGACAAAGTAACTATAGAGCAAATAATGAAATATCTCTAAATTCCATAAGAGAATTCTACTTCCCTCAAATGAAAGTCAAAATCACAAAGATAATAATGACTGTATAACATGCCAAACAGTGAAGTTCGATCGCAACCCTCCTAAACTAAAGTGTGAAATCCCCGAAACCGCAGGAAAACCCTTAGGACAGATACTAACTATAATTGATAAATTTTCTAAATTCGCGGCAGCATACACTGTCCAAGCTATGAGCAAATAATTAAAACATTTCTTCAGCCTTGACGGCATTCCCAAAAAGTTTGTTTCAAACCAAGGTTCCGAATTTACTTCTACAATACTTGACAATTTCTGCAAACAGTGTGACATTATTCATCATCCAATCTTCTTTCAACAAACGAGCAGCAACGCTCTAACGAATACATTCGACATTAACCGAGATTATAGGATCATATATAATAAACAAAGGCATAAGATCACGACGAAATTCTCAACGAAACCCTAATAACCTACAATAACGCAATACATTCATCCACGAAATAGATCCCATACGTACTATTCTATGGAAGGACCTTCGAATTTAATAAAATCCCGCATTACAATAAAAAAAAAGCTAAACGAATTCAGAGAAAATTTATATCCAGCAATAAAAGCTTTAGTAGAGGAAAAAGTTAGGAAAAACATAGAGAAATTAAATAAATACAGGAAAGATCCCAAAGATTTAAAAGATAAAATAGTTTACTGAACATAGAATCAAATATAACAATAAAATCTCAGTTATAACAAATCGAAATAAGAAATTTCATAAGGATAGATTAAAAATTAGACGAAATTTACAGGGTAACGATCATGAACGCACAGAAGTTGAAAATACAGGACCTGGCGGACCACAAAATACTAACCATGAAACTAGGAACAGCTAGAACAACATATAGTTAGACTAGAGACCTATGAAATGACAATCAACAAAATTCCAGAATCATTAAAAATTATTAACACCGAAGACGAACTCCGAGACTCGGTAGGAATAATGAACATTAAATTAAAAAGACTTAAGACAGAAACTTGAAACATTGAAACCAAGCATTAGAAATAAAACATGTTTAATAATGGGCTAGGTACTGTAATAAAAAGCATAACAGATAACATGGATGCGAAAGATGCACAGCAAATAAGCTAAGAAATCAAAATGCTAGGTTCTAATCCAGACCACAAGAAAACAGAAATAAATATACAGGTAGCAATTAACAACCAAATGATGGATAGGTTCGAAAATATTACAAACCATATCAATGTTCAGTAAGAAACAATAGGGAAATATTTGAAGTACTACAACAATAGAAAATAGAATAAAAACAGGTGATGATATCATGAGAAATTCACAATATTTAACTCAGATTAATTACAATGTTGATATATTAACCAATCACCTTACAGACTTAGCAAAAACCATGGGACTCGCAAGATTAAATAGCATACCAAAACAAATATTAAGTCCTGGAGAATTAACAGATATTTATAATAATTTCAAAAACCAATCAGTAGATATCAATTCAAATGAAAATATTTATGAATTACTTGGACTAAGGCATATTATAGTAACTGTAATATTATTTTTAATGTCAGGATACCTATGTACTCCCCAGAAACCTACTCCAAATTTCACATAATCCACTTGCCCATAAATCAAGGCAAATAATTTCTCATCTTTATGTGATCCTAATTCCCAAAATTATTCAATATTCCAACGAAGAATGTTATAAAATTGAAGGTACTCAAAGAATCATCATACCAGGAAACAACCAACAATCCAGATGAATTGGACCACTTATCCGAAACCAACCAACGGAATGTCCTTTGAAAGAAGCGATCTATGTGCGGAATATCCAGCAACCGGAACCAAACTATATTCTTCTAACTGACGTTCCAGAAAGTCTGGTCTAATCATTTTACGATTCTCCCAACCTAAAGATCAATGGCGAGGATTCCAAATGGAACTGTCAAAGTGAACACATCGGATCGGAAGTACGAGCTAACATTAAAAACAATTACCGCATATGCTAATTGTAGTATCCAAGTGACATTATTTATATACTATATCAGTATATATGTATAATTAGTATTTATATACAAAGTGATCTTAACTTCGCATATTCGTAAAATTCTTTTCCGACCATAATGTGTGAAAAAAGCGACGGAAAAAGAATATCACATGTCAGCTGTAATTACCGCCATGGCTAGCGGCAACGATAGCCACACACCTGGACCCAACGATACCGCTGTATCCCCCAGTAACAGCCAAATGAGGTAAACTCCCTCCAGGGAACATTTACATGCTTCTTCAGCATACTCGCCAAATCATAATCCAGACACCGGTCCAAGAAATACGATTCCGGCAGGACTGCCCAGTGACCATCATAGTGAAGTGAGCTCACCTGCTACTATAGGTACTATAGGCAATCGTTCCAGTTCTAATAGTACAGAAACTATCTCCAGAAGGTCACAGACGGATTTACCCAATTCCCGCAGAAGAAACAAGCACAGGAACAATTGCCCAACAGATCCCCAGCTGTCTAAATCGCAAGCTACCGACGAGTGCAGAATACGTATACGACGAGTTGCCCAGAAAAAATGATTCACAGTTTTAAAGCGATTTGTATTCTTAACTACAGGAAGAACAACCGATTTTTGCCCATTCAGCTGATTTTGCATTCTTTTGATTTGGTGTAATATAACAGTAGGGTGCCGCTTTGTTTAGCCGTGAACTTTGTCGTTGCTAGTGAAGAGCAAAACGAAAAATCATTGATTATTCTATCCCGATTGTGCCTAATAGAAATAGCTGGAACAAAGGTACGAATTTGTCGTAAGTCAACAAGAAACGCATGTGGAAGTCTCTTGAAGCAAATTTTAGCAACAGAGAAGAGTCTACCTTGGCCTGAAAATGCAGTAATTTGCTCTTCAATAATCCACCACATTTTCGTCCAGCTAAAAAGTATCAAAATGCTGAAGAATTTATAACTAAGGAATTTACCGAAGGATTTAACTGCCGGTTACCTGGTATTACATGGGGCCAGTAGCATTGTCGGCTAAGTTCTGAAATATAATTAAATATGTGCGATTACGAGGAATTAGCAGAAAAACATGTCAATACGTTGACTCTTGAATATGGCGAAATCTAAAAGATACTCATCTTGATGCAGTACACAATTAACTCTTCCAGTCAACTGTTTTGCACATTCTGTTTGGTACGTACGTAAATGTAGATTATAATATAAATATATAATTATAAAAAAAAAAGGATAAGAGTTGAAATTAGGTTCACTATCAATGAAATAAGTAAGTAAATGAACGCAATGAATAACTTAAACAAGTGAGAAAAGGTTGTAGGCTATAGTTGCTCTAAATTCTATCAAAAATGAAATTTTATTAATTAATTTTAAAGACAGTTATTTGAAAGTCAGCCTTAATTAATTTACAAATAATGCTTTGTGTGAAATAAGTTAATTTTAACAATTGTGACATGTATGTAGGGCATATTAATTTGCTTAAATTTATTACGCGTTTTTTGCATTAGTGCCAAAAATGTGCAAACGGTACACAGCTGTTTTTAAATCAGAAAGTTTTCAAACTTGATTAAAGGGTTTGTCTAGTGAGGTGACATAAGATCTGTGTGGGAAAGATAGGACTGCATGTAAAAAGAGGGCAGGTATATGTAAGTTTGAATACTAAGCAACCGTAGACCACACAGAGTTCCAACTTATTGGTTAGTGTTTTTCCCTCGCAGTTGAAAATCGATTACATTAGTTCCCACAGAGTAATCGAACTTTTATCAAAGAATTTCAAATACAAAATA